>JAJLYQ010000001.1:1800000-2102911 GCA_022984935.1 Hypoxylon sp. NC1633
CCATTTTCGACTAGGTCGTGGATCTTGGTCACACCAAATTCGTCATCCTCAACCGAGAAAGTCTCAGTGATAATATCAGTAATGTCATTGTTCAACATCCAGGAGAGCGACTTGTAGTAGTCGGGGTCGAACGACTCCATATCCTTGACTGAGACTGGCTTGCCCAAGATGCGCTTGTATACCGCACGGCTGAAGTAGCAATCGAGCAGCCGACCTTCGTACAGGGCTTTGCCGATGATGCGCCCGATAAACTTGAAGAAACTGAGATGCTCGTCGTTGATGCCGCTAAGCTTGTTGGGGTGGAAGGTCGTCCGATCGCTCGAGACCGGGACAAACAGGGCATAGTTGGGGTCAAACATTTGCCGTGCCAGCACCTGGAACCATTCTCTCGTGACGCCTCCAGCGTCTACACCTTCCTCACCGTGGAACCTAATGCTGAGCTTGCCGAACTTCATCTCCTCGCCCGTCTTGAAGTAGAGCGACTTGAAAGAATCGTGGAAGACCTGCTCTCGTCGGACCTGCAGCTGCAACAACGGGTGAGGTCTTTGGCCCGTCTGCTGTTTGTTGTGGACGCTGCGGTTGAACCAGTTGCGCTTGTTGTCAAACTCCAGCACCTTCGGGTTCTTGACGAGATGCGAGAATGTCCCTTTCATCAGTGACGGGTTGTTGCGCACGAGCTCGTTGAGAATGCGACGATGCTCTTCCGTGAATGTGAAGAATAGACCGGCCAAGTGGGACTCCGGCTGGGGACTAGACAGCACCATCTCCTTACTCATCTGGCTCTGGAGCATCGTCTCGGTCTGGGCGGTATCCTTGCAGACAACCATGAGCGCTTCGATTAAGGGAAGTAGGATAGTCGCGACGTTGAGTAAACTCTCGCGTTGACGAATCGCGCTTAAGCAGGCGCTTAGCTTCTCCCATAGTGCGTTGAATGTTGCGTTGCGGTAGAGAGTAGCAAGCAGATCCTGTTTCTTGCTCTCGTCCGAATCCGAATCTTCTGCTGTCTCTGCCTTCTTCTGCGCGAACAAGTGGTCCAGAGCTGTCAGAACCCGGAGAAGTTTGTTTTGATCCGAAGCACCGGGAGAGAACTTGGCTAAGGCGACGCCCTGGATCTCCGTACCCGAAGCCGCATTCTGGATATGTGGTAGCAGCTCGTCTAAGTGGACGACAATCTTTTCGCTCAAGAGCTGGGCTTGACGAGCAAGCTCTTGGCCAAAGACTAGCATCGCGCCGGGAATCACCGAAAGATTTTTGATAGTCGAGAGGGTCTCCTTGAACGTCTTCGAGCTGCATTCGCGCGCCACAAAAATCTTGATGATGAGAGTCAGGTTGTGAGTTGGGATGACGGGCGGGTGCAGTTGTTTGATTCGTTTCAGCATCGCCTGTTTCTCTATAGCCTTCGAGTCGGCATCAGTAGCTGACCCACCCGAAGGCGCGTTTTCTGAAGCCTCTCCCGCACCGCTGGTTGTCTGATCGACTGCTTGTTCTGATGCCTCTACATCCTCGTTCTGTGCGGAAACCGTAGTGTCGGCCGCTACAGCGGTAGGGTCCGTAAGTGCAGCTGTCCCGGAAGACTCTGCCTCGTTGGTGGGCTGTGATTCGAGTTTCTTGACAGCCTCGGCAGCCTCTTTCTGCTTGCGGTCTAGGGCAAGCAGCGGGCCGGTCACCCGGCTCAAGAGTTGCGAGAGACTGTCCATAATGGAGGAGCTTTCCATGACCAGATCGCGATCGAGTAAAGCAAGTAAAGAATTGATGGCATACTTGTTGGCCTTCACGTCTTTGCCCTTTCCTTTACGGCTGAGGCTGCGTTTGATAGCCGTATTGCTGACCCCATCGTGCTCGGTGAGGAAGAGGGAGGGCACGTGGACGTTTTGATCCGCCAGATAGCAGAGCAGATCAAGACATTGTTGGACAATCAGGAGTGGCGACGTCTCGGAACTTGCCTGGATGGGGTTGCTGTTGCTGATATTCGTGAACGTACGCTTCAGGCTTTGAGGGGTTTGAGTCTTGGTCTCCGCGTCCTTGGGTTGTTTCGCTTTGATGGACAGCGAGGCGAAGCTCCGTTCGACAGCATCCACATCAGTCGAGCCCTCCTGTAAGATCTTGAGTAAATTGCTGACGACTTCAAATCGCGTTTGTCGGTTCTCGCAGACATCCTTGAATAGGTACTTCAAAGAACTCTCGAGAGAACCTCCCTTCATGTTGATGAACATCAGGCGAAGCAAGGTATAGACGCCGGGCTTGTCCAGCATTTGCACCACTGTCTTCCTATGGGGCTTGTCTCCATCATTGGTTCCGCTGACCTGAGCAAAATCTCGAGGGCGGCTGGTACCGGAAGACGCCCTGTCGTGGTGGGCGATGGGATTGGAAGATCGGACAAGTCGTCGTGCCTGGGCGGCTAGGTCAGGTGGCAGGGAGTCAATAATATCCGCGCCTTGGTCCATGAGAACTTGTTCGCGGAGAGCGGGTGGGAAAGTCATCAATATGCTGGCAGTATCCATGTCTTGCGCTTCGGCTGCTTGGCCGGGAATGGCGGCCTGTCGTCGTATCTCTTCTCGTTCCCGCCGCCGCTGATCTGCTCGTTCCTGTTGCACAATTTCCATGCGAAGCTCGTCAGGCAAGGCATCCAGGAATTCTTGAAATACTTCTGTCTGCTCTCTCGAGCCTCCAGGGGCCTCTCGAGCCTCCGCTCTCCGAGAACTAACCGTTTGCGCGATGACCTCTTCCCTAAATTCCTCGGGAAGCGCTTCCAGATAATCGGGGTCAATGCCGAGTTCCGTGACATCAACTTGTTCACCTCTGATCGTAGTGAAAGCACGCGGCTGGGTAGATGCTACCCCGTCGTCTACGGCGGTTGCCGCCTCATTAGATATCTCTATACCTTCCATGGCCTCTGGTTCCGCGTGGTCACCACCATGTTCGCCCTCGTAAGCCGTAGCTGATTCTGTGTGGACTTGTGCAACTGACTCAGCAGCCACTCGCTCGCGCTCTTCAGCCTCCTGCTTCTCCTGAGCGGCTTTCTCCTCAGCTTCTTTGGCCTCTCTTGCCTTTCGCTCCTCATCCTCGAGCTTCTTTCGATCCTCTTCCACCTGCCTTTGTCGTTCAGCTTCCTTCGCTTTGAGCTCCTTCTCGTGCTGGATGGCGGGCGGTACGAGATGCGATAGGATTGCTGGGATGAGCCGGTGGGATTTCTCCGAATGCTGTATTCCAAAGATCATCTTGACCTCTTCTGTCCACCGGCCAACTGTAGAATCAATGGCAAACGAAGTTGCCTGGCTAGGCTCCTGGTACGTGTCTCGACGGTTGTCAGAACGAGACTCGCGCAAATGATGACCGAACGGGAAGTGGACATCATGAATGTCTCCGCGCGGTCCCTGTGTTATCTGGAAATGGAAGGACTGTCCATTGCGACTCAGCGAGGCCGGGAGTGAAGCCACGAGGTCATTAATGATCGACATTGGACTATCGAGACTGGCACCGCCGAACAAGTTGCCAGGGAATCCAAGCCGGACCATACCACCGAGATGGGGAGGACGAGGTGATCCATCCCTACCAGCATCATTACCCCGACGAAGCAGTGGATTGATGCCATCCTCGTTGGCAGCGGAACGTTGGTCGGGTCGGTTACCTCTCACGAAACCTCGAGGATCTAATATATGTGTCAGCATGTGAATCTTTCCTTGTTAAAAAAAAAAAAACACCAAATATGGTGATGTTCAAGTTTAGAAAATGAAGATATGTATATGAGAGACGAATTATTGGCGTACCACCAAAATTGTTCATTGGGTCTCGAGATCCCATCATGAACGGGATAGGAGGGAAGGGACTGCGTGTACCATGCCGATGTCGGTGCTGACCGAGGAGAGCTCCATGAGGTTCAACAACCAGTGTATCCCAGCCCAAGCTGGGGGCCCCGATGTCACGAGGTGGCGCGTCATCTTTGAAAAGGGGAGGGTAGACATATTAGCGACTCTGGATCTTTAACTCTAAGAATATGAGCGGAGGCTGGAATTGCTTACTGGGGAAGTCGTCCTCATATGCGTATTCATCTTCCATGTCGTCCTCTTCATCTTCGTCCTCTGTGATTCTAGTTAGCAGGATAAGAGCTACAATGCCAGTGGTACTTACCATCTTCGTCCTCGTCTCCGTAACGGTCGTTCCTAGCGTTGAGGTCGTCCGGAGCATCGAAGTCTTCTTCCTCCATGGCACGAATAATGTTCCCAAATCGACCACCCAACGCGTTAACATCATCCAAGTCCCGCATGTGGGGAACCTCTCCGAGATCTTGATCCACTTCGAAACCGACATCGTCAACATCATCATCGTCGTCGTCCTCTTCCTCCTCCTCCTCCTCCTCGTCATCTGTATCGCTCTCCCAGTCTGATTCCTCATTCGGGTTAAGTGGATCAAGTGGGTTGCCTGAATCGTCAAAGATAGCGCCAATGTTATCAGAATCAAGCTCGTCGTCTTCGCTGCCATCTTCATCATCGTCCTCGTCCATATCGTCGTCATCAGAGTCGTCATCTTCTACTTCATCGTCTCCCATTGTGACTTCGATTACGCCGTGGTCTCCGGGCAATCCCTCAATGGGACCCATCACTTCCTCTTCGTCTCTTTCACTGACGTTCTCTTCGCGATCTTCCGACTCGTATCCCATCTCGTCGTCGTAGTCGTCTTCGAACATCTCCTCATCGTCATCTACACACGTTAGCACAGTTACAATGAATAACGAGAAGGACACGCAATTCTTACCTTCTTCGGAATCTTCCGAGTAGTCGCCGTCTCTGTCTCTGCCAGGCTCCAACATGCCCAGGGTCGAGTTTCGATAGAGATCCGGGGTCTCCTCCCGATCATCGTCGATATCTGAAAGGGAGCTTGCCGAGAATCTGTCTTCGTCAAGGTTCTCCAGGGTCGGGGTAGTGGGGATGATGTTGGAATGACTTAGATGAATGGCGGTACTGGTCAAAGTTCGGAGCACGCGAAGAATGTACTTAATAGTCCGCTTCACGGGTGGGAAGGCGAGATCGATGTCAGCGATAGAGGCGGTGAGTGCGGCGAGATAGCCCTTCTCATACATCAGGCGCCGGATTTGAGCCTGTGATCTTTCAAGGGAATCGTGGCCAGCCCGAGCCGGTATGAGACCATCCTTGTCCTTATCACCCATCATAAGATGCATCACCTCCGCCAAAGCCAGCATCCTGGCATATTTGCTATCGAATGATTCGCCGGATGCCGTGGCATCCTTATAGGACCTCAAAATAGTGTCGAGGACGAACTTTCGAACGAATAACAAATCAGGCTCATCGTCGTAGTCGTACTTATCTCGAGACTGCTCGATAGGCTTCTCTCCGGTTCTGCCCACAAGTGCCACTAAGAGGTTCTGTGTCTGGGTAGACGTGGCATATTTCTTCTTCTGAATGACTGTATCCGAAGTGCCATCCATGTGGCTTGAGTACAAGAGATCGTTGAGAAGATAGTTCAACACGCTGGAGCGCGGTTTAACGGGTGTATTCGCGAAAAGGGGCGCGCTTCTCTTGAAGTTGATGAACTCAACCTTGGTGCGGGTGTAGCTCTGCAGAAGTTCTGTGAGACAATGCAGGACGAAGCAACGGTAAATGAAGATGTGGTGCTCATCAGGTTTGAACAAGGGTTTGGTCTTCTTTTCCTTGCCGTCAGCTGCACCGCCTTCCACCTCGGAGGCGCCACCGGAAGCGGAGGGTTCCTGGTCGCCTGTCTTCTTCGCCTCGCCAGTCTCGCCAGTCTCGCCACCCTCGTTGGTGGTCTGAGACGGTTCCTTATCGACAACTTCCTTGTAGTTGAGCAGCTCGCAGAGGAGGAAGTGCACAACACCATCAGGATTCTCGAGGACAGGGCGCTTGGGATCCTGGGAATGTGGCTTGGAAGCGTCGACCGTTTGCTTATCTTCACCCTCGGTAGACGGCTTCACGTCCTGGATGGTCAAGTCCTCGGTAGCTCGAACTGTCGGTGCAACGTCGTCCTTCGGTGTATCCGGCTTTGGGTCTTTAAGGCTCAACGTTTGCCCACGACCGACACCGTTCTCTGTGAATGTGTATCTGTTGAGCTTCACCGTCTCGTTGGAAATTTCGACAAACAGCCTCGGGTCTCGGAGCGCAATGTGGGAGAACGTCCTGGTATATCCTGCCAGATCGAGAGGTCGCGTATTTCGACCGGCGTTTAAGTACGCTCGAATCTCACTTCTCATAACCTGTTTGATGACCTCTTCATCCTCCACGATGTGCCGTAGTATCGTCATAATATGAGACGTGATTCGGGTCTCGTTGAGCCGTAGAGATCCGGCACCAGCGAGCTGCCTAGCAGCGACGAATAGACGCTGTAGATTCTTCTTGTCGCCGACTGATCGTGCTACAGAGCGATCCCGGGTCAAAATGACAAGGATTCGCAGAACAGACACGGCTAACGCCTCGTCTTTCCCAATTCGTGGTAAGATTTCCAGAACCGATCCCAGGAGCATCTGCCGGTGGGCATCGTTCACACTGAGGGTTTTGGGAGGCCACTCCAGTTCTTCTATCGAGTCGTTCTCAGAAGTTGGCGCTTTCCACCGAATTTCCCCGGGCTGCTCGTCATCGCTGAGAAGAATCTCGAATACGAGGAGAATGTAGGGTATCCACGGTGCCAACTCCTCGGTGGACGGAGATGGCGGTACATGAAGAAACCGCAAAAACTCGCTCACGTTGTCTTGCAATATCTTGACGGTCGCTCTGAAAAATTGCTTATCTTGGAGAAGAAGAGAAAGAAGATGAGCATACGCCGCAATGCTTCGTCCGTTAGACTTCAAGTCGTCGTCGAGAGCGTATGACATCAGAGCGTTTGCTAGAGTCTCCCCTATTTCCTGTCTCGTCGACGTGTCGTCTGCGGGTGTGCGTAAAACGATGTTGATTAGCTCCGAGATCTCGTAGGTAGAGTCGGGGTGTGCTCTGATGACATCCAGGCATCTGTCAATAAGATTCAGGCGCAATCTTGTACGCTCTTCGTCTAGATCTTCCTTGGCAACTGATTTCATCGCAATATCCGTATACGAATCGGGTCCACCTGCAGGGCGCTGGGCAGGTGTTGCTGACGAAGACGCTGCTCCATCCTCGTCCCGTGTAGTTAGTGGAGGAACGGGCGTGTCTCGGTCATTGCCATTCGATAGTGCTGTCCCTTGGCCTCCACTGCCAAGGAAATCGCCCTCAAGCAACCCTTCATGCATCGGGTCACTGGGTCTGTCTAAGACCATGGGATCGTCCTCGGGAGAGGGTTGCGCACTGCCTTCTGCTGGGGGCCCAGACTCGTTCTCCGCATTATCTGGTGAGTCTTCTTCGTCTGGAATAGGATTTCGTGCGCCAGCAATTCCAGAGTGATGAGCTTTGCAGTAATCGATAGCCAGTTGTCGGCTGTTATTGGCCCTGTAGAGGGCCTCATGAACCAGATCCTCTTCGTAGCCGGCCTCGTCGGCGAGATCTCTCATTTCGTCCTCAAGAGCGGCTACCCATATAAATCGAGTTGGCGTGGACGAGAGATGCTCCGGTGGGAGATTCTACAAAAGTTAGCATTTCCCGCCCAAAAGCACGGGAGAAGATGGTTTGAGAGACATACCCGGTCGGAACGCTTGAAACAATTGCTCTCGGAGTCGGCGAGCGAAACGGACCTCAGGATACCGATGATCTTCGCAAGGATATGAGATGAGCCTTTCTCAATAAGCGGAGAGTCCCAGAGTTCTCTCATCACTGGTAATATGGCCATCCGCAACTGTATAACGAAGTTAGGGGCGACTTGCGCGTCAATCCGCCGCTCGCTGGTATTAGCATTGCGAGGCAAGATATGGATCTGGCCGACAGAATCTGTGATGATCTTGCCGTTGACCATCAACGAATACAGGTCCAGAATCTTTTTCATGCCAATGACCGCAAGCCGCGACATGGACGACTCGTCCCCATTCTTCTTTTCCTTGCAGATCTCACCCTGAAACGTACGCAGCATCCCGTTAAGTCGTTCCAGTCCGCCGTGCTTCTTGAAAGCAATCAAGACGGGCGCGATAATCTGATGTGGGGACTGCCTGTCCGGACGTGCTGGTCAAGTTTAGTAAAAACCAAGTTCAAGTAAAGGGGGAAGGGGGCAAATACTCACTCTCCATCGTACGGTTGACCAGCATTTCATGGACGGCATGCAACATGATGATCCAGTAGTGGAAGTCCCTGCTTGATTTCTCACGATCGGGCAACTCGAACTGCTTCAAGATCGTTTGAGCTAGTTGTTCAGTCAGCTGTAGGTGATGTACTCGGACGTAGTGGTCACGTTCTCGACGAGGCAATAGGGCCTTTCCCAGGGTCTGGAAAAGCGGGAAGGTCGCTGGCATCAACGAATGCAAGAGGAGCCTGAGAGTTCTATAGTTCCGGAAGCGGGGGCTCGACCGTTCATTCCGGGAAGGGCCGTCATCAGGACTACCGGTTTTAATGGTTGCCATTTTCCACAGAGCTCCAGACGACAGAACATCTGGTAAGCTCGAGTCCTCGGAGTCGGCAGAGGCAGGAACACCAGCAACACCACTACCACCCAGTGCAGGACCATCGCCGGGCGGACTTTGCTGGTCTACAGGCTGGCCTTGTTTTCTAGTTGACCAGTTCTCGGGTACACTGCTAGCAATGACAGCCTCTTCCAAGATCACAGCGCGCAGGAGCGGGCCCAGAGACTTGATGAGACTGCCATAATAGTCGAAGACATTGACCGGGTGTAACGTGACAGTCTGTGCTCGGGACGAAAAGGGAAAGCACTGGTAGAGGGTCTTTATAAGAGACTGCGTATTCAGGAGCGCTTTCGCCAATTCAGTACCACGACTAAGTCGCTCCATGTCATCACCACCGGCTTGGCCCGCCAAATTCACCTCAGCTTTGAGAAATGGTACGAAGTAAGAGCCCACCTCCTGAGCCTGGGTGATCGGCTGGAGCACATCGATTGCCGCCTGAGTCCGCCTCAGTAGGGAAGGCAGGCCAATGATCGGGGACGTCTCTACTAGCTGAGAAACGACCGATTGCAGGCTTCGGGACGCTGAAGAGTCACCGAAATCGTGCGGTAGGCTTGGCGAAGTGCTGAGGTCCAGCAACAACTCTATGCCACCATTATTGATCAGGTTCATCTTCAGATTAGAGTTGCTGATATACTGGGCTAGGAAGTTGGAGAGCGCGTAGACATAGGGCGTGATGGAGGATGAATCATCCGCCAGGGTATCTGGTGTCGAATCCGCATCTTCTACTTGCTGCGCGCTGGCATCCTGCATCTCAACATCGGCATCATCGACGACAGCCTTGGCTTTGCCTTTATCCGAAAGTACTGCTCGGGGCTGGGTCGATAGCTCTTCGTTCGCAGATATAGCTTGGCCTCGCGAGTCTTTCACGAGAAGCTTAGCTCCCCATTGAGCATCTCTAGCCTTGACCCTGGCGAGATGAGTGACTCGAGCAACCATGTCGAGAACGGCATTTGCAATGGCCGGTCTGAGAGACGGGTGATGCCGAGCAAGCTCATCGAAGCTGCCTCCAATATTCTGGGTCATAGCCTCATCTGTCGCCATTACTCGTACGTGCTCCGGACTCTCGAATATCTCGAAGTAACTGTCAAATGCGTGGGACGCAACAACCATCTTCATGCCAAGGTTGTTCAATGAAATTGCATTCAAGACGGTCGGCACGATGGTGATAGGCTCCGAGTTTGGTAAAATTCCACGAGCTAGCGGACCATCACGAGGTGCTTCCAGGTCCTCCTGCGACGGAGGGTGAGGGCGATTGTCAGGCTCGAGGATATCAGGTGTAGGGACGTCCGAAGACGAATCCGGGCTATCGTCTCGGTTGCCGGCCTGGCTCGAATCCGCTAAACCGGCCTGTGCCGTAGGCACCAGATCACCAGTCAAGGCTTGGAGGTAACTCTGGACGAGTCCGGCCTCAGAGATGGCGGCGAAGCTAGTGGGGTCGTTGTTGAGGAAGTCACTCAGAATGATAACGGCATTAGTCCATACTATGGAGCCGAACTTGGTCATGTTCTCAATGATCTCGCGTATGCTGCGAAGCAGCGCAGTCTTGTCGACGAGGTTCCTCAGTAACCGATCAGTGTTGCCACCGTATGAAAAGGCACTTGACATTAAATGATGGATGAACTTCAAGAGAAACTTGAGGTTCTGCTGCTGATAGAATGGTATCTCGTAATCAACAAGCTGGGAACGATAGCTAGTGGGCGTTCCCTTGCCCTCGGTAATGAGCTTCTCTGCGACATCAACTTCATGAGTAACTAGGTTGGTGATAGCCTCAAGGCCGTCGGCATTTATCAATGTCTGGAAGGAACTCTGCACGTTATAAACGAGTGTGTCTAAGAACGCTACCAAAGTGCCGTAAGTGCGTTCGGCTATGTTGGACCTAATGTTGAGGATCTCGACCAAGATGTCTAACAGCCCGGCCGATATTATCTCCGGCATGTTACGGGACGTGTTATTGACCATGGACATCGAGATATGAAGCGTCAGGGAAAAGAGGTTGTCACGCCACTCGTCCTGTTCACTCCATTGCTCTCCAGAATCGTCCCTCTTCATCTCGGCAACGGCCTTCCTAATAACGTAAAGCAGCACACCGTGATTCACGCTCGCATTCAGGGCCGAGAATATATCCGGTAACTTATGATGGAAACCCGAGATGGCCTCAAGCAGCGATAATGCGATCGACTGCAGATCGATAGGCACAACCATGGCACCATCTGCCGAAGGGTGAATCAGCTCAGCTAGCTGGTAAACAAGCTGAAACCGTCGTGGCTCATCGTGGTCTTGCTTGAGAACCTTTTCGATGAAGGTTGGTTCTATGTGAATGTACGCCAGATTTTGGATAGCCAGCAGGCGTGCCTTCAAAGCCTGCCGCCGGGTCTCCAAGGACCCCGTGAGGGCCTTGGCGACCCTCAGACGATTCAGATATTCGTACTTGGTATCCTTCGGAAGATCCGTGGGCGCCCTAGCAAGAGTTTGGTGGATCGACGTTGATGACACCGATGCGTGAGATACTTCTACAGACTTCTGACCAGGAGGAGTGCCTTCATCCCGCCCGACTGTGGGCCGAGAAGCTGGGCCAGGGCTGTCCTCGGACACTCCTTGACGACTCGCGCGGGGAGTAGACTGCGAAGCAGTAGCAGCGGCAGAGGTACTGCTTCGCCTCAGAGGCGTGGGTGTTGGAGGTACATTTGACGTAGACCCTCGATCAGGCAGAGACTGTTGCGTTGGTCCCTGTGAATTATCCGATGTAGGATAATACGTAATCTTCACATCGCCCCAGCCACTCCACCGTGATTGCAAATTCTCGTCAGAGTCTTCTTTGGCGAGTGCGCATAAGTCGTTGGCGTACATCGTGGCCACGTTTTTGGGGCTACCGCTTTGAGTCTTCTCCTTGCTCTTGCTAGCGGAGCCCGGGGTGGATACAATCGAAGTCTCTAGAGACTTGGACAAGGGCGACTTGACGAAAGGCTGGGCCAGCTGTTGTACACGATCAAGGTCGATGTTATAGTGGTTGGATAGAAGAGTCGTGTGGACTTGTCGAGTTGTCATGCCGTGAATCCGTTTCACCGAAGCCTGATAGCGCTGGGCCAGCTCCACACCAACACTGAGGGTGGCGCAGATGATGGTGAAGTCGGTGCTGTTCAGGAGGTCATTCAGGTGAGAACTGCTAGCATATATGCTGCGGTTCCCACAGTGGTCCAGGAGCATCTGAGTGAATTTAAGAATAGCCACGATGAGGTAGACATCGCCATCCTCGCTGTACCCCAGCTCGGAAAGCTTGCCTAGCTTGGTCGACTGCTCTCCGCCATCATCAGTAGAGCTCGCTCCAAGCAGAACTTCGCAACCGAAGTCTCTAGTCTGTGGGCCCTCGTTCAACTTGTAGGTTGAGCAAAACGATTCCAGGAGTCCATCGAATCGATTCAGCAGTGGTATCCAATGATACAGGTCTCCCCTCGGGAAAGGCCATCGTGAGGGGAATGTGGCAAGGATGTTGGGGAGGAGAGGCACGGGTGCAGAGGTGGTACTGTCGACAAAGTCCTGTAGCCACGGAGACTGGGGGAAGTAAAATTAGCGGGTTGAATAGCAAAAGAGGTTTCTCACAAGGGGCCTTACCAAAGTCTCCTTGTGCTTAGGCTGGATGGTCTTCTCTATCTTTCCCATGGTGAAGGCCGGGGCGGCAGAGCCGCAAAGTATTGGATGTCAGCTCCCCCTCCACAACCAAGAATCAGGTAACTGGCGACGACAGCTTGGCTTGCGGCGCGGGAGCGTCCAAAACAGCTTGGACGACTCCTCTCGAATGATGACTCGAGCTACTCCTTGGTACACAAGGTGGGGTAATCAAGTCTATTGCTGGTGAACCGGTGAGTTGGTGTGTTAAGCCTCGTCTCTCCGGATGTCAGCCTTGCGGGTTATCAAGAATCAAATAGAGTATCGATTGCGGGAAGGCTCCGATGACTTCTCAGTGATGCCTAGTAGATATAGGTCAAATGAGAAACGCCGTACACGTCGCAAAGATGCAAATTATTCCGTCGAGTCCAAGTGAGGTAGAAGGTGGGTTGGTGAGGGGCGAGTGATGGATGATAGATGATTGATGGGCGTAGATACCTGGGTAGATACGGTTCCGGCACGGCTGTCAGAAAGCTGGAACAAAATCGGTGCAAGCGGGTGCAGGCCGCTGTACCGCAATTCCAGTTTCAAGAAGGACGCGCAAGGTGGGGATGAGTAGTGGTAGTTACCTAGCTAGGAAGATTCGGATCCTCCCAGTTCAGATCTATTGATTTTTTACTTGACTTGATCGTTGATGAAATAAATTTGGCGGAGTCGAGATTTGTTGAAAGGAAAGAGAAAAAAAGGTTTACCGTAGTTTCAATGAGGTTTGTATGTTCTTCGCGGCTGATCGACCACTGCATTTTGCGTACAGGTAATGATGTGGGGCTTTGCCTTGGTGCCCTTTGCAGATTGCTACCTCATACATGGATACATGAATACCTACCTACAAGGTATTATTCTAACATTTGAACCTCACACAGGCCGCCAAACGGCACGTCCATCGTCAATCCACATATTGTAAAAACAGATTGTACTCTGTACTTCGCCTACTTCCTTCCCAAAGGTCACATGTGGGAATACTGTACTGTAGTCTGTAGGACTTGAAGGACGTGCTGTGTTAAGCAGGCATGATGCCATTCTTCTTTGTGTCGAAGCGTGTAGCTACCAATTCTCACCAGAACGTCCTTTTCATACCCGAGTATCCAGGATCCGAACAAAGTCATTGGTTCGTCGAAAGGTTTTTTTTTCTCTCAAATCGCAGCCCAACCTCTAAACTAGAAGCCATAGACACTCTATCATGTACTGTATGTATGTACATGCAGAATGAAGTACAGAATGAATGCTTGGGGATATCATTGCTGCCCAGGGCCCTTACAAAGCCCTGATTCTATCACCACGCTCTCTTTCTGGGTTAGGTATCAGCTACCATCAACTTGTGGGCCTGACTCACCTTATATCAGTACTGTAGGTACGGATTACCTTGGCACAGTTCTTATTTGTTATTGAATGTCACGGCCAAGGCCAACTTCACGTCGTGCAGTAGGTACTAATTGTACAAGTAGTGAGTTCCGTACAGGTCCACGATAGATCCTAAAGTCGACCATGAACAAGCACCATCCATAAGTACGTACTGTACATCGTACATTACCTGAGGTACGTGTACTACATGTATTGGATACAGTGTATGACGTAATTTAGGTACTCATCTAGCTATCGTATGTACATTATTCGAGGCCTCAATCGGGATAGGTAAAGCCCTTAACAACGTTTAAACAATAAGTCCTGTCAAAATTATCTACAAAGTGTGAATACCTAAATTTTCATTCTTCGAGGAGTGCCAACACATACAAACATGATTTAATGCAAGCAGATTTAGTAGTACGATGGAAGTAAATACCTAGGTACTTGGTACATAGTAGTTCCAGGCGGCCAGGACCAGGTTACTGTAGGTTACCGGGCCCTACCTCTTTTAGGTCTAGTCCCAAGCGGCCGAGCTTCATCGGCATCCCGTGCCAGTATCAGAAGCGCCAAGGATGCCGTTAGTGCTACAAAGACGGCATCATTATTAGGTCCTCTAGGCTTTAGGGCCCCAATCGGGGATTTCGTGGCCGCACAGAATCGCGCGGAGTTATAAATCATGGCTAAATTTTGCGAGCATTCAATCAGACCGGGCTTGTGGTTTAGTGGTATAATACTCCCTTAGCATTAGAAGGCCTTGCATATTTTCAGCTTTACATGAAGAACTTGTCTTGTTGTCGTCAGCTTGGGAGTGGTCCGGGGTTCGATTCCCCGCGAGTCCATCGTTAGGAGGTTAGATCCCTCTTATACCACTTCTTTTTGACGAATTTTCCGGTATTCCGTTCAGTTATCCTAAGCATACCTGAGTTATTAGCCATGAATGTTCTTCATTCCTGTCGGCGATTTGGATACTGATCATACTAATCTCCAAAATCAATGCATTCCAAAACTGTGGTCGATTACCATCAAAGGCTTCACCTGGACATAACTCTCAGTTGAATCCGAAGGCATCCGCTTCCCCGTATGCGTCCCTCTAGCGCAGACATCGATTTTCCATTGTCGTCCTATAGGCTCGTCTTTATCACGCGCGTTTTTATCTTCAAATGTTGAATAGAGCGATACGCTCGTAGACCGCGTGTCAAACGGGCCTCGGCCATTAGCGCACATGTAATCCTCGAGGAAGAACTCGGAGAGCGTTCGATCATCTTGCCTAATTGATCGTATTCTGCATCATCAGTCCAACTTTTCCCATATTGAAGGATGAGATGTTCCGCAAGTTCGGCCACGATACTTTTAGGTGTTGTCATGGGAGGCCCCTGAACTGAGCTGGCTGCTAGAGCTCGCCCGAGGACATCGCGGTGGAAAGGCCAGAAGTATATGTAAGGACGTGCTTGGCGCGATAGATCTGGGTAACATCCAGCTAATATGTAATTGAGTGCGGTAGTGCTATATTAACAGGGTAGTGATTGTGCCCCGTCGTTCCCAGTCCAATATATCCGCATCCCTTCCTCGTCGAATCTTGTGAGTCAGGAAAGGAAGAGAGTGATCTGCAGAAAGGATATGAACACGCACGTCACTGGGATCACGAAGTTTGAGATGGAAATAAATCCCACGGTCCTCTCCGTTTCTAGATAGACGAAGCGCCGCGGCCCTTTCCAAATGTGATACCGGACTGTAGTCAACTGATGTGGGCCTGTCCTCCATCCTGCATAGCTTGACGCTTTCCAACCAAGGCGTGCTTTCGAGACACGCTTGCGTCGTGAAGACGTGTAAATCAGTACCTACCCGACTGATTGTAGTCATGGCACTCTTGGACATTCCTTCGTCAAGCTCTACTAAAGTTTGCCGCAACTCCGGCGTTGTGGCCGAGTAGTTCACTCTGCTCCCGTCAATCGAACAGAACCTGGCTCAGACAAGTAACATTACAGCAGAGTGTCTTCCATTATCTTCCACCAGCCGTATGCTGTTTTGGAGTTAATACCTGGGACGCTTTTGCTGCTGGCCAGAGCATACTTGACAGTATCTAGCAGTGTGAGGATGTGCGTCCTCTACCCGTACTCAACAAGGGCTGGGTTCAGGCATGTCCTGTTGAAAACCCACGAGCGAAGTTTCGAAAACAAGGTTGGAAGGTCAGTCCAGTGCGTGGCTCGAGACGGGGTTTGCTTGTACCTGTCGATTCTAATGATAGTCATGAAGACGCAAAGTAGGCGGTAGATGAAATCGTTAGTTTATGGTCATTGCGGCGATAGTGTGCCTAATGATAGGTCTTGTGGCCAACCTCTCCAGGGGAGGGAAGGGATCGGTGTATTTAAGTTCGTATGGTAGTCCAAATAATAAAATCCAGGAGAATCTGATTAAACGAAAGGCAAACACTACTTAATGTCTTGGCTGGTATTGATGAACTGATACGAAGAGGAACCAGTGTAGGCCTTTGTTATTCAAAGCAAGCCGTGGTTGGAAGTATTACACCAGTTAGAACTGTTAGAGGATACAAAATACTGTTGGTTGGCTTGCCCTACGTCTCTCATGTGGAGATAAAAAAAGGGAGCTTTGATAGAAGATTTATGGAATCACCCCGTCTTCGATTCCACCGTAGGCGGTAGGTACCAGGTGGTTTCCTGGAAGACTCGCCACCGGGCAGCTTGGAGATTTCTGTACCCAAGATTGGACTATCTGAGCTAATATCTGGTTCCATTGGCATGCCAACAAGTCATGAAGCCACTGTAACAACCCGTCGAGCATACAGTGGCGTCACGGAATGGGCGAGGCCTTTCCCCTTTTCATTAGTATAGGTGCCAGAAGTGGTCAAGAGAGATCCGTTTAAGGATCGCTGCAGCACATTACTCCTTAAATACCCAGATATCAAGACAAGAGCCTTTATTTCGTACCCGACTGGTGTTACATATCCCTTTATGTGACAAGACTAGGTAGAATTCTGAGCCTCCCTGAAGCCATTCCCAATTCGTTACTTGGAGCCTTAAAGCCACGGCTTCAATAGTACTACGCAACTAGGCAGCGGTTCCGCGGACCAATCAGACCGAAACCGTTGATATATCAGAATGAAATCAACAAGCCAAATCTGATGGAATAGTTACCCATATTCTTGGTTAATACAGATGCTGATCTGCTTAGCTAACCTTCACTACTCCTGTAATTCCACAAGTTGGAAATACGGATGGTTCCCCTTAAGCACCATCACATATACTGTCTGCAAACATAATTTCCGATTACTTTTCTGTATTCATACGCACCTGATATCTCTAAAAGCCCAGCACTAGTTAGGTACGTCGTTCATGGGGAACGAAGCTTAGAAGAGCATTCAATGTGTCTATCAAGATGCCTTCAACCTGAAGGTGTCCCTGAGCTGGGCATATGATTTGAATATCGAGTCTTACGTATTTTTGCCTACCTACCTACATAGGTACTTTAGGTAAGATATGGTGTACGATCTGAATACTTTAATTCATCCGGTCCTTTTAAAGTTGGCCGTACAAGCTTCCTTGACTTCAGTGCACATAACGACTTTTCTCTGAAAACTATACATAACCTACATTTCGTCAGCCGTTCAAGCACCTATCTTCCATAGGTATGCACTCAGTCTACTTACCCACGTAGCATAAGTGCCCGGGTATAGGTGTATGTAAGTCTTTATGATGGGACCTCGAGAGTGTACTTTCAAGAAGGCGTTACAAGAATAGATACGATAGTCCATTTTCCCACGCTTACATGGAAAAATAAGAAGATGGAATGAAATACCTAAATAGACGACCTCCCTACCCCCTCTTCTTACAAAAATGCCTCGTGCTACGCTACGGAACCTTGATCATCTGGACTACTTACCTCAGGTACACAACTGGACAAGTCCTCACTCAAGGAGGTTGTGGTCAGACCTCGCACTCAAACGTGACAGCCACACTGCCACAGCCCAACGCAACCAGCTGCCTATGTGGTTGGCCAACGAAGCAGCCAATGATATGCTGCTTCTAGAACTGTTGTCAGCTTTCGAAAGAGTCCGACATCTTACCTATCAAACGGCTGGTGCTGATGTGTTTTTCACACAGAGCTTAATATAGAACGGAACGCTAAATATCCAAATAAGATCTGAAGGTAACAATAGGCATTCTGAAGAGAAAAGCCGGGAATATTATTGTTGCGACAAAGCCATTGTTACTACTGCAAAGATTCTGGTGGTGATGTCACTTTGTAAGGGGTTAGATGATGCAGCACGACTTAGATTTGTGACCATATTGAGAACATTGCATGCAATTGCATACAGCTCAGACTTCAATTTCGGCTTGCAGCCAGTCTTGTTTGCAGATTTGGAACATACATCACGTTTGTGCTACCTTGGGTACTCGAATCTTGAGTCTCGACACATTGTAGACCGCTGGGCTATGTACATATGTACATCCTTACATGTAGTGGACTGTGGAGATAGGCGGTGATAAGCCCTAAAATGAAACCCCTGAGCTAACGTAAGTTCTAGAGGCACTATCCAGATACATATCTCTACATGTTCATGCACGCGATTTGGTGTTTACTCGTAGGTACTTAGGTAGGTACAGTATGTACTGCGTCTATGCACTGTCTACCCCACTGTACATATATAGGTACATATCAATAGGTACCTGTAAACTGGTCTAGGTCCGTGCGCCACCGTTGGATTTAAGAATGATCCCCAGCTCCAACCAAAACCTCCACCAAACATCCTAGTCGTTTTAGTGGCGTTCCTGTGAAGGGGGAAGGTTAAGGAGGAAGACAATTAACGAACAACGTGCGGTGAATCGGTGAATCTGAAATACAATACGTCGTTTTTTGCTTTCACCTCTTCCTTTCTCCCATGCAACTTTGTCCTGTCCACGACTCTTATTCAATACCCATATTAATTCCTTTTTCAAAGAGCACGTATGCCGATGCTTGCTTGAAATTCCACCGGCGTCGCGTCTACTTATCATTCACGAAGTACCAACCATCCTCTGTCGCCAATAGTATCGTCTATCTGCTGGACCCCATAGATGCAACAGTACCTCTTCACACAACCACTTTGCGCCGGATCGAAACTCGACAACTATCACAATAGAAACCACTGGCATTCACTCATTCACCATGTCAGGCCCAGAGGAGCCGCGCTCGTCTGGCGCTGAACCGCGGGTGAATGGATCGCCAGCTCCTTCGGACAAGGACACGGTACGTTTGTTTTTCACGTGCAATCGCCCCTCGTCTACCTCGACCCTGATTGGAGTCGGTCGCAATACATCGCCCTATAAAACTCTAGGCATGCTAATCTCCAATTATGTATAGGACACATTCGAAGATGCCGTCGACACGGGATCTGTCCGATCTCTAACCAGCCGTAAAGTATCTCCTCGGCCTAGTAGCGGTGCCACCGACGGAATCCCTGAATCTCTAGGAAGCCCACAACTCAAAGCAAAGCCGAACGGGCACACAACACAAGAGAAAGAGAGTGATTTCGTGGACGAGAGTAACAAAGTTACGAAGCCATTGCCCGCATCCCCATCCGCATCCCCCTTCAAGCGCAACTCGAACGCATCCCTAGACAATGTCGATCTCAATGATGTAGTAACGGAGCAACGAAAAGGTTTGTACATACCAACTTGCAGTGCCTTTATCATCTAACGTGTATGCAGAAGAGCCGCCGATAGTAGTAGCCAAACAGCCATCTAAGAAGTTATCTCTCAGTAACATCACCAACTCTTTGCCGGCGATGCCATGGTCTCCTACTCCCTCCAACGTAGAATCTCCGCCGAAAACAAGTCCGAATCCCGTCGCCAACGCTTCTGCCACTACTCCGACCCCATCACCAGTCCCTGCACCCTCGTCTCGAAAGATCACAGGTCCATTCTCCTGGCTATCGCGAAACTCTACCCACAAAGAGAAAGAAACTGTTACATCACCACCTATTACTGCTGCTATATCGCCGCGAAGAAATACAGCAAGTTCTATCGCTACATTGACCAGCAACCCGGAGATGATGCTCAGTAAGCTCGAAGAGGAAAACGAAGGTAATAGCGGACCTCGCCTTTCGAGAAACAGTCTGAGGGATAGGTTTAAGCTGGTCCGTTTGCGAGAAGAGGCAGGAATTTCCCTTACTCCTGGTGACGAAGACAAGCCGCAAGGAGCAAGCTTGGGAGTCGCCAGTCCGACTGGCGAGTATGGCCAAGATGTGAATGGTACTGCGCAACCTCCAGCATCCCCCTTACCGCTGAATGCGGATGCGAACCTAGCCCCTGGCACAGTCTCGGGTGTGTCTGCCGGTCCTTCAACCATTTCTAACGCACAGGTCGATTGGGATCTGTGGCAATCGGTCGTCTACGAGGGCCCAGCTGCTGTCGCAAGAACCAACCCGGAGGAACTGAATAGGGCCATCGCTACGGGTATTCCCAATGTGATCCGCGGTGTAGTGTGGCAGGTCCTTGCCCAGAGTAAGAATGAAGAGCTCGAGACGATCTATAAGGACTTGGCCACTCGAGGCACCGAGAAAGACAAGGACCGGAATAGCAACGGCACATCGGTTAGTATTTCGAGCAACGGCAACCTGAGCTCTGATCGAGATGCGGCAGTATCCTCAGCCTCTTCGGTCCACTCAGAACTCTCCGGAGTGAGCGGCAAGAAACCGTCACCGTCCTCATCTGAGCCGTCCGAGGCGGTTCTGAAGGCTCAGGCTTCAGCCGCGGCCGAGCGAAAGCGAAAGGAGAAAGAAGATACCGCGGCATTGCAAAAACTCGAAAAGGCCATTAAGAGGGATCTTGGTGCCCGAACAAGCTATTCAAAGCATGCAGCGGCCGCTGGCCTGCAGGACGGCTTGTTTGGCATTTGTAAAGCCTACGCACTCTACGACGAAGCAGTCGGATACGCTCAGGGAATGAATTTCCTGATCATGCCGCTCCTTTTCAATATGCCAGAGGAAGAGGCGTTCTGCCTCCTTGTCCGGCTGATGAGCCATTACAAACTGCGCGACCTCTTCGTGCAGGACATGCCTGGGTTGCACATGCACCTTTACCAATTCGAGCGACTGCTAGAAGATCTCGAACCGGCGCTGTATTGTCACCTGCACCGTCGCGGTATCTCGCCCCATCTGTATGCGACACAATGGTTTCTTACGCTCTTCGCATATCGGTTCCCTCTGCAGCTTGTCTTGAGGATATACGACCTCATCCTATCAGAAGGCTTATCCGCAGTTCTGAAATTTGGCATTGTCTTGATGCAGAAGAACGCATCGGCACTGCTCGCCATGTCCGACATGGCCCAATTAACGAGCTTCCTAAGAGACAAGCTGTTTGATGTATATGTCGACCAGTCCCCGAGCGCCGGCAGCATTCTTGAGAATGGCTTTTTCGGAAGCAGCTCTTCGAGCGTTGACAAGGAAGTTTATCGGGCAGACCAACTAGTCCGGGACGCATGCGAGGTGAAGATCACACCTGAGCTTCTCAAATCTTACAGTGCCGAGTGGGAAGAGAAGACACGTGCCGAGAAAGAGCGTGAGAAGGAACTGGAGCAGTTGAAGACGGCGAACTTGAGCTATGCCATCAAAGTGCGGAAGCTCGAGGAGCGACTCGAGGCGAGCGATCGTGAGCAAGCCACAGTCACGACGGATTTAGTCCACACCAAAATCGAAAACGAAGAACTCAAGGATAAGAACGAGAGCTTGAGTGGTCAGGTCAAGGAACTTCGTAACGTCATCGAGAAGCAACCCGAGGAGATCGAGCAGGCTTGGCAACTCGAGCGCGAAGATCTCATGAAGCGAAACGAGAAGGTGCACGAAGAGAACAGGAGACTCGAGAAAGAAATGCAAGAGCTTGAAGAGGAGCTGGTGCAGACCAAGATGCGGCATGCCGAGGTAAGCGAAGAACACTTTGACAAACGCCATGCCCCCCCCTCTCCAAGAACAGCTCAACTAACAATTTATCATAGCTCAACTCGCAGTACGAGACCCAGCAGCAGAAGTGGGCTGAGATCAAACGACAATTTGTTTGAGCCAGATCTTCCGTTGCTCTTGCTCTCACCGATGATACACTTGTTCGCCTCATCCAACTCACTGTATTAAACCAATCCTCCTGCGGACATTGTGGTCCCACGAACACAACACACAAGGGGGAAAAGAGAGGAGACACAAGCAACGATACGTTGCACACCCCTCTATCTACCATCACGTCAGGGCATCTCCGTTTCTCTTCTTATACCGAGAGACTAGAAAATCCCATAGTTGAATTGTTGTTCTACTCACTCGGGGCGTATGCATCTCACACCATAGCTGCTATGCTAGCCAGGAGCTAAGCTAAGCCAACTAACTACCCAACCTACCTCCTCTAGGCCACGGCGCGACGAAGACATTGTGTATGTGTGTGTGTGGTGGTGGCTGTTACATCTTCCTGGTACTTGGTTTCTCATTCCGACTACCACCACCATCACCACCACATTGACGGAGAGTGTACTGAAGAACCGAGTGTACGGGGGCGAAGGAGCCTGTCTTCATCTTCACTTCATCGGAATTTGCATGCATAAGGCAAAGCATAGGGGACCGTAGAAGAAGAACGAGCAATGAAAGAGAGAGAGGTGTTATTACCCAAGATCCTGAATTCAACGAATATTGTATAGAATCAGAGCTAGGGCGAAGGCGTTAGATCAATACCAGATTCTGTCATGACCATCCATCCCGTAGATTCTTTTTCTTGCGTGCGAGATTTATGTGATGAACGCGTAGTAACAAGTAGGTAGGTAGTGCAATGAACAGGACTCACTACCCAGTGAACGAGAAGATGGGGCTTCGATGGATTATGGCTCCTAGGTACTGGTCGACCGTTCTGGCTTATACCATCGAGTTGATGTCATGAGTCCAGGGTCTATATCATTGGCGTTGACTAGATAGCTACCTACCTAAGGTAATCCGTAATCATCTCCAAGATGGCTCAGTCCCATAATCCTCAACGGTGCAGGATAGAGGGGAGCGTATACTCTCGTAGCTAGCAGTACTTGGAATACACCAAGCTAGTTGTCTTCGGAAGAGAGACGAGGACTAGGATTTTCATCATAGACCTTTACGTGGGTGACGATTATACATCCGAGTCCGTACGGATACATACGGTAGTGAGTGATTAGCAAGGCTATATAGGATTCACACATCATTCATACGCAAGAGCGAGACGAGAGAACTTGTTTATGCAACACTGCAAGTCTGTTGGTGACCTTTTATTGATCAAAACCTAATAGACGAAATACCGTTCCATGCCGAAGATGAGTAGAATCCATGAACACCGATGTCCTAGCACGTGGTATTTTCTTTGCAGTAACCCCCCAAACCTATGCTCCGCCTCTACCGCGATGTGCTTATTTGTGTAGCTTGCGCTGGTAGAAAGCGAGCTCCTCGCCCTCCAGGATGTATCCGTCGCAGCGACCACTCTGACCGGGTCGGCTGGCGATGACGGCATACACGCGACCAGCCTCGAACTGCTTCTCGAGAGCGTTCTCGACCTTGCCGTGGGCGGCGAATCGGGCAGCCTGCTTCTTCTCGACGTTCTGGCTCTTCTTCACAACTTCCTCCTCCTTGCCGGACTTCTGCTGACGTCTGCGGCCGAGGGGTTGGCCGTAGTGGGACTCGTACCACTGACGGAAGGGAGCGGCATCGATCTGGACGACGGCAGACTTGGTGAGGGTGTTGGTTCGGACGAGCTCGTTGTTGGAGGGATGGTAGGCGACAACGATGACACGGGTCTTGCGAGTGCAGCCCTCGGAGGCCCAGGCGAAGTTACCGGAGTCGAGACGGAGAGCACGGTACTTGTGGTTGCCGCCGCGGGTGCGGACGGTGTGGATGCGCTTGGGACCGATTCGGGTGTTGGCCTCCTGTCGGCCAGCTTCGAAAGCGCGCTTCTTCCCTGGTGAAGAGGTCAGAACGTATGATCATTGCAAAGAATGACTGCATACGGGCTTTCGATTTATTTGGGGAGTGTCTTTAGAAGACGCATATTGCGGTGGTTACGTACGGTAGAAGGCGCGCTTGGCACCCGAGGCGGAGCGCTTGTGACGAGAGTCGCGAGAGATACCCATGATTGCGATTTCTAGTTGATTGAAGACAACAGTTGGTTAGCCTTGATCAAGAGGCAGGTAAAGGTTGACGAGACGGATTGAAGAGATAGGCCAGGAAGAATCGACGTGTATCAAATTCAATGGCACCGGCTTGCAGATATGGAAATATTGCCGTCTCTGCTAGAGCAATTCGCGAATAGACAAAAGAAAACAACACACATACCTGATCAGAAGTAGGCAATCGACGAAGGAATTGGTCGGTGGGTGATGGTTGGTGAATTCGTTCGGGATTGTTGTCGCGAGGATGGAAAGTTAGAAAGTTCCGGGTGAATTTGGGACCCAAGTCGTTTTTTTGCCAGTTTCAGTTTCGCGGTGTGGGCTCGCCAAATTTTCGGGAGGGTGGGTACATAGGTGTGCACGTATCATCTAGGGTTTAACTTTTCTTTATCAAAATGCGGAGGTGGTCAGTGCATGTGGTCAGTGCAGGCCTTGCAGTACCTAGGTACACTTGTGCTTATATAATGTGTACATACGTACCTCACAAAGAGGGTCAGTATTCACGTGCCATCTGGAACGACTGACTTGTGAACTTCATAGAGATGCACTTGCTAATATAAAGAAATCAAGCATCTATTTTCGACACCTATGGCTGATTGACTGACAGTGGCCATCCCTGGTGTCAACATCTGATCACTACCTATCGAATTATCATTCCCAACGCACAATCCTTACTACCCCTATCTCGTAATACTCGTAGAATATCCGTACAACTCCCCTGTGCTTCTTTCCTAGCTTCTGGGTGATAGATAGGAGAAAGAGAAGAGGCAGAGCTTTGGCTCAAATCCTGTCTAGTTCCTCAATAAAGCCACCGGTAATACCGTTGACATGTTCCAGAGCCATCTCAGGGGCAGGTTTCATAAGATCCTCCACTTCTTCAGTCGTCACCATATCCAAGACCGGGTACAGTGCCCAATCCGCAATTTTACAGTACTGTCGAGGGATACCAGGACCTTCGCGAGGGTACGGGAGATGTGAGAACCGCTCGTCAAGCTGCTGAACTCGAGGGAGAGGTAAATTCCCTGCCGACTGCTGATACTCTCGCGAGGTGGACCAGTCCACTGTTCCATTCTCTAGGCAATCCTTCGACCAGATTGTAGGTCGAATGTTCACCAGACTTAAATTGTCTGTGAGACTTATGCGAACGAGCTTTTCGTTCACTTTGACCATAGGCAGCATGCCACCATGGCCATCGGCATGCGAGGTACCAGCAACTGAGCTGCCAGCACCAGGTACCTTCGGTGATCCATTGGGATTCTTACCAGTGATCTTCAGCTCCTTCAGTTTAACATGCTCTTGAAAGGTCTTGGGAAGGAATGGGGAGTCGGAAAATCCCAGCTCTTTCATCTGGGCCTTGTGATATGCCCAGCGCTGGTGCTCGGCTATAGTCGACAATCCAATGATGTTGACGGAGTCGTCGGCAGAGTCAGAGTCAGGACCCTCGTTGCCTGCCGTGTTAGGACGCTCGCCGACAGGATCACTGATGTACTGCTTGATTTCGTTCTCAGTAGGCATGTCGGAGGTCAGGTCTTCGTAGAGATAGAAAAGCACATCCATCCACTCCCGGTTGTTGCGCTCATTGACAGACTGGTTAGAGACCTGAACTGGTGGCGGAGCAAGAATGGGAAGACCAACGACGCCGCTCATGGCATACATTTGATGCATATAATTGATGGTGTCTGCACTTGTGAAGCTGAACCCGGGTGTTGGATCCTCCTCAGCAGAATATTCATGGTTGATGGGGCTCTGGTGGCGTCCTGAAGAGCTGGTTGCCTCGGGGCGAAGAAAGACGGAATATTCGACGTCATTGGTGGTAGTGGTGGTATTGTTGGCGGGACCTTGGTGGTATCCTGAAGAGCTGGCCCCCTTCGGGTGAAGGAAGCTGGAGCGTTGGGATGTGTCCTGGGTCATTGGGGTGCTGCTCGAAGGCGCAAAAGCCGCCTAATAACCAGAGTTAGCCAATGGCACGTGAAAGACTTCATTCATAACTGCTGACTTCTTGACCCTGACAGACACGTCCGGCCTTTTTGTTGCCGTAAACAACCATGTCCTCCTCACTCGAGGAGTCAAGGTGGGATGCGACAATATTGGGGATTTTTAACACGTTCTGGCTGTTATTCATCATGACAGATAGATTGATGTGGGCAAGGAGTGAAAAGGTTTAGTTGGTTGAAAGGCAAGAAAGTGATCAAAGTGAAAAAAAAATGTCAGCAAAGCTGAGAGTTCCTTCTGCTAGAAAGGTGAGGTTTTGTGGTCGGCGAAATTAGGCAATGGATTGGGAGTTGTTCCAAGACCAAGAGTGAACAGCAACAAGAGGAATTGAAGTGAATATTTACCAGTTCTTTCTGGGGAAAACGGTAACCAGGCATATTTTCTTTGCTGTTGACACCTTAGGTTATACGAGTTTGACGGTAAGGTATTGTTTTTGGCCAGAGCCGGTTTCAGAAATGATAGTGGTAAGTTGTGAAAAATTGAGTCGGCGTGGTAAGACGAAGAAAATACAAATGCTGGCGGTATTATGGTCGAGGGTGGTTGATGCTGGCAGATCAGTCGCTGGTTGAAATGGAAGGCGGGCAACAATGGCAAAAACTGGTTAGTTGTTGGTGAACTGGGGAGACGGCGCTGGCAGAGCCGTTGCTGGCCAACGGGACACGTCGACTTGCTGTGAGCTAATTTCTCTTATATTTAAGTTGTTGTTTTGAGGCTGTACGTGACCACGACTTGAAATCATCTATTCTCAGCCCAAATTCCACCGTTGAGATACAAATGGCTTCACCCACACGAAACAATCTCACAGTACTATCATAATATCAACCTGTAGCATTTGAATTATGTTACAAGTACTGGATGCAGACGTTGAGAAAGCAGCCTTAACGGCGTAACATGGAGATTGATTGAAGAGAGGAGAAGCGAAAAGGACTCCTTGGACAAACGGAGCGATGAAACTATGAGGCATATATACCTAAATGTAGTGTCTGTTCACACCCAAGGTGTGAATAGCATCTACAACGTGCATTCTCGTCTCCTTCGATACCAGGCCATATGTTATTGACCGGCTTACTTTGCTTTGTATCCGTATGGACATGTACCCCCTGGCTGCCACGTGCTTCTAAAAGAACGTGAGGACGCCCAAGAGGTAACTGGGAAACCTTGGTCTATGTTTTATTATTATGATCCCGGCTACAGATCCGACTATTCAGTAGTAGATCGACGAATGGGTAGTCATTGCTGGACTAAGACTAAAAACCCAGGTATTTAACCCAAGCCATTAGTTAAGAAGCCGAATATGTATCATGCCCGGTTCTTCTCAGCCTGTATTCTTGTGTCTTCTGGATATAAATGACCGTCTCTTCTCTAAGAGGAGACCTGGCATGATGTGGCAACAGAGAGATTACCTCAAGAAACGTATGTTATACCCAGGCATTGTTTACTTGGGCATGTGAATAGTTGAAGACAAGAATGATATCCTTAGGGTTGTCAGCTGGGGACTCTAGGTAAATACCTACCCTAATGAGTACACGAGGCATCATTAACATATTATGAATGATTGAATCGGGACAGTATGGCTCACTAAATTCCGACAGCCGCATTTCATGGGCTACCTATGGGTGGCACCTACGTAGGCCCCAGGGTGACTTATGTATCTAGGTCATTTCTGTTCGTGCTTCATAGGTAAGATGTTTGCTTAGAGGATATATGAGGTGTTTCCACTTCGGTGTTTATTGTTCTTGATCTTAGTATCTCATTCATTTACACCGAAGGCGGGATCTTGGATAGGGAGAGGGAATGGACGTCGACTTTCAGATCCGATAAGTGCATAAATCACCCCAATATGGTAAACTGGCATGCGATTGGTTGCCTGAAGATGATCGATCTCGCATATTGGTTCCTGCCGATTAATTGGCCGACAGAAAGCAAGGTGGGTCTTAGGTACGTATGAGACGGGGACAACACATTTGGACTAGGTACCGAGGTACCGAGGCTAACTATACCTAAATTAGACAAGGCTACCCGTCGTTTCCGTACCTATTCCATTATGTTACGCGTGCGTCGTGCCTAGGTATACCATATCTCCCTACCTTCGTGTGCTGTAAGCAACGTCAGGGCAATGACCTCACGTCTTCAACCTCATCATCCTACCCACGCGGAGGAGGTTCGAACTCCTTTCCTTCTGCCGCTCTTTTGATCCCTTCACAGACCATTCTCGAGATCCCTTTATACTTCAACTATGGCGGCACCATCAGCTTCAGATCAGTCCCTCGCGCCGCTTCTACGCTCTCCCTCATCTTCCACACTGGGCTCACCGAGCTCTCAAACCTCCATTAGCGATGTCGCTTCGAACTTGAAACTCCGACATAAGACCCGTGCCCTGCGCATTCTTGCCTTCGTCGTCTCTATCATCGCCTCCCTCTGCGCCGGATCTGTTACCGTCTTCTCCCTCTACGGCCATCTGTTCCAGTCGCAGTTGCATTACACCCAGTTTCAAATCAATGGAATCGCTAGCGCCATGAGCATCTCCATGTATATCCCGGTCCCAGTGATTGGATACGTGTGTGATCGCGTGGGACCAAGCCCGCTGTCTCTCCTGTCGGCCATCCTACTCGGAGGCGGTTACGGGTTAGCTGCCGGTTTGTACAAAAAGGGTCTCGGAGAAGTTGGTGATGGAGGACATAGTGTTAAGACCACATTCCCTGCCATGGTATTTGCCTTTGTGGCCATCGGCGTCGGCACGTCAGCCATATATGTGGGCGCCATCACCACCTGCGCCAAGAATTTTGGGAAAGGCAAATATCGAGGCTTGATGCTGGTCGCGCCTATAGCAGCTTTTGGTCTAAGTGGAATGGTCATCAGTCAGGTCGGAAGTCGACTCCTCTACGAGACACAGCCGGATGGAGGTAGAGGAGATGTGAACGTTTTTCATTTCTTCTTGTTCCTCTGCATCATCTCAACCGCCCTCGGACTTATCGGCACCTTCTCCCTGCGAATTATAGACGAGCAAGACCTCATCGATGGGGCAGTGGAAGAACTTGAGAGGAGCGGTCTCCTAGAGGGAAGCGAGATCTTCCGCCGCCGTGCCGAACGGGACTACGGTACCATCGATGCCATCGATGATGATGCTAGAGCCACGGATCCAGCCAGGGATGATGAGGAAGAGGATGATGACAATGCCCGGTTGAAAAAGGCCTGGCTGCTCAATGCCGAGACCAGAAGTTTTCTATCCGACCACACAATGTGGTGGTTTGCTATTGGCTTCTGGCTCATCATCGGACCCGGCGAAGCATTCATAAATAACCTCGGCACTGTCATTGGAACCTTGTATTCGTCAAATACAAGAACTAACGAGACATCGGCGGCAACTCACGTTTCAATCATGGCGACCGTAAGCACCGTTGCGCGTCTCATCGCGGCATCCTTGAGTGATTTGTTATCGCCCAGCCCTCATAGTCAGCACGTCCAAACAGGATTCCCCACGTCTCTTCCACAGCTGAGGCAGAGGCTGTCAGTGTCACGAGTGGTCTTGTTCATCGCTGCCGCAATTACCTTGTCTATTGGTACAGTCGTTCTGGCCTCAGGCGCGGTTCAGGACCATGCAGAACGTTTTTGGATAGTGTCTGGCTCGATTGGAGCAGGGTACGGTGCGGTATTCAGCTTGATGCCTATCATCGTCACCATGATATGGGGGGTTGAGAACTTTGGTACTAATTTTGGTATAATCGCGCTCACACCGGCCGTAGGTTCTACGATGTGGGGTCTTATCTACTCAGCTGTCTATCAAGCGGGTGCTAGAGACTCTCCTTCGTTGGCAGAAGGGTCCGATGATGACATCTTCTGCTATGGCCAGAAGTGCTATTCCTCCACATTCTGGGCCATGACGGCGAGCGTCTGGGTGGGAGCGATCATGGTTCTGTGGGCTTGGAAAGGCCGTGATGGCTGGTCCAAGAGAGGAATTGTGATTTAGAACCACATCACGTACGGCGATCATATACCATGATCATGTTATATCTGCGCATATTGTTTAACTAGGCGGTGTATTGGGAATGTTCTGGATAGGTTGTCCACGGTATACTGGTTTCCTATTTGGTCTACTGAATCTGGTATGGGAGAGCTGCAGGCCCAGCCATTAGAGATTTGCATGAGAATTGTTGGGCGACTCTACGTCATAGAGATATAAGATACCATCGCCCAGAACAAACCGCAGTTTGAAAAGCTCGTTCCATCACATTTCGGTCCTATCGCCGAGGTATAACTGAGAAGTGAGGACGCTCTCAACATCAGCTGTCACGGATTACCGATACGCGAGATTTCAGATATCTAAATAGTATCTATGTCTGTGAACAGTCTCGTGTACTGGGCCGGTTGGAGTGAACATTACGGTCATTTGTCTTAGCCCATCCAATCCTTCATCAGGGAGGCGTACATGTGGGATACTAATCTCTCCGAGTATTTCGAAAACTTGAACACCACCCTTCGCTTCTCAAATTGCCTCATGACAATCATGTCTTTAATACCCCGAACATTCCTACAAAGTAGGAACTTCACCTGGTTCTGTCTAACGGAAAATGCACAACCTTCCTTGTTTGGACTCAGATCTTCAAATGGACGAACCAGAAACCCCGCACCTTGCAGGTCACGATTCGATACTAGGTATAACATGCCAATTACTATTTTTCGTAACATACAACGAGTGGTTACGTATGAGTTTAATCATCCCATGACGTCGAGAACCAATCCACGTTGGGAGTTCGGTCACGCTCTCTCTCCTCTCTACACCGTGCGGGTTGCTGGCCGAATAGGAGGTAGACAGGCAGGCATGTAGGTTAGATACAACGTTTCCTGCAGATTTGATCATGAACAGGTGTGAAAAAAACCAAGCGGAATCTACCCCCGGCCTTGCTACTCTACCAGCCTACATACATACCCGCCCTGCCGTCCTGCAAGGGGCGCTGCAGCCGCCTCTGCTGGAATACGAGCTTGGCGCTGTCGATCCCGTCCATCTGCCGCCTACCGGGCCCCCAACGTGATCGAAGATCTTCAGACGTCGTCCTTGCGCGGGTGCTTGCCGGGTAAACCGCTCTCGAATCGGTCTTTCTAGTCACAAAATACGGAGTTTTTTCTTTTCCCTCCTTCCTTCTCCCGTCTCCGATGTCACCGCTCAGTTACCTGATACGAGGCCCTGCTTTATGCCTGAAATGAACACAATGAACATGGAACACGCGCGATGGCGCAGAACGCTGGTAGGCAGGCGGCAGGCATGTAGGGAGGCGCGAATCGAACTAGCGGAGCTTCGGTAGGGGAATGGGATGTAGCTGATTCCAGACGGGTAGGATGCATGAGTTTAAAGCGGAGTGCCCTTGAACCCATACCTACGGCGTTGCACTCAGATGTCGTCGCAATATACCAGTTGCAGACCGACTCTGAGCCGCTTGGTCCGCATGGCAAACGGCACAGAGACATCGTGCATTAGGTACCTATATATATAGATGGAAGCATTCCCAAGAAGAACCTGAAACCTGAACCTTAGCTAAATATCCAGTCTATCCCCAGCTCCAGACCTAGAATCATCGTCCTTTGAGCAGTTTTCGCCTCGCAAGTAGTCATTCGTTTGCACACCCGTAACCCACAACACCCACTAGCCAAAATGCAGCTCACCACCCTCTTCTCCACCCTCCTCTGCGCAAGCACCGCCCTCGCGGCCAAGCTGTCCATGGCGGCAGAAGCAGCAGAGTGGACGATCCAAGGGCTGGCGCGCACGTGCGACCAAGCCGACACGGTGTGCCTGTGGACGTTCAACATCGTGACCGGGGTCGAGGGTTCGGTGCCGACGGGCGCCAACTACACGGTACATGCGACGACGTCGCCGGCTGCGCCCGCGAGCCGGGCCATCGGCGGCCCGGCCCACTTCCGCAACTTCACCGTCACCAGCTCGTGGAGCGGCCAGTTCGGCGAGGGCGAGGGCTTCACCACGTTGTCGGTCATCGACTACGACTGTGGGCTGATTGTGTATCCTGCTGTGAGTTCCCGTTGCTTTTTCTGGTTCCTCTCTTAGCTCTGGTCTGCTTTGCTCTCTATCTTCTGTCTGTGTATCGGGAAGCCTCCCGTGGAGTTGGGAGAGCCGGTGGCCGGGTTGGCCATGCAGACTTTAGTAGATTGACTATACTGACCTTACTGTGCTGTAGTACAAGGACACCCAGCTGGTCAATGGAAAGATTGTCAAGCCTGACCAAAGTTATCCCGTACTGAACATTCCTTCTTAGGAGTGGTACATACCCTACTTAGGTAGCGTGACGGGTTTGGGAGAATATTAGTTGTGAAGGTGCAACGAGTCTCGGACGAAACTTACTAGGGATGTAATAGCTGGGACAAGGTCACACATCCATAACATAGGTACCTAGGTATTCTTGCAACTACGTGAGTCTCCGCAAACGCAAGGCTTGTTGTTCTGCTATCAATCTGTGTGATTCATGAAGTAGAAGTTTGATACTGTTCAACTCAAAAGGAATGATCTATGTACATGTATATCAAGACATGTATGTTGAATAACACAAAGTATACTGCAGTCACGAGCAAAGCAACTTCACGAATACTGGTTATCTGGCTAATCTATACCTCTTATGAGGTAATTGATACCTAAATGACTTATATTTCCGTGGTCGAATACATAGGAGGTAGGGCACCTCAAACCACCAAACACAACGCAAATAATCAAGTAATGCTTTTGATGCGATCGCCCAAGTCTAAACGCCGTCCTATGCTTGGTCCTTCAACTCTTCTTCTACTCGCTTCTTGACGAGATCCCTGACCTTTTGCCAGTCGTTCTCAACATCGGTGACTCTCTTTTCCTTCGTCTCCAGGCCTACGAACTCCGACGGGAGTACCTTCTCCTCGAAGCTAAACCCAGCCTCGTCCTTCAGTGCGAGCTCAACTGCGCCTGCAAACTTGGCTGGGTGTGCAGTCGAGAGGGAAATGTGCGGTGTTTTAGAACGGTCCATCGATCGTAATGATGCGGTCACGCCGATTGCCGAGTGAGGATCCAGGACATATCCGATTTTCTTGAAGCAATTCTTAATCGTCTCGACCGTCTGCGAATCGCTCACCCGTTCGCTTTCGAAGTCGCGCTTGGCACTTGCGTGCACGTCCTGGTAGACTGGACCAAATCCACCGCTCGACTTCAGCTGCTTCATCCAGGCAGCGACTTCCTGACCAGCCTGCTTCCTGTTCCACTCACCATCCATACCAGCAACGGCAGCAAACTCGTAGGCCAAGAACCAGAGCAGCCGCTCGAAGTTGCTGGAGACGAGAATATCCATTGCGGGGCTTAACGTCTCTTTGACACCATCCTCGTGCGCTTTGACGCCGTCAACTGCCAGACCCCCTTCCGCCTCCTGGCCGTAAGCAGGCTTTTTCTCGTATCTTCCAGTCTTCCAAAATCTGTCCAGAATGTCATTCTCGTTTGTTGCGACAACCAATTTCTCTACTGGAAGGCCCATTCTGTGCGCGAAGTAGCCAGCTAAGATGTCGCCGAAGTTGCCACTGGGTACAACGTAGCGAACCTTGTCACCGATGGCTAGGCCAGACGATTTCACTAGCGAGAAGTACGAGTGGAAGTAGTAAACGATCTGCGCAAGAATTCTCGCCCAGTTTATAGAGTTGACCGCTCCGAGGTGGAGGGTCGAGTTGATGTCTCGGTCGGCGAACAAAGCCTTGACAATGTCCTGGCAATCGTCGAACGTGCCTTTGACCGCTAGATTGTGTACGTTGGCATCTAAAACAGTGATCATTTGCGCCTCCTGGACGGGGCTGACCCTGCCCTTGGGATGGAGGATGAAGACTGATACGTCTTTCTTTCCGCGGAGACCGTAGATGGCTGCTGAACCTGTGTCGCCACTTGTGGCGCCAACCACGGTAAGATGATGTCGGTCAGTACCCGACTTCCCTGCATTCTTTCGTACTAAGAAATATTCGAATAGATTGCCCAGAAACTGTAGAGCTACGTCCTTGAAGGCGAACGTAGGACCATGGAAGAGTTCAAGTAGATATAGGTTGTCGTGAAGGTGCTTGAGCGGTGTCGTCTCGGGGGCGCGGAATGTCGAATAACTTCGGTCAATGATGCCCTTGAGATCATCGCGGGGGATTTCGGTCGGTGATATGTACAACGACAAGACTTCGAGAGCGAGATCAGGGAAGGACAGATCTTTCCAGCTCTTCCAATCGCTCGCCGACGGGATTGCCTCGGGAATGTATAAGCCTCCATCGGAAGCAAGGCCTTTTAAAACGACATCCTCGAAGGAAAGCTTTACGACTGTCAGGAGAAAGCAATATGGGGGTCATATACCTAGGATTCTTACGTCGTAGTCATCGCCTCTCGTGCTCAAATAACGTTGTGAGGTGTTGCGATCTTCCGAGGAGCCGTCCGCCTCTGCCTGCCCATTTGTTCCGTTCGACATTGTGACTACCTGAGGCCAAAGACGATTTCTCAACGTCTGGCGATCTCCAAGTCACTCGAGAGGTGCGTCTTAGCTTGGAGATGGCGAAGCAAAAAAAAAAGTGTCGAGCCGAATTCGGGGATACAGTTACCCTCTTTCTACCCCGCGCTAGCTTGATATAGATCCTGTGGGGGTTTTCTCAATGCAACTCTGCACTCTGCACTCTGTACATACTTCTTATGTATGTATGCACCATCAAAGTCCGAGGCAAGGAGGCAAGGAAGCAAGGAAGAAGGCTGGCATCAACATGGAATGATCAAGGGCTCATATGTAGGGATTTGAGGGGTAGCAGATAGTAATCTAATTGGCTGAAGACCCCAGTTTGTCTTGAATTCTGGCCTCAAACTCTTTTAGATCGAATAGCATCGTCTTTTCCGGAGAGGTTAGTCCTATTGGTTCCTTTAGTATCGTGATGATGGTGATTTTCTCTGTTCTGCGCTCTCCAGTACCTCTCTACTACCAATAAGAGGTAGATGGTATTGTTCTATTCGTTACGGACCATTCTTACCATTGCTCATCATATATCAAATGACGACAAAATAAATCGGGAGGGATCTTTGGCATTGTGAGTAGGTCCTTGGGTACATACATATCACTACCGAAGGGTGAAGCGAAGTCTTGGCAATAGATTGATTATTGGAGATGTGGAGCCTTATATTAGCCGCTATGAGATAATGTTCACAGGCCTCTTTGATACCTCTGGCTTGGTCAGCCAGCACTGTCGGTAGCATCTTGCTGTGTCATTTCATACTTTCTTTTACAACCTCTGCCCAGGTTGGGTTTTTATATCCAGCTCTCCGTTTCAAGATGGACTGAGCACTCTATTCTATGTATATTCTTGTAGGGAAACTGTTTTCTAATCCAATTTGATCGCCCAAATCTTGGTATACCATCTGTCACATCCCGCCCTACCCACGTCTGCAACTATGGCCCCCGACAGAGGAACTGTCGAGGATCCGCCGCCTCCGTATCCACCCGAGTCCGAACATGTCAGATATCTTCCGGAAGGCCGCCACTTCACACTCAGAGGAGTTGCCGCCGGTTTGCTTGTCGGGCTGATGTGAGTAGCGTGTCTACAGCGCTTTTGCTTTGTCACCCAGCGCTCGTGCTCCCGAAACATGGCTTGGAACTGTAGTTTGATCACTATCATGTAAAAGTGGAAGCCACTGACTTAAAGTGATATAGAATATGTTTTAGCAACATGTATTTTGGATTGCAGACCGGTTGGATTTCTATGATGACGATGCCTTCGAGCTTGCTAGGATTTGGTATTTTCAAGGCTCTGTCGCGCCATCTAGCATTCCCATTCTCTCCCGTGGAGAATGTGCTTGTGCAGTCCGTGGCAGGCGGGATGGCCATCATGCCCCTAGGTTGTGGATTCGTAGGTGTGGTAAGTGGCCCTGGACTCAACTAAAGAAAAGGCCCCGAACTGATTCATCATGTTTTGGTTTTAGTTACCGGCAATGGAATATCTGCTGGAGCCATCAGAGCAAGGCCCAATAAATCTGAGCATGTGGAAGCTCATCATTTGGTCTTTGGGTCTTTGCTACTTCGGTGTCGTGTTTGCTGTCCCATTGTAAGTCACCAATCTCCCTAAAATTGACCATACCGACCCCCTGACCTCACGCAGACGACGTCAAGTGATCATTAGAGAGCAGCTCAAGTTTCCAAGTGGGTTCAGTACGGCGGTCCTTATCGGGGTACTTCATGGTAAGGGACAAGCCCAAAACAGCGGTACGCTAGACACGTCAAAAGCCGCGACGTTTGGCAGTTTAGCACTTGAAAGTCATCCGATTCTAGAGGCTGAAAATGTCGGTGATGAGAGTGGTCTGAATGAACCAGACGATGAACCACCACATGTTAGGGCTACGAAGCAGTATGGTTGGGGTTCCAACATTCGGCTGCTCCTGATTACTTTTGGAATATCTGGCTTCTACACCCTTTGCACATATTTCTTCCCCGTGCTTCGTAATCTTCCTATCTTTGGGACCGTGGCAGCAAATGCTTGGCTCTGGACTTTGAACCCAAGTTTCGCATACGTTGGCCAGGGTATAATCATGGGCCCTTCTACGACCCTGCACATGCTTCTCGGAGCTGTCATCGGTTGGGCGATTTTGTCACCCCTTGCGAAGATTCGAGGTTGGGCTCCTGGCTTGATAGATGATTGGGATACTGGCAGTAAGGGATGGATTGTCTGGACTTCGCTCGCTATCATGCTTGCAGATGCTGTCGTCAGTCTAGGCTACGTCGCATTTGCGCCTCTTCTCAAATGTGGTCCGTCTTTTTTCTCTACGGCTAAGCAACGATTCCAACAAGATGGTATCAGAGGCATATTCTCTGGCCGATCTCACGACTACACAGTTGTTGAGGGGAACGACGATTCGAGGCCTTCATCCGAGATAAGAGGTTCGGAGGATATTGATAATCTGCCAAGTCCGGCTGTAGAACGCAGGAATCCTTTCGACACTCAGTTAGGGCAGCCTCAGGAAGCTTGGGATCAAGACGATGCCCCTCCCGAGCAATTGGTTGGGAACAAGACGGTCGGCATCGGCCTCGTCGTATCCGTTCTGATCTGCATTGCTAGCATCCATATCACATTTGGCGACCTGGTTCCCTTGTACGCAACCATCATAGCTGTTTTGATGGCAATGATATTGAGTATAATGGGAGTTCGGGCATTGGGCGAGACGGACTTGAATCCTGTTTCCGGAATCAGCAAACTGGCGCAGCTCTTCTTTGCACTTATCATCCCGCAATCCCACAAGTCGAGCGTCCTCATCAACTTGGTGGCTGGTGCCGTATCGGAAGCTGGTGCACTGCAGGCCGGCGATCTCATGCAGGACCTCAAAACAGGTCACTTACTGGGTGCAGCACCTAAAGCGCAATTTTGGGGCCAAATAATCGGCGCAACTGTAGGAGCTGTTGTCAGTGCGCTTATTTACAGGCTGTACACCGCCGTCTACGATGTCCCGGGTGACCTATTCCAAGTACCCACGGCTCTTGTGTGGATCAAGACCGCAAGACTGGTTACGGGGAAGGAGTTGCCATATATGGCGCGCGAGTTTGCCATCGGGTTTGCGGTAATTTTCGCTGTCTTCACAGCAATACGTGCGAAGACGATTGGGAAGAAATGGCACCCTTATATACCTGGCGGAATCGCTGTGGCAGTTGGTGAGAGCTATCCAGCAATGTGATTTGACTTGGCCCTATACTAATGACATCTTAGGCATGTACAACGTCCCATCATTCACTCTAGCGAGGACGATTGGTGGGCTTATAAGCTGGTATTGGAGGGCCCATCTGCGAAAGGAGGATACTCCGCTTATCGTCGTTGCATCGGTGAGTACCTTGCTTTCGTGTACCTACACCCACCTTCGAGTCTAGTACTGATACCAAACATTAGGGCTTTATCCTGGGAGAAGGATTCTTAAGCATCATCAACTTGCTGTTAGAGAGTTCTCATGTTCGTCATCTGTGAGTATGTGCTTGGAATCTGCCGCGTAGATGAGCTTTGGTTCTTTTATAATAGAAATAGAGCGCTTGTTTCATGATATGTGTATATTACCTTTCCTCTTATATAGCATATTTTCGTCTAGAGCTGTCTGAATATCTGATATGTTTGATACTGCATGCTAGAATGTACGATCTGTGTTACGCTTCCATCGCATATCCTCTTCCTCTCCAGACTGTTTTATCACCCGTTGACAAGGCCGATCCAAGCCGGAGCGGAAGCTTAGTGAGCCCATCCTTGTCCCCGCCATGAGCGACCCACCACCCGGCGCGGGGTTTAGATATCGGCAACACTTAGAGGCTCACTCATCCACCTAAAAGGTCGAATTAAAGTGCTGCTGCATCATCTCTCACAAAAGTACGAGATATCCGGTCAAGATGCTGATCAAGGAAAGCCATGCCGACGTCAAGACGAACGTGGACGGGAAAGAGACGTCCATGAGTGAGAACCCCCTTCACAGCTGCAACCCACGGCTCAAGGCACTAACGTCGGGCAGGAATTTTCGTCTTCCATCCCACCATACCTCAATATCCGGACGCGTATGATCTTGATTTCCTGTAAAGGAGGTTTCAAAACAAGTTAGCTGATGAGTTGGCAGTCGTTTCCCTGGCATTGCGTTATTCAGCGAGATCTACCAAGGTATCATCTTAAATTCGGCATTCGTCAAGCATGTCGAAGACAATGCAGCTCGCTGACTAGTACATCGAAAGTCACGGGCCCGGTGGCGCGGTTCGCGCGCCAAATTGCAGGGCAAGGCTACATCGTAGCAGCCCCTTCATCGTATCATGACTTCACTGGCCCTGAAGCGTTGGCCTACGATGTTCCAGGCACCGACCAGGGAAACGAGTGGAAGGTGAAGAAGGTAAGGCTGTGCCCCCCATGCAATTTACTCGATAAGCGCAGGCTGACGCAATTGTCCTTGGTAGACCCTTCAGTCGTATGACGAGGACTCTTACAGGACTGTTGATTACCTCCTCAGCCTTCCCACATGCAGCGGGCGGATAGGCACTACCGGAATGTGCCTGGGCGGTCACCTTGCTCTGCGAGCTAGTGTATGATTGTTCCTTTCGGATACTCCCTTCGCCACTGATGAATTTTATAGCTGGACCCGAGAATAAGTGCATGCGTTGCCTATTTTGCAACGGACGTCCATTCCCGAACACTGGGTCCTCATTCCGGCGCCGACACGTCGGCCGAGGGTCCGGGGGATAGCCATCATACGATCGATCATTTGCCTGAGATCAAGGGCGAGGTTGCGATGATATTCGGCATCAAGGACACGCACGTCCCGGACCAAGGCCGCGACCTCATCAGGCAGAAGCTACGAAACGCGGGTGTCGTCTTCAGCTTCTACGAGTTTGCTTGGGCGCAGCACGCCTTCATCCGCGACGAGCTCAGCAAGGGCAGATACGACCCAGCAATCACTAAAGTTTGCTTCGAGGTGCTGCTGGAACTTTTCGGCCGAGTGTTGAAAACGGATCTTGGACCGAAAGATGGGAAGCCTGAGAAGATCGAACACGTCTGTTGATTTAATTAGGGTTGTGACGTCGATAGTATTGAAATGTCAATAGACTGAGCATCGCCTTTTCGTGGTGATGCCTGATTGTCGCTCCCAACTACCTAAAGTTGACTGCCTCCCCTGATTGTCCACTAGGTATGTTTATACATACTAGTCCATGGAATCGTCACGAAATAATTCATGCACGAAGAGATCGAGATGTGTAACCCTACCCAAACCCAGAGTGAGTGGGCTAGAAATGGCTAGGTGGGTGGACGCCGTGGTGAAATGGTATTGGCTCCTTCTTGTCTGCATTCTTCCCGAATTTGAGACATGCAGACATTTCGAAACGTTTCCGGAGCAATGGGTTGTACATGCATGGCTAGTACATACATACATGTAGATATGTATGGCTGAACCCCCCCTTTTCAGTCGCCTGCGAGTTGGATCATGGATATTTGCATCTTGAAGATAATATGAGATTTGGCACACATGCAGATAATTTCTCCTATCTTGTTGATTATGTAGGTATATAACTACCTACATATATGGGTACCTATTGTCTTGGGCCCTTATAATGGGTACCATCCCACGAACGGGATGAGTTGTCAATCGTATTGCAAGGCTGATGGTGGCAGATAGGCATACACCTGGAACTGAAGTTACGCACATCCGTACCTTTGAATGCAATCGAATCTGTCGGGTCCTATATGACTACTAAGGTACTATGTACTTCGTAGTAATCACAATGAAAAACTGCTTGAAGATTCTAGAATCGGAGCTGTTATTCTGCTAAGGCTGATTGCCAGTGTACACCTAAGTTTGTTTGGTGTAAGAGGGAGCAGAAGGCAGAAGGCAGAAACCAGGGGAAGGCAGACAACAGCAAGTTGCCGCATCAACAAATTCATTCATGCCTGAGAACTGGTCTGTCTTGTATTTTGTACTTCGTGCATGTACGAAGTAGCGATGCTCATTTTTCTAGTTGGGTCTTGGCGGGCAGATTCCTTACCTAGCCCCAGCAGCAGCCCAGCAACCAACCACACAGGTAGCGGTGATGTCAGTAGTACTGAGCACGGATGGCGGGGTAGGCAACTACGCACAAGTACTACAATTTACGTAGGAGCAAGTATCTACTGTCGTACAGGTATGGACAATTTTGAAAGAAAGAGCGACGACGTGAGGTGGAACATTGAAGTCTCTGCTGGAGGGCTCTAGAATGGAAACAAATAAAATAGGTACATGTACCGACGTCTACATAGTAAATTCTTAAGCAAGGGAAGTACCTGCTATGTACTGTTTTAATCTACGGCTTTCTACTGGATTCAGGAAGGTACAAGATTTCTCTGGAGTCTGGTCAAAGTTAGGCGGAAAGTACCAGAAGCGGGTACCAGTGTCCAGCAATTCGAGAAGATTCCCTGGCCCCACCATAGCTTCCACTTCAGGATGTATAAACTGCAAGTCAAGTCCATAGCACAAACTCTTCTTCCCAATTTTCAACCCAGACATTAACCTCATCAACTTCTTCTCTTCTCCCACTACCAACGCAAAATCCTGATTCATTACCACCATCTTGGTATAGAATTATCTTGCGTTTCTCCCACACCTGATCACAATCCCAACATACACACTTCAATCATCCATCCTCACACATTGATTGAAACCACATCTCACATTCATATCCGACATCATGGTTGCTGCCGTCGGTATTGACTTGGGCACGACCTACTCGTGCGTCGGTGTCTTCCGAGACGACCGGTAAGCAATCCCATCATTGATTTTTCCTTTTCAAAATAATAAAAGATCCAAAAACAATCCATACTAACAATTGACTAGAATCGAGATCATCGCCAATGATCAGGGTAACCGAACCACCCCATCCTTCGTGGCCTTCACGGACACCGAGCGATTGATCGGTGATGCGGCCAAGAACCAGGTCGCAATGAACCCCCACAACACCGTCTTCGACGCCAAGCGTCTGATCGGTCGCAAGTTCCTTGACCCTGAGGTCCAGGCCGACATGAAGCACTTCCCCTTCAAGGTCCTCGAGAAGGGTGGCAAGCCCACCATTGAGGTCGAGTACAAGGGCGAGCAGAAGCAGTTCACCCCCGAGGAGATCTCCTCGATGGTCCTCACCAAGATGCGAGAGACTGCCGAGGCTTATCTGGGCGGCAATGTCACTAATGCTGTCATCACTGTCCCTGCATACTTCAACGATTCTCAACGACAAGCCACCAAGGACGCTGGTCTCATCTCTGGCTTGAACGTTCTCCGAATCATCAACGAGCCTACCGCGGCTGCTATTGCCTACGGTCTTGACAAGAAGGCCGAGGGCGAGCGCAACGTCCTGATCTTCGATCTTGGCGGCGGTACTTTCGATGTCTCTCTCTTGACCATCGAGGAGGGTATCTTTGAGGTCAAGTCCACCGCCGGTGACACTCACTTGGGTGGTGAGGACTTTGACAACCGTCTCGTTAACCACTTCGTCAACGAGTTCAAGCGCAAGCACAAGAAGGACCTTTCCACCAACGCTCGTGCTCTGCGACGTCTCCGCACCGCCTGCGAGCGCGCCAAGCGTACCCTCTCTTCGTCGGCCCAGACCTCGATCGAGATAGATTCTTTGTTTGAGGGTATCGACTTCTACACATCCATTACCCGTGCTCGATTTGAAGAGCTCTGCCAGGACCTCTTCCGATCCACCATCCAACCCGTCGACCGTGTCCTGGCCGATGCCAAGATCGACAAGGCTCAAGTCCACGAGATTGTCCTCGTCGGTGGTTCCACCCGTATTCCCCGGGTCCAGAAGCTCATTACCGACTACTTCAACGGTAAGGAGCCCAACAAGTCCATCAACCCCGATGAGGCTGTTGCCTACGGTGCCGCCGTCCAGGCTGCTATCCTGTCTGGTGACACCAGCTCCAAGTCGACCAACGAGATCCTTCTTCTTGACGTCGCCCCGCTCTCTCTCGGTATTGAGACCGCTGGTGGTATGATGACCAAGCTCATTCCTCGCAACACCACCATCCCCACAAAGAAGTCTGAGGTCTTCTCGACCTTCTCCGACAACCAACCTGGTGTGCTTATCCAGGTTTACGAGGGTGAGCGTCAGCGTACCAAGGACAACAACCTGATGGGCAAGTTCGAGCTCACCGGTATCCCACCTGCACCTCGTGGTGTTCCTCAGATTGAGGTCACCTTCGATATGGATGCCAACGGTATCATGAACGTCTCCGCCGTTGAGAAGGGTACCGGCAAGTCGAACAAGATCGTCATCACCAACGACAAGGGTCGTCTGTCGAAGGAGGATATCGAGCGCATGCTTTCGGAGGCTGAGAAGTACAAGGAGGAGGATGAGGCCGAGGCCCGCCGTATCGGCGCCAAGAATGGCCTTGAGTCTTACGCCTACTCTCTGCGCAACACGCTCTCGGACTCAAAGGTCGACGAGAAGCTCGATGCTGGTGACAAGGAGAAGCTCAAGGCCGAGATTGACAAGGTCGTCTCTTGGCTTGACGAGAATCAGCAAGCTACTCGCGAGGAGTACGAGGAGAAGCAAAAGGAGCTGGAGGGAATTGCCAACCCCATCATGATGAAGTTCTACGGAGCTGGTGGTGCTGGCGGCATGCCCGGTGGCATGCCCGGCGGTATGCCCGGCGGTGCTCCTGGCGGCTTCCCCGGTGCTGGCGCTCCCCCCGGCGGTGCCGGCCAGGACGACGGCCCTACCGTTGAGGAGGTTGACTAAACGGTTTCTCCCTAATGATATCTCTTTTCTCCCTCGGCGTTTTTCCCTCCAGTGTTGATGACACACTGAGAGGCGGCTACGGATATTCCTCAGGGTTTGCACTAGATTTCTACTGGTAATGAATGACACAGGGCAAAAGTTGCGGTTTTTTATGACTTGCATCGGATGTATTCTAGGGAGGAATGATCCTACGATGAAGCAATGAAAGTTAGTTAATTCATGAATCATGAATCCTATGGTCCTCTTCGTGATATGTGACATGTTTTGTGGTAGAAGACTTGCTGCCGGGCGAGCCAGACAGTAGTCAAGTAAAAGTTGTATCCAATGTGTGCATGTCTATCGAACCTAGGATATTAGCAAAGAGCGGGCTGGTGATGGAATGTATCACGGATTTCATTCTAGTGGGTTTGATTGATCATGTTTCCTCGTTATGAGCTATCATTCTAGTATACAGTTTACAGTAGAACAGATACACAGCTATGTGACTCCCGGCCTATTAAGAACTCTCGGACCTGAGCATCTCCTGGACAAGGCGGCGACGCTCGATCTCGGCCATCCGCCACTCCTCGTCGCTGAGGTTGGGCATGACTAGCGGAGCCTGGAACTCGGTGCCGGGCTCGACCTTGCGCTCGCGCGGCTCCCAGACGTCGGTGCTGGAGGGCTGGCCGGGGGCGTAGTACTTGGCGTACTCGCGGCGGCGGTAGTGGGCGCGGATGGCGTCCTCCTTCTGCGGGCCCGAGTAGGCGCGCGTGCGCATGCAGAACCAGAAATCCTCCCAGTGCTCGGAGCACGAGCGCACGGCGCCGCTTCGGTACACGGATGTCCACTGCCCGCCTACGGAGTTGCAGTGGTAGGCGCTGTCGAAGGCTTGTCGGCAGGACATGGTCGTTGGGAGGAGCGATTCGGTTACGGGGTCTAGACGCTCTGGCGTCCAGGGCTGGAGGTCGGATGTCGTGCTGCGGTTGTTGGTCTGGGATTGGGATTGGGGGTTTGTTGCCGGCGGGGAGGTTTTGGATGGGCCCCAGAGGGACTGGGTCCAGGATGATTGGGATGGCTTGGAGGGCGAGGCTTGGGGAGGTGTTGGGGGCGGCTTGCTTGAGGGTTCGGGGGCGGATGTGGATTGAGCTGGTTTGCTGTTGCTGTTGCTGCTGCCGCTGAACTCTGCTTGGAGTTGGGCCATGAACTTGGCTATCTCGGGATCATCGTAGTCGGATTGCTTCGCTGCTGGAGCGGGTTTGCTCGTTTGTTCAGACGGGCTGGAATTGGGATTGGAGCCCTTGGCGGGAGTAGAGGAGGAAGACCAGATCCAACCCATCTTGCTGGAGGTGTCTGTATGTAGCTTTTCGTGTATCAATTGGATATATAATGGTCGGTGGAGTCTGGCTCTGAGAAATAGATAGCACGAACAGGTATGTGATATGTCTCTCGACAATAAAACACTCAAGTCTCAGGGGAAGGACGGATGGTCTCGGGAGGTATCGAAAGGTGTGCGGGGGATTGACGCGGGGTGCAGTATCGTAGTATTTGCTCTCGTGATCGACGCCCTTGAAGATGATTGCCTTTTCTATTCGACCAATGGCAAGGTGGCTGATTACTGCATATGTAGGTTATGGCACGATGAACCTTTTGTGACAATTGCAAGTGGTCTGATATCATGAATTCGGATATCAGCTATGGAAATGGCTTCGTAGAGCCCTTTTTTCTAGATACTCTGTCCCAACTGCTTCACTTTGATGCTTGTAATTGTTTCACTTAGCTTCCGTCATACGTCCTGATCTTGTGGCTTGACACAGTGGCTGTCCTATTGAAAATATCTGTGGCTTAAGCTTAGATAATTCAATCTTGGCAATACCTGACGATGACCTCATCGGCCAGTAAGAAACTTGTTGAATGAGCTGAGCTAGTTGAGCCCTAAAAATCGAAATATTCCAGCACAATCCTCTGTGTACTATCTTTTCAACTTCTTGAAAATAATAAGCATGGGGAGGAGCTTCGAATTCACTAGACGATGATCCCGAGATACCCAAGCTTCGGCCCTAGGAGCTTGCCTGGGTTGAGAGCTTCAAGCTCTTTCAGTCGGCCCGTTCTCGCCACACGTTTCCAGGCAAGATGGGCGGCGACACCGAGAGCTTGGGAGAGTACCACTACTGGTGAAGGGAAGAGTGGGCATATCGACGCAGCTCCGAATGAATCCATCTTATGGATAGATAGTAAGACCCATCACCTGTCTCACTTTCAGCTTGATTAAAACACCAGTTGACCGCATCTGATAGACCTATTTCCCCTCAAGCTCTCCGGCTTATTACGAGCACCATGGAAGAGCTTCGACAAAGACCTCTCAGAGCTCATGAAGCGTTTCGAGAATTCGACGCTTGGCGTCTTAGATCCGATTAATATGGTCAAACGTGCTATTCCGAAGAACGCCCAAATCAAAGTCACGGAAATTCTACCTCGCCTCAAGGACGGTGGAGCATTCGTCAAGTTCTCCTATCCTGCCGATGTGCCTGTGAAGGATATCGAAGCTATGGTCTCTAAATCGCTCGAGGAGGCCCCAGTGAAACCATTCTTTAGCCCTTTTAGAGGAGTTCAGGCGGGATTAGTGAATGGCGTTCCGTGGCTGGAAGACCTACACAGATTCCCTAAAGACAGACTTAGAGTTGAATTCGTTCCGAAGAACCCAGGCGAACAAGCAGTTGAGCTATCCCAGGAGACCTTGTATAGCCTATTCCGGCGGTACGGGAAGATCGCCGAGATTACGTCGCAATCGTGGGACTCCAAGGTTCTCCCAAAATTCGCGTATGTAGATTTCACTACCGTCAGAGACGCTATCATGGCGCGAAACTGCTTACATGGCTTTGTCGTGTCGGAAGGTCTCGGCGGTGGAAAAGAAGGAACCCGGCTTCGAATGTCATACGAGACTCGAGTGAAGCCTCATCGCATTTGGGAGTGGATGTCGAACCACCCAAGAATCGTCATCCCTATCCTAGTTGCGTTACTGACTGGTCTTACCGTTGTCATCTTCGACCCTATCAGATCATTTTTCGTCAAGGCCCACGTCACTCACAAATTCCGCCTCAAAAGCAGTAGACTGTACAGGTGGCTTCGACAGCAGACATCCGACATCTTGTCTTTTAGACGAGAGAAGGCCGAGCAGGCTGGACTGAATGCAGTCTGGACGCACCGAAAGGATCTGATCGATCAGATCCAAAAATGGCTGATGGAAACTGCTGAGACCTTCATCGTCGTCCAGGGATCTCGCGGTTCAGGCAAAAAGGAGTTGGTGCTAGAAAAAGCTCTGAAGGGCAGAAGCAATGTTCTGGTCATCGACTGCAAGCCGATAGTAGAGGCTAGGGGTGAATCGGCGACGATCAAGCAGATGGCTTCCGCCGTCGGCTATCGTCCTATCTTCTCATACGCGAATAGCCTAAGCAGCATAGCCGACCTGGCTGTCCAGAGCACCACAGGCGTAAAGGCAGGCTTCTCTGAGACCTTGGACTCACAGCTCCAGAAAATCCTGCAGACGACGGCCGGTGCTCTCACCGAAATTGGTATTGCAGACCGTAGCAAGTCAGACCTGGATGCCTCCCTACCAGTCGACGCCTACCTCGAAGCGCATCCAGAAAAACGACCGGTGATAGTTATCGACAATTTCTTGCACAAGGGCAATACCAAGACCATCGTATACGACAAGCTGGCAGAATGGGCCGCTACCCTAGTCCAATCCAATGTTGCCCACGTCATATTCCTAACTAATGATTCATCCTACTCGAAATACTTATCTAAAGCCCTCCCCGACCGAATCTTCCGTCAGGCCGCATTAGGCGACCTCTCCGCCGACGTCGCCAAACGGTATATCCTAAACCACATCGGCGAAGACGAAGAACCGCAACCTAAAGCAACGGATGACGACGCTGCCGAAACTGGCGAGAAACAGCCGCAACCTAAAATCCGCCCCGACCTTAGCGAGCTCGACGACTGTATCGACACCCTGGGCGGGCGGCTCACGGACCTAGAATTCCTCGCGCGGCGGCTGAAGGCGGGGCAGAACCCGAAGCAAGCCGTGAAAGAAATCACGGAGCAGTCCGCGTCGGAGATCCTCAAGATGTTCCTGCTGCCGGGCAAGTCGACCAGCGACGGCGAGCACCGCTGGTCCACGGAGCAGGCGTGGTACCTCGTCAGGGCGCTCTCAGCGAATGAGTCCCTGCGGTACAACGAGGTGTTGCTCCACGGCGCCTTCGCGTCGTCCACAACCGCTCCCGACGGCGAGGCTGCGCTCGAGGGCCTCGCCAACGCCGAGCTCATCACCGTGAAGACGCACCGCGGGCGCCCCGGCACCGTCGCCGCCGGCAAGCCCGTCTACCAGGCCGCGTTCGCGCTGCTGGCTCGTGACCCCGTGCTCGCGGCCAAGATGGATCTCGCGCTCGTCACGGAGCTGGCTAAGGTTGAGGCCAAGACCATCGACAAGGCCGAGGCGGAGCTCGCGCTGCTGGGGGCGCTGCCGAAGCAGCCCGCGCAGGCGAACGGAAGGGTGCAGTACCTGCTTGCGAAGCTGGAGGGCGCGCAGAAGAAGGTCGAGGGGTATGAGAGGGATATGGCGGGGCTGAAGAAGGTGCTTTCTAGTCAGTCCTGATGGGATGGCGTGGTGAAAGACCGAGGTAAAAGAGAAAAGTGAATAGAGAACGTGATGGCGGTTATGGTGTAATATACGCCTGCACGCTTATACATACCTTGGAAGGAAAGCTGGGTAGTGTATGCAATAGGGGCTTGAATCGATACCCAACTCATATGGTAGATACTCAGGTATAAAATACATCCATAAGTATCAGTCATATCATGCAAAAGAGACTTCTGATGAGACGAGGCGGCATTCTAGATAAACCGAAGCATAGCGTTTATCTACTCACGTTATAACGCAGAAGAACATAAGCTTGGCCTCGCGTGCTTTGTCAAGTCCCCAGAGAGTGAGGCGGTTGTAAATAATGCATAAAATCTGCCTTGGATATTCGTAAAAAAGCCTCCCTCTGTCTCTAAACAACTGTCTTCTCGTCATCATGGCTTCGTCTTTCTTCGTCTACGCCGGCTTCATGGGACAAAGTGATTGGTCGCCGAAAAAGCTGAACCTAGCATCTCGATATGTACGACAGACCCCCGAAGGGCAACTATTTTTTCCTACTATATTCGGACTTGCCGTTGGTAGCACTATTCGTCCACTCGCTCTATGGCGGCTACAGAATGGAGAGAAGATCGGTTCCTTTGGACTTGCTTCTGGGTAGCACCTCAGTTGGGAGTACAATGACAACACAGTTGGAACCTCGTCTCAGTCAAGTTGATCTCGCCAGCGCCTGTCTCCTCGTATTATGGACGCTCTCTCCCCTTGGCGGCCAAGCATCACTAAGGGTTGACTATCGAGATGTCTACTACCCAAAACTAGGCCATCAGATATATGGGGTTTTTTAATGCAACATATCCGAATGGCATAGGTTCGGTAATATCTGGGCGGAAGATGGGCACGTTAGGGAGCTGGGGATTGGAGAGATTGGAGAGCTTACAGAGAGCACAGGTGTCACTAAGGTCAGACGTGGCAAAAGATACTGGTAGGTACCTAGTTATGACCAAGGAAGCAAAGGGGTGAGCACGTGAAGGAGATTTGATTTGGTATCATATAACACGTAGCCAGGTAACCCGTGAAAGCTATGTCTCTTTCCCCCAGGGGGGGACCTCCCGTTACTTGTATTTTTCCATAGGAAAACACTTCCCTTCATGACAACTGCCGACGATGTAAGAAAGGGCCCAGCCGCCGCCCCCATGCCGCCGCGAGTGTTCAAAGCCCTGGGGGAGAAGCGAAATAGAGAGCCAAGTGATACTGGCTATGGAGATGGTATACGCGAGACCGCCCGACCATCCAGACAGCTGGGAACCCTCCATAAATACCGACCCTAGTGAAACTTCTATGATCCCGAATACCGTGAAGACCAATCATGACAAGAATTGCGTCTCCTCGTGTTCTTGTTCGGCCACCATCTCACAGCCTTGCGCAAAGAAGATGCGGGCTGGCTGATCGGTATTGTTCGATATGCTGTAGTAATTTCCTAGGAGAAAACAAGACTGTTAGCCTCTGTTCTCGCTGGGGCAAACGAGACGATAAATATAACAACCCAAAAGACTTACCTCTGGGAACGAACCACATGCTGCCCTTGCCGATCCTGAACTCCGTCTTGTGAACCGTAACGTCGACGCTCCCGGCGTGTACGAAGAAGACCATCTGCATCCTCCTACAATTCTTGGTGCGCTTCTCGGCGCCGGGCGGCATGTCGACGACGCCGGTTCCGAAGAACGGCAACGTCGAAGTTTTGGCGAATCGGAACTTGGCGCCTCTTATGTCTTTCAGCTCGATGGCGCCTTCTGAGATGGCGATCTGGTCATCGATCGTTTCGGGCTCCTCGTCGTCCATATCGATATCGTGCTCCGAACGCCACGGCAGGACCTCGCCCATGATCTCGCCTGGGTTGTATTCCCAGTCGTCTCGCTCCTCTTCTTCCTCGATGACAGAGCGACGCGTCGCCTTGGCTCCTTTCGTAGCTGGTCGGCCGCGGCGTTTTTTCGGTTGCGAGTAACTCTCCTCGGCGGCACGCACGACACCCTTCACCTCAGGCATTACGAAACGGCCGCTCTTATCTTCGAATACATGTTGGCTTGCGGTGTCGTATACTTTATGCTCGCCCTTCCAGAATTCCAAGGGCTTGTAGGAGAGTCTGCCCGATCGTGTAGTTCGCATCATCTCTTCTTCTTCCCGTCGTAAAGCAACAAGCCCACGACCTTTGGGGAGAGGAGGGCCGCGCTGGACGATAGGTTCCTCGACGCCAATCCCGGAAGATTTTCTCTTCCGACCGGGTTTGGCCTTTTCCTTTGTCGTTGTTGGCTTCGAAGAAGTATTCTTGGTTTCTTTCTTCTCCGTTCGCTGACGCTTTGTTACCCTTCGTTCTACATTGTCCTCTTGCTCTTGCTCTTCTTCCTGTTCCTGTTCTTGGTTCTCAGCCGCGCTACCTGAGGAATTCCTTCCGGATCTTCTCCTTTTCGGGGATTTCTTCGCAGGTCTGGGCTCCTCTGGCGACTGTGCGACCCTTGCGGGTCGTCCTCGCTTCTTCTTGATAGGTTCTTCAGCAACCTGCTCCACCTCTTCGGGCGCGGCCTCTACGATCGATGGCTCCCCTTCTTCCTGCTGTGCAGTTGGCGCTTTGGCCTTGCGACCTCTGCGCTTTTTAGGCTGAGGTGCAGATCTGGACTCCTGGACTTGTTCTTCTTGATCATCTTCCGCCTCCGGTTCTGGCTCTATTGTCGGGCCAACTTGTTCGTCATCCACCTGAACGACCTCTTCGTCGACGTGGAGCGGGGATTCCTCTCGATCGTCTTCCCCTTCTTCTTCCTCGGGCTGACCGGTTCTCCCTTGTAAATTAACCTCGCCGTCGTCGGAATCGCTTGCACGGGCGTGCCCTTTGGTAATCTTTCCGTTCTGAGCTTTCTTGCTATAATACTTCAGATGGCTAGTCATCGTCGGTTTCGCCTGTCTCTGCGACCTTTGGGAGAAGTCAAGTCTACGATTTACCGATCTGGGAGGGCTGCGCTCGCGCGCGGTGACGATAGAACCACGAGTAGGCGAAGAGGTAGGGCCAAGGTGCGGGTTCTGTCTGGCTGGGGACTGGAGGTGCGTCTTGATGGGAGATCGGGCGCGTGGCAATGAAGGGCGATTTTTACGCTGCTTCATTATGGTAGCTGGACCCATCTGGGACTCTGGAAGTATATTAGCGAGCGTAGATAGATGGTGAATGCTGCGTGGCGCGCGACGTACCGTCGTCGATCTCCATAGTCTGCTCCTCTTCCGAATCCTCATGGCCTTTTCCATTGGCACCGTTCAGCGCAGGATTATTGACATCCTTCTCGGGCGAGGAGAAGAGATCGTCCATTTTCTCGAACCCATGTTCGTCGCGTTGACGGTCTGCTAATGTGAGACCGGTTTTTCTACCATGAATTAGCCTCCGATGAATAGATAATGTCTATGGCTGAGCGCAGAAAGAAGCGATTACCTCCCGGCCACGCCTAAATTGTAGACCTGATCATTATTTTGCGACTGGGTCATGCGCCGCTGGGACGATGATTTTGGCGGCATGGTGAAGAGTCAATTACCGATTTCTCGACTGATATCGCGGTAATAGGGAATGGTTTGTAAGAAGAAGCTAAATGCGCATTTGGATGATAATCGAACACGCCTAGCGGAAGAGTGGAAGAATGAGAAGATGGGAATTCAGGTGGGAAAAATGGAAGAAAGACGGTGATGTTTATTTTCTCTTCCTACGATGTTTACTTTCTTCGACGGGCTGCACGTACCTACCCGTGCTTATCGCTTCAAAGCCCAAGGGATCCTTGTGGCACTTACCGCACTCGTCCAATTCTCCACTTTATTTATATTCGCGTCGTTGAACGCGTTGGAAATATGTAATAACTGAATACCTACACGTACCTCCGAATAGCATATACCCTTATACTGCCTGACCGCGCCATCTGGAGACCTCTTCTCTTGGCTGCTCTCCTCGATATTGAGGTTCTATTTCTTGTGAAATCTTTCTACGTGGAAATCCAAGGCACCAGAATATAGAATAAACCCAATCTCAAGCCCCAATTCCTCAGGTCTCTCGACCCAACTCCTCGCCATGGAAGACACCCAGATGGACGAGGGCAACATCGCCCTCGAAACCCCTACAGACGACGTTTTCGTGCCGCCCTCCATTAACAGATCCAGCACCCTAGCCGGCGAATCTTACACCCACTTCTCCCCCGTCCCGCCCTCTCTCCTCCCCCAAACCTCCTCCTCCACATCCCCCGACCAATCCTCAGCAGGAGAAGCCGGCGTGCCCTGCGTCCTAGGCGTCGACGAAGCCGGTCGCGGCCCCGTCCTCGGGCCCATGGTATACGGGGTCTTCTACCTGCCCCTACCCCTCTCAGACCCCCTCCTAAAGCAAACGCACCACTTCGACGACTCCAAGGTCCTCACACCAGCCGTGCGGTCCTCGCTAATGCGCGCGCTATGCACCCCCTCTGCCTCCCCCTCCTCCTCCAACGACCTACACGCATCATGCGGCTGGGCCGTATCCTGCCTCTCAGCGCGCGACATCGGGGCGAACATGCAACGCCCGGCCGGCGCCGCAGCCTACAACCTGAACGCGCAAGCCTTCGACGCGACCGTAGACCTGATCCGCGGCGTCTTCGCGCGCGGCGTCAACCTGCGCGAGATCTACGTCGACACCGTCGGCCCCCCCGCCACCTACCAGCAGCGCCTCGCCCGCGTCTTTCCCACCACCCGCATCACCGTCGCCAAGAAGGCCGACAGCCTGTACCCGTGCGTCAGCGCCGCCAGCGTGTGCGCCAAGGTCACGCGCGACGCTGCGCTGGAGGTTTTGTACGAGGCTAGGGCCGCTACGGGGCTGGGTCGCGGGCTTGTTGCTGCTGGGGAGGAGGAGGCGAGCTGGGGCTCTGGGTATCCGTCTGATGCGCGGTGCGTGACCTGGTTGAGGCGCAACATGCACCCCGTATTTGGCTGGGGTCCGGAGTGCAGGTTCAGCTGGGGAACGGCAAAGGACATGTTAGAGACCAAAGGCGGCGTCAAGGTCGAGTGGCCGGTGGATGAGGACGACGAGAACACTCGGCTAACCGATTTCTTCGTCGGTAGCGATAAGGAGAAGGATGCGGACGAGCTGGGCACCTGGTTCGGTACACCGGCAGGGCTCGAAGCCTTCTAATACTTAAAGAGCATTGTATGAGCAGAACAAGCATATATAACGGCGTTGGGGATCGGGACCAGTGTTGGTTGGATAAAAGTCTGCTTTGGATTACCTACAGGGAGTTCGAGTTGTCCGCAACGCAATGTTATCTGTATTCTATCCTGGCCCTTTGCCGTCCTCTATAAATACCATACAACCATACAAGCCCGCTACATAATTACATATCGTCATCATCATCCACCGTCACCCGTGACTGCTTCTTCCCCCGGCTGTCCAATGTATCCAGGCTGATCGAATCGCTGTCCCGACCCGACACCCCAATAGCTTGCCGAGCGGTCTCGTTGTTCTCGAGGAACTCCCGAAGACGCTGCTTGCCGATCTCCACAGCTTGGTTCCAGGCCGCGGTGCTCATTTGCATCATCGGGCCCAGGAGGTTAAGGTTGTATGAAATATAGAGCCCGCCAGCTATGATGATGAGGAGCACGAATAGGATAGGGTTGCGCAGGACTAGTAGCGGTTAGTAGGTTGATTGTTGCAATGTATGATGTATGGTATGACTTACCAGTTAGAATCTCGTTCCACCCCAGCGCCAGTAACAGTACATAGAAATATAGAGGCACCTGCGTAATCCCGCCAATAGCACTTCGCTTAGCTTCCACGTATACGCCGTCGGCCGTCTTCTTGAATCGGACAACGAGATCTTGACGTTTGCTCTCGCTCAGGACAGTCATCTCTTCCTCGAGACTCTTCCCGTCCTCCTCGTCGACGCCGCCGATTGGGGTCAAGTCCTCCTCGTCCTCAGGCTCTGCCCCAGAAGGTTGGTTGCCAATAAACCCTGGAAGATCTGGCGGGGTGTATGTGGCAGAAAGCCTGAATCTCGACAGAAGCGGGATGAGGGTAAGCGTCGATTCTCGGGCGCGAGTATAAATCCCCTCGATATCATCAGCTGGTCGCCATATTCGTGGTACACCCGCTTCGTCGTATCGGAACTTGTCCTCAAAGTTTTCGCGCAACTTTAGTAGAATATTGCCTTCCATTACTTCTTCCTCGATCCTCTCTCGAAGAGCCACCCAACTCTTGCGCCGTAAACGCCAGAGTCCGACCTCAACCTCGTCTTCGCTCGCCTCGAAACTCTTAGCTCTTTCGGTGAAACGGCCCTCTGCCTCCTTGACGATGGAGGTGAAGACGTTCCAGATACGATCCCATAAATCTTTCTCGCTAGCAGGCTTCTCACCTGTCTCGGGAGCCCCAGAACCTCCTCTCCCTGATCCAAGCTTGTTGAACTCGAGACCAACCGAATCGCCAAGGCGAGATTTGACCCAGCGTTCAATTCGAGTCGCCAGTCTTCTCATCTCATCTTTTCGCAAACGAGCACTGGCCTCGTCAAGTTCCTTCTCGAAGAGGACATATTGAGGCTTGAAGTTGGTCCACGCTACGCCTGGAATAGCTAGGCTCTGCGCCTCTTTCCTGAAGATATCTAAGGACTTCGTCTTCTCCGCATCTACGATATCAGCAAACTCGTAGGCACCTCCGGACTTCTGGCCCGCTTTCACGGCACCTGATACGGCGTCGCTGAATGTAGTCACGCCAGCCTTATGAGCGCCGGATAGTTGGCCTTGGTAGAGCGCCTTTAGGCGCTGATCGATTTTCCCTTCCAGATCAGTTCGTTTGAGGGAGTAGACTTTCTTGTGGTACCGGCTAGCTTGCGTTTCAAAAGACTTGATGCACTTCTCTCTCGTTGCACTGCCAATTTTGCCTAGGTCAGGAAGGACAATTGGTTTCCCGCTGCGAGCAGACTCTGCTTGGCTCTCTTCGAAAGGAGTGATAGCTTCGTCGAAAGCTACCAAGACTTCACGAGATATCTCGTCGCAACGGAACTGAGCAAGGAGTTCCTGCTGCGTGGGCAAATCAAGATCTTTGTTGTGAACAATCTGATCCCATATGCCCTCCGCGTAGTGGGAGAAACCATCGGCTGGGATCCTTCGGTGGTACTCTGCTAGGAAGACGCCACCCTCCAGCTCTTGTTCGCCATGCTCTAGCTGAGTCTTGGAATTCCGGTTGCCAGCGACGAACCTCATGCCAAGATTCTTGACTTCAGTCTCGAACTTGTCTGGCTGTAAAATCTTATGGGGGAGCGCAGAGAAGGCGAAGTCGAAATAATCCTCTATTCGCGACTTCTCCAACCCGGGCGGCTTCGAGATCGAGGACCAGATCTTGGTGAGATCTTGGATGAGGGTGTTTCGAAGATTTGCCAAAGGGGTGTGGCCAATGTGATCGCGGATGACGAAGAATAGGAGAGATCGAGGGGTGGATCTGAGCGCGCACACGTTAGCTACCTATCCGAGATCTCGGCTCGACCCCTATTTTTTTTTTAACTTACTGCTTATCCTTCAAGAAGAGTTGAAGATTAACTTCGAAAACGGTCTTCAATAACCCCATATTGGCTCCTTGATACAAACCAACTTGATGCTCCCATATATTGACGATGAGCACTTCGCTGGTAGCCAGAGCGAACAGCGCACTCTTCCTTTCAAAGTCTTGGTCCTCACCCCTTTCTCGGCCATCAGTACCTTCTACGTCCATAACTAAGATGTTGTCGGCCATGGAGCCCCTCTTATTCTTGGACATCCATATTCCTTTGGTTGTTTGGCGTCGTTCCGACTCAGACATTACATTGAACTCCGTGCCGAAGAGGTAGTTGAGCAGAGTGGACTTGCCGGTAGACTGGGAACCGAACACGGATATGAGGTGGTAGTTGAATCCAGCATCAGCTACTTCGGTTGCTTGTAGGTAGGAACTGATGTTACCACTGCGATCGCATAGGTTAGCGACAAGGCGCAAAGGACAGCGCAGCAATAACGATGAAGACGAAGCAGGTAGCTTACTTGAACTCTTTGTCTTCGTCGATGACTTGGATTCCGTGCCCATATTGAGCTTTGGTTGGCGCGTCGCCAATAGAAGAGAAGTGGCCGTTCATATCGACGGGTGTTGCTTGGAAGAAAATAAATGAAAAGTTACAGTTTATGAATCAGGACAAAGCGTAGCCATCCCCAGGTCTCATCCAAGTTGGAAGATGCAAGTCTCAAGAGAGCAATAGGCAATAGGGAGCATTATTAAATTACCTATGTACATAGAAACGATATTTCAGTGAGGCAAGGTCATCCCTGCTTAGACTGCCAGACCTGAACGGTTGCAGCCAATCCAATTTCAACGACCTAACTTGGACAGCTGTTCGGAGCAGTGACTGGTGCCACTCTGCCACTGTCACATGCACCAATGGAGGACACCTAAAGATGGGATAATGATGTCAGCTGCTTATTGCACACGTGCAAATGCAACTATCCAGCATGCCTAGTAGCCCACGTTATTTGCTTCAGTGCCAGAATGCTTGCTTCTATGGTTATTGGTATAGACAAACCAGCAGTCACAGAATCTTATGCTCACTTCCAGAATACGATACAAGACAAACAGCTTTAGACTGTAAATCAAAGTGATGCAGTATTGGGTATAAGTGTGAAGTGCCTCAGTGCCTCTACCATCCAGCCACGTAACTAGGTACACTCCCAAGAATCATGAACGGCCAGTAAACAAGACATTCGTGTAACGAGGCAACATGCCAGATTCAAGATTGGATGCCTGGCCTTATATCAGGCTCGGGTTATTCTCTCCTAGCAAATCTTGCCAGAGCTGGTCCAAGTTCAGCTTCTTTGTCCTTGTTCTTCTGGTCTTGTTGCTGTAACTGCTCCTTCCAGAGTTCTTCCACCTTAAGTCTCTTGTCGTCAATGATATTCTTAGCACGCTGCTTTCGCAGATACTTGCGGAGCGCACTATTCTTTCCACGTGCCCTATTCCGGATATCTGTCTCAACGTCGACTGGTTTAGCGTCAAGGTCCTTCTCGGCTTGGCGCTGCTTCTCGGAGCGTAGATCAAGGTTGCCGACGAAGTTGGGATCCAATGCGATCATCTCGGGCTGCAACTTGTTCAATAACGCCTTGACCTCGGTCTCTTGTCGCTGCTTAGCCGTCTCGAATGGGTTGACCTCGAGAGCGTCGAAGTTGGGCTCTCCAGCGCCAGGGACGATGATCGACGAGAAGCCTTCGTCATGGCCTAATCCTAGGACATCCTCGAATGGACACCATCGAACGCGCTCGATACGCTTACCCTCGCCACCCCAGGACATGTAAGGGCTCTTGACTTTCTCTTGCTCTGCCACGTGCTTCGAATACAGGCCTTTCCAAATGGTCGTCTTCGTTCCCCATCCCACCGCGGTCAGACCTCGATCCGATATTGCAATAGACGAGGCTGGTTGTCGCGTGAAGTAACTGTTGACCTCCTTGAACATTCTTATATCCCATACGGCCATCTTGCAATCTTGCCCGGCTGATACCATGTACCGACCTTCCCTGTCGACAGCTAATGACCGGACAGGACCTCTGTGCGCCAGCAATTTTACCAGTGGGCTGGTAGAGTTCGGGGACCATAACGTGACGGTTCCGTTCTGGTGACCGACGTGTAAGACAGCGTTGTAGGGATTTTGTGTGAGAGAGACCGGGGCTCCAAGTTTGGTTGGTATTTCCGCCACTAGCTGACCAGTAGAGACGTCCTGATATTTAAGAAATCCAGACATGCCCTAACCTCGTGGTTAGTGATCGAGAGCAAGTATAGTGTAGAAAATTCGACTTACCAAGGTCCCCAGCAGGAAATGATATGGCAAGAACTCCATATGCGTAACTTCTTGGTGCTTCCTCAGGCAGTGCACCTCAACACCCTGGCGGTCGTATATGTAGACGTGCTTCTTCTGGGAGACGGCAAAGAACTGGTTATTGTGAAGCCACCTCACGTCGCGAACGGTCTCTCCTAGCTGTAGCTCGCATCCCAATTTGCCTTGGCGCCAATCCATAGTAGCGACATGACCTCTCCGCCCCGCCAACAATAATTCTCGACCGGTCCGGGAGTAGTCGAAAACGTAGGGTCCAAGTTGGTCAAGCTTCAGCTCAAATCGCTTTTTGGCCGACTCTGTAGAGACTTCGTCTTGAATTTCGTCCTGTCGCACTTTGTAGGTCCTCTCCAACTCGTGCTCGGGCTCTAGGAAGCCACTGGTGTTCTCGAGTAGTATCTCTGCATCTTTGGCCTTCACCGTAGCCTCCTTATACTTGCTCTCAAGGATTTTCAGATTGCTCCGAAGTTTCTTGTCCTTGACTCCCTTGACGTTGACCTTCTTCCCTCGACCATAGTCTCTTTGCGCTTCCTTTAGTCGACGTCGTTTCTCGCGCTCAACCTTCGGTACCAGTTCCGTTCTAGCTCGCTTGACAACACGGGCGCCATTATCGTAACGTGTTTTGGGTGGTTTATCGGTAGATTGAGTGTCGACCTCCATCGTTGTTCACATTGGCAGTTGGTATGATGAAAAGAGATGCAGAGGGAACAAGTCCGTGAAAGATTGTACCACTGGAGGATTGAATAATGCCAAGCCAAGTTCACAATCGCATCCCAAAAATTTCTTGAGAGACAAGAAGATAAGAGATACAGGTCCACTAAAAAGTTCTTATCGGAAGAAACCGCACAAAAAAAATTGTCGATAAGAATCGCCGTACCCAACGACTTTGGCTGCCCCTCTGTGGACTGTACCCCTCCAAAAAACCTCGAGACCAGAAGTCAACACTTCCACAACCAGAGCCTTCGATAAATATCCCGAAAGACATTTTCAAGAGCAAAGAAGGTACCAAACCTGGCGTCGCTACCATTTCGATTCAAGGCCGGAGGCGACGGCAAAATGCCATCAGCTGTTGCCACTCATTCTCATCGGCCGACCACCAAGGTCTTGCCGAAGGCCTTCAAAGCCAGAAAGACTACCAAGGGTGCTCTGCGAGACCAAGCGAAAGGTTCGTTTTACATCATATTTACTTGCGAAGCGCTAGAGGCAGTTTTCTGTTACTGACACCAATTCGCTAAAGGCAAAGTCCCAAACGAAAATGGGAAGCGCAAAACTCCGCATCAGCAAGTCATGTCCAAGTTCGATCGTCGCAACCAGGCGAAGCAGCGTCTACAGGCGAAACACAAGGAACACCAGAAAGAAACGTCGATCTTCAACGGACGAGATGGTGCTCCAAGAATAGTTGCTATAGTGCCACTCTGCGCAGACATCAATGTGCCATCCGCTATCAAGAGTCTCAACGGTAGTCTCGACATCGAGTCCGAAATCCTTGACACCAATTTCCGAGTATCCATCGATCGATTCAAACAGAAGCTTCAATATGTCCCTCTCAAGAGGGATCTCACCGCATGTATGGATGCGGCCAGAGTTGCTGACTACGTTATCTTCGTACTATCTTCAGACGTGGAGGTCGACGCTTTGGGCGAACTAATCATCCGAAGTATCGCGAATCAGGGCATGTCAACGCTGTTCACAGCCGTACAAGATCTAGAAAAGATACAGCCTGCAAAATCCCGCCCGGATGTTGTCAAGTCACTCGCTTCGTTCATGACACACTTTCATCCGGGACAGGAAAAGATATACAGCCTCGACTCTAGACAGGAATGCTCAAACCTTATGAGGTCACTCTGCACCACGACACCGAAAGGGATCTACTGGAGAGACATGCGTTCGTGGATGCTCGTAGATGACATTCGGTGGTCGTCTGCTGAACTCGAATCAACAATCTTAACGGGCGTCGTTCGGGGGAAAGGCCTCAAAGCCGATCGTTTAGTACACGTTGGAGATTGGGGAACCTTCCAGATTGAGAAGATCACAGCCGCACCTCTTCCGACTAAGAAACGGAAAGACGAAGTAATGGCTGTAGACCAGGAAGAAGCTGAGGATGTCCTGGAGATTCCTGGGGAGGATCGAGATGACCTTGCTGAGCTGGCCCCGGAAGAAGTAATGATGGACGATTCGGAAATGGAGGAGGGTGCGGCGGGTACAACAAGCAAAAAGGGCGTGTTGCTGGATGATCACCACTATTTTTCTGAGGACGAGCCAGAGGCATACACCGCGCCGAAGAAACTGCCTAAAGGGACATCTTCATATCAAGCAGCTTGGTTTTTAGACGACGTGTCAGATTCTGAATCAGAACTAGACGACCAAGATATGGTAGATGCTGAGGATGAGGACTTTCCCGCGGATCCAGAGGATAGCATAGAGGACATTGCCGACGCCGAGCCTACCGAGGCTGCGATGTCAGAATACCCTCAGTCGGAGATGTTTATTGAACCAGACGAAGAAGACGATGCCGCAGAACTAGAAGCATATCGTGCAAAGAAACACGACGAGGCAGAAGAAGACAAGGAGTTCCCTGATGAGATCGAGCTACATCCGAACGTCCTTGCAAGAGAGCGACTGGCTAAATATAGAGGACTGAAGAGCTTGCAAACAAGTCCTTGGAATATGGAGGCAGACCGACCGTATCAGCCAGAGGAATGGGCAAGGTTATTACAGATCCCCGACTACAAATCTTCTAGAATTCGCTCGATAAATGAAGCTCTGGTCGGCGGCGTAGCACCTGGGACTAGAGTTCATGTCCATCTTAAAGGCGTCCCCAAGGAACTCGAGAAAACCTTCACCCCTTCACAGCCAATTAGCCTCTTCTCTCTTCTCCGACATGAAAACAAGAAGACATCGTTGAACTTTGTCGTAAGACATAAAGAAGACTACGAGAAGTCCATCAAGGCCAAAGAGGAGCTCATCGTCCAGTGTGGCCCTCGGCGATTCGTCATCAACCCCCTGTTCTCTAACGGCGGTAGCAACACTGAAAATGATGTTTACAAGTACAGTCGATACCTTCACCCCGGCCAAACCGCCATTGCATCCTTCGTGGGCCCCGTCACATGGGGAGCCGTGCCAACACTGTTCTTCAAGCGGGTAAGTTCCGAAGGTGAGGACGAGGAGACAGGTGTTTCCCTCCAACTAGTAGCAACAGGGACAGTGCGCGCTCCCTCAACGTCGAGGGTCATCGCAAAGCGTGTCATCTTGACCGGACATCCCTACCACATCCACAAGAAGGTCGTCACCATCCGGTACATGTTCTTCAACCGAGAAGATGTGGAGTGGTTCAAGGCATTGCCCTTGTGGACGAAGAGGAACAAGAGCGGGTACATCAAAGAGCCTCTCGGTACGCACGGATACTTCAAGGCCAATTTTGACGGGAGAATCAACCCGCAGGATTCGGTTGGTGTCAGTCTGTACAAGCGGATGTGGCCGCGGAATGCGGTACCCTTCACCGGGTCGCTGCTGGAGGAAGGGACTTTGCAGGTACAGACTGAGGCTATGGATGAGGATATCCAATAGATGTCAGATGTCAGGCATGAGGGATGAACACATCACCTTCACATCATGAATAGGAGTACCTACAGCTAGCAATTCTCATAACATGACGCCCTGGGCTACTGTAGAAATGATGCTTTTGATTGACTTCAACTTCATGCTTTTCGTAGGCGAGCTTGCGAAAGCTTCTTAGTTGGTATCGTGTGAGTAATACTACATTAGCAGACCAAGTAAATTCGGAGTGCCTCAGACCAGCGTCTCTAACCCAGCGGTGGGCTTCGGACCACCCTTCAACCTCGTAACCTCCTCGGCGCCGCTCGCCCTCCAGGCGCTGAGCATCAAGTTCACGATATGGGTAACGCCAACATCCTTCTTGACCTGGGCAAACACAGTAGGCCCGCCCTCCCTCATCTTCCGGGCGTCGCGCTCCATGACGCCGAGGTCGGCGCCGACAGCGTCGGCGAGGTCGGTCTTGTTGACGACCAGCAGGTCGCTCTGGGTGATGCCGGGGCCTCCCTTGCGGGGGATCTTGTCGCCGCCGCTGACGTCGATGACGTAGATGATGAAGTCGGCGAGCTCGCGGGAGTAGTTGGCGGCCAGGTTGTCGCCGCCGGACTCGATGAGCAGGATGTCGGCGGCGAAGCGGCGGTGCAGGTCCTCGAGCGCGGCTAGGTTCGCGGACACGTCCTCGCGCACGGCTGCGTGCGGACACCCGCCCGTCTCGATTGCGCGGATCCGCTCTGCGGGTAGCGCCTGGTGCCGCGTTAGGAACTCGGCGTCTTCCCGCGTGAAGATGTCGTTTGTCACTGCGGCGATCGAGTACTTCGAGCGCAGCGCCAGACACAGCGCTAGCATCAGGGCGGTCTTGCCGGAGCCTACGGGGCTGGTGCGGGGGCTGCGTTAGCTGGGTACCTGTTTAAGGGAAGGTAGGTAGGTAGGTAGATAGATAGGGGCCCAGGTCCGGTTCTCCTGGGTTTCGTAGCATTATTGATGGGCTTTGTGCGACATGCAACTTGTCTCGATGCTACGGTTCGTGTTGCGTTGTGTTGTGCCGCTGATGCATGAGGTGCTGCTCTCGCGGCCTCTGTCCCAGCCAATGGGCACGTATTCCTAAACTCCGCTCGGGATGGGGATGTAGGTATACGAGGAGTAGATGTATAGATTACTCACCCTCCAATCCCGATGGTGAAGGCCCGCTCGTGCCAGTTGCGGCCTTCCACGATGGGCATCTCGCGGCCGAGGAAGCTCCCGGGCCCGTCTAGGATCTCGTGTGAGTGCCCGTGCTCGGCGACCGAGAAACCATCGTGAGAATGGCTCGTTAAGCCGCCGTCGTGCGAGTGTGCCATTGCGTTGCGGAGGAGGGAAGGCTTTGAACTATGTATATACGTGATGACCTCTGGAGTCTAAATAGCCTCTGGCGAGAGAGTATCACTTCGCCTCAGCAGATGAGATGAGCTGGATTATACTAAAGTTGACTTCACTTATGAATTACATGTAATAGTCAAGCTGTAGATCCCAAAGCTCCCGCAGTAGGTATGCTCGCCCAGACTCGGCTCTCAAAGGCTTCCAGCTACGTAAGGAATCCAACACCTCTGATATCTTATCGGCATGCCGATGAGGGGCAGCAGATCGGCCGCATGGCGGGGACTGGAGTAAGATTGATCTCTTTTACTCCACTCAAGCCACCTAACTGGGCGGCTGGAGAAAGCAAAGCTGTCTGTCTCCTCTTTGTCTGAAGGCAGGGAGAGATTTATGATCCTGTGATTTACATATCTCCTAAGAGAATCATGAAATATCCGTATGGCATGCCAGCTTGGGTAGTACCTAATTGTAGTTGGATCCCCTAGCTGCCAGCTAGCTATGTGATTGGACGATAAGACTCTTCATGGGTATCCTACTATGCACCAAGTATATAATACCCCATTTTGCGATTTCTAGCATCTTACATACGATATCTCGATTGGTCTAGTGGTCAGGATACCTGCTTGTCACGCAGGTGGCCGGGGTTCGATTCCCCGATCGAGAGTTTTCATTTGGCTTTAGTTTTATTTTTTGCACTTTCATAAGCTACATTATGTATATGTGGATAGTTATTACTATCTACCTATACCTTGAATAGTTCACGCTCGTCTCAACGCCCTCTATTACATGACCGGTCTAGAACAGCGCCATGCTCAAGCATGCTTTCTTTTCTCCAAGAGTCTTACGTAGCCTCACAGGCGAACTACTATGTTATGTATTGTAAGTCGGCAACGTGCACGCTTGCCGCTTTTAGTGTAGTATCATTACCTCGCAATATTCAACCCTATCGCTTCTGTGTGTTCGGACCTTCAATTTTCTGGTAGCCAGTGCCACCCAATTACCCCAGAATCCTACTGCACTCGGCCCGTCGATCAAGAATTATTGATCGACGATTCTCACAATCTCCGAATTTGTCATTCTATGGCATTGGCCTGTAATAATTCTTCAAAGTTCAACCAAAGATGAGGTAGCATTGCTCAGTTGCACTCCAGCCCTCAGCTTGAAAGTTGCAGTACTCTGCCACGTTGATGTCGGCCGCAAAAGTGCAAAAGGTTTCCTCTCACCCTTGCTACATATCGACATTCCTCGTATCGGCCCAAGGCCCACAGCCGCGTGTCTTGGGCGCCTCAAGTATCGTTGATTACTGAATTACTGATCCAGCCCTGACTGCAACTATTGCCTGATGTTACTGCAACTAGCCGTGGGCCGCCCAGACTTGTGCCTCCTGCTTGCATGGAGGGAGGTAGGACGCATCTACATACTGCAATATCATCAAGTCCGCCCGTGCCTTGCGGGATCTGCCGTATGACTATGACAAGGATGCTCAGTTACATAACACGGTGTGGTTATCGACATGAACCCTTCAGAAAGTCCAGCATCGGACGTTAATGACTAAGATAATTGTCCGGATGGACGTCATCTACCCGATATACCTTGCTCCTCCTGGGTACTCGGCCTCTCTCCGAATTTTCCTTTCCTTATGGCATTCAGTATTTGATATTCGATTTTTCCTAAGAAGTATCATGTTGAGGTAACCATAATCAGCTGGGGGTCGTTGAAACGACGCCATGCTGCATCTACACTGTACAGTACACCGCAGCTTATTGGCATCTTACTTCGCTAAAGCCACAGGGCGGGGCGTCACTACAAGAACATCTGAACTGACCTGAGTTCGCGCCACGTCGAGGTCACCCGTCCTCGAATCGTGGATTTGATAGCCTCCGGTGCCGTTAATTAGTGCTCGAGTAAATGTCCAAAAAGGATTCATGCATGCCAAGCTTGCAGAGTTTTGGTATGATTTTATTGAAGTACTGTACCCTTGCAAACTACCCGTTGGCGAGACGGGACGATGGGCAAATATATTGGAGAGGGCCAAGGGTTGCATATGTATGTACATACATGTATGTTATGGTTGGACATTCCAAAGTGGAACATCTCCAGACTCCAGCAGTCGTGTTTTGAATCCGGAGCTGGGATAATACCATAGGCATGTTTGTGCTCATGGTCCGAGTCGTCGTATGATGGATGTCACTTTCAGAAGCAAACCGCCGAGCCGTGTCTAATCAACTCACATATAATAAGGGGCGCATAATCCGTACGTATCGGCGACATACCCGCGGTAGGACGGGTCGTGCAGACAAAAACACCGAGACCGTCGACGGGAACGTTGTGCAACGACATGAAGGACCGCCTACATGACCCCCCTGGTTTGCAGAATTTGGAATGAGAGGCGCTATCCGCGTCTTGATACTGGCACAGAAAAGCTTGCATGCGCGCACCTAGTGGCTTGTTCCGCAGGTGGAAGAACCAATACGAAGACAGGCATGACTGTGTAGGCTGGGGTTATGACAAGGGTTGAACCGCCATCATCCCCTCCATCTGATCCATGTCCGTCCATGTCCGTCCCAAGTACAGTCTCCAGCTCGAAACGACCTACAGCTCCATACCTTACAATTATGTTCAACAGATCAATGTCCCAGCAGACCGCCTCCCCTCGGCTCTCACAAGTGAGAGTTGCAGTGCATCATCACAGATCCAGCGCCGGGTAAATTGTCAAACCAGGGGTGGCGTCTCGCTCTGTATGTACATAGTAGGCACGGATTGCAAGATCTCAACATGCAGGAATCAGGGCAACAAAGGAGGTCGAGGTCACGCTGTCGCCAGAAGTCGTTAGCGTCGCCATCCTTTCTCAACTGGAGCTAAGGTGGCACATCTGGTAAGTCATGTAGGTATGTACTATTACTAAATATGTGGCCAACGTCGTTCGGCAAGTCAACTGACGGATCACTGCCGTTCGCTACCGTCCACGAGCCCCTGTACCCATGTTACGTTGGAAAAGAGGCTTCACTCGTTTGGCCGAGACGGGCGCATTCCGCTGTCTCTCTCCCCCGGATTTTCAAGAATAAGAAGAGACGACCTCCCTAATGTGGTAGAAGATGCTTGTGTACTGTCCGTCTCGCTCGCGGGAGAATGTAACCTATTTATTTTTTACTTTTCACTGCAGAACCTTGGAACTGAGAGAGAGAACGCTGCCCCAAACTCATTTTCAAGCTTTTGCCTTGACAGATATACCCAATTACGCTGAGTCACAACCTGTTCACAACCTATATTTCTGCTGCTTTTAGCTTTCGCCAAATCTTAGGAGACAGGCTTAGCGCGATATGGGATATTCGCAGGAGAGGAACATTGATGTCAGCATTTTACGAGAAGTTAAAGAACCGTAGCCTCTCGCAATACCTCGTCGTCCCTTCTCTATAATTCTAGTACAAATACTGGTCCAGCCTTTAGACCGTGTCTTTGCCTTGCTAGGGTTTCTATTACGATTACTCCGAGGAGTTTGAACCAAATTATAACATTGCCTTGTTGGATTGTCTGCTTAGAGAGGAAAAGAGAGAGCATGCAGTTCACCATGGGTCGTTCTGCAAACAGTCATCAAGTGTCGGGTCCTGCAAGGCAAGCAGCCGTAAAGCCAGACTCGTACAGGCAGGGCCACGCGAAACAACATCGACAAGCTAAATCACAACCCTTCGACGCCGATGATTTACGCCGACGGCTATACGTGGTTATCGCGGAACAAGACGCCTCGAAGGAGAAGAGGCGGAGAGAAAGACTAGAAGAAGCAAGATCAAAGCAGAATGGGGAGCAGGGCACACCCATCATCCAATTAGGGATAGAGGCGACGAATATGGCCATATTCAACCCAGCACATACGAAACCAGAAGCTGTCGAACCAAGCTTTTCAGCGAGGATGGTGAGAAGCAAGTATACGGAAGCGGATTCGCTTCAAAGAGGGGCCAGCACCAAACCATCAGATCCAAAGCTCGGGCGATCAATGTCTAAATCGATCCAAGACAAGTTGCGGCGCAAACCATCAAGAGCAGGACCAGTGCCGACAGAGACTGAATCGAAACCTCTATCGTACCACCACGTCCCTCAGGAAGCCGCTTCGCAGTTCGAAAGGACGGCGACGGCGAACGGCATGCGCGATAACCAACTAGTACACAGCCTATCCCAATCAGCCCTCAGATTCCATGTCGAGGGTCGGCCATCTGACCAAATCGAGCTCGACTCAAGCGTCACGCCAGCGCAACAGAACCGCGCACTCAAGCGGGCGCAGAGCCACCGCGAGAAACTCCACGAGAGGAACCAATTCCAGGCAACGCGCCTGGTGTCAGACGAACGCCGTAGTTCGGAAGAGAGCCGTCACCGCCGGCGCAGCAGTGCCGGGAAGCCGGGCAAGAATGCTGGCTTCGGATATATCCTCGAAGACGAGGCATTGACAATACCTGTACATCCGGCCACTATCCCCAATCTACCCATCGACGAGGTATCCTCGGAAGAGACGCTGGTCGTTGACCCAGCGGCCGCGAACGAGCACCGCGTCGACTGGACGCAGAGCGACGAAGTCTACCACGAGAAGCCCAAGGCGCTGACGGGAGCGAGGATCCCGCTGCTGAGGAAAGCAGACTCGTTGTGGACGCTGAAGGGAAAGAAATCAAGTGGAGAGCGTAGGACTCGGAACGGCTATGTTCGAGATGGGAAGATGTCCCCATTACGAGAGAAACAGGAAGATGCGCCTACATCGCCTTCGCCGCCTAAGTTCCTCCGGCTGGGCTTCTTGACGAGGTTCAGGCGCTAGAATAATCAATGATGGAAATTAACTAAATAGTAATGAATATTAATGACTACCACAATTCAAGATGGCTTCTAATTACCTAACCATTCGTTCTGTCTACCTTTCATTAACATACGGTAGGTAGGTGAAGGCATTGCTCTACCCACCGTTGAATGAAGTAGAGTAAGCGGGCAGGCAATCAAGAGCAGCACAATTGACCGAAGCATGAAATGAGACTAACAAATCATACGATCGTAGGATCTAGAATACTCGGGATCCCGTTTGCTTTCCTATAGATAAGCCAGTGACGATAAGCTTATGGGAGAGCGGTGGCTACCTAGCTGCGTTAGGTTTATAAGGCATGGCAGCACAGAAGTCTAGTGCATACGACCACACGATCTAGAATACTCGGGATCCCGTCCGCTCTCCCATAGATAAGCTAGATACGGCTGGATTAGTAGTTGGGTCGGTGACGACCAGCGAATACCCAGTGTTGTATGTTTTTTTTCCTTTTTTGAAAAACTTTCTAACCACGTCAATCTGCAATGGTTTCTATCTAATTCCATGCATGGAATAAATATCATTATGCATCTCCCTGGTTTTTACGAATTGATTGTAGTCTTAAAAACAGCTATCGCACCATAGTGCTGGTGTAGCTGTCCATGTCATCCCCGACTTCAATCCCGAACATTCGACTTACTAGCATACCCGCTCCCAGGGAATAAACCGGTTGACATGAAAACTATTGTATTAAGGTCACTTTTGCTACTTGCGTCCAATGTGAAATTCCTGTACGCTTGAATTTGCGGCTTGTGGTGAACCTTCGCATTTTGTGACCGATCCCGTGGCTCTCGCCAAGTTGCATGAGCTGTGTTCTCAAGCCCTCAAAGTCTAGATGGGGTTTGTAAACAGCCTTGAGGTACCAGTTCATATCGTGCTAATGACACGTTGGTACTGCTTGTTGTTAGCATCCCGTGTGTCGGTACGGATATCACACATGCTGCTTGCACTCAGATGATGGCATCAGCCGATGCGCCTGTCTTGATAATGAGAGAAAAAAACCCAATCCGAGAAAGGGACCTGGTCCGATAGTAGCTCGGCACAAGCGGATCTTCCAATACGTATCGAGATACAACACATTTCCCTTGTCGAACTCATGTTGAAGACGCAAGATTGCTGTGCAGGCGTATCAGCAGCACTTCCGCCCTTCAGGTGTTAAGCAGTCTCACGGAGAGGCTCTTTTTTCCCATGACAGCTCCCTATTCATGGACTGACTGGGGCAACAGTGGTAGGGTCGACGCAATCAGGGGACTTGTTGGACAGGCTCTAGCGGAACTGCCATATTGTCAGTTGCCGATGAGCAGCCACCTCCTGAGGCCTGTTGTCGAAGTTCCAAAATCGTGAGCTGTAGATTGAGACATTGCCAACGGGCATGGTGGAATTATATCGGTAATGAGCCCGTCTTGCCACCATCCCAGTAATATATCTACCAACGATGTCAATGGATCGATCTATCGAATGAGAGCGCCAGATACCGACTTCTTGAAACCCACCCAAGCAACTCATTCAATGTACCATCACCAACTCGTCAAGTGAAGATCTCTGAGAAGCCTTGCAAATAGGCAAGGATCGACTGTATGGTTGCGTTTCAAGCTCGTCGGGTCATTGACCCCATCTTGGTTCCCGTGAACATGAAATCATTGTTTACGAAACCTTAGACGTACATGACCCTATCCCAACCGCCACAGCTCTACCTATTCCTATATTTTCTCATCCCAGGGAGACACTTCCAGATCTCACAGGCAGAGGACAAAGGGCAAAAAGGTCTGGGACCTGGACTTCTGGCCAACACACTTTGCAAGAATAAACTCGACGTTCGTCTTGTTATCTAGCATCGTTCGTCTTTTCGCATTGCGAACTTCTACTAGAAGGGATCTCGCAAGGAGTGAATAGGACGGCATCTCACGCCTGGCTCTTTTTAATATCCAGGAGCGTACAGCCCCCTTTCAATACTCAGGAGTCCAGCTACTGCTCAGCCACTGAGCTTATGGGCTCCTAGCTGCTTAGCCATCTCTTGCCGAATCCGTTTCTGGTTTTCGCTCCTGGATGCGGCAAAAAAAAAACGTAAATGTGTAGGAATGGAATGGGAGGTTTTGTTGAAATATAGAGAGCCCTTGGAGCAAGGATGGCGATGAATCTATATCCATCTCGGTTGCTTTGCCATGGCAGTACAACGCGGAACGGCCCCTGATGCCAAACTTATTACCCAAGGAACTATATCAGGTGGCCCAGAAGTGATGTGATGGCTTACAGTCCGAAGAATACCCTTCAAACCCCGTATAAGACGTGAAGGGTTTATCCCACTTGCCAAGATATATAGGTATGTTGGCCGTGGCCAGAGGTCTGTCTGATCACAACCCATCTGCCAAGGTGTTAGCAACCCAGAGAACGGAACAACTTCTGCGACCCTAATAAGGATCTGTCGCAAGATCCTCATCTGATAATATTCCCTTGTGGTTGTGAACCCTATCATAGCTGATTTCACGAGCGAAGTTTGCTCGGCTGGCTTGCAAGTTAAGCTGTGTACCCATTTATACATAAGCCGAATAACATGACACAGAGTCTATTCAAGCCAAGTGCTGATGGAATGGGACGAGAAGGATGGATCTATAGTCAGAAATGTATTCATCATTAAGACGGCGACGAAAATAGTCATGCTATCAGTCCACCTAAACCTTCCCCAAGGCGACCCGATACTTACGTGGCAACGCTGATGCAGCCCCCGAAACCGCAGGCACGGATACGAGAACGCAGGGTCATAGAAAACGAACAGTAGTTGAAAGCCAAGTGATTAGAATATCACTCTAAGTTATGGGAAACTTGCCCCTTTCTTGGCCTAGGGCTCTACCACTCTGCGAATAGTACTCAGGTATATACTCGTGGAAGCCACGGGGAACTTGAGGGCAACGCAAGATGTCAACCAAACGCTCATGTCTGTTTCTGCGTTGGTGGCCGTTTATGGCCTGTCAGAGACGTAGCCCTTTGGTTTCTAGCCCTCTGAGCATTGGCTTCACCCAGGTTTTGCAATGGTCTGCCTCATGCCATAGCCTTGGGGCTCTGGCGTCATGGAACCGAGTTAGCATACACAGCATCGAGGAGCACTAAATGAAGGAACAAGGACAGAGCACATGTGGCCGAAGCATCTTATTTAAATATATTTTTATTGACAACTGGGGATTCTGCTGCTTGGTGAGCTGATACGGACGCATCTTCCCAGCTGACTATTGTCAAAAAGCTACCCAGTTTTCAGTATGGGTGATAATAGGGGGCGCCTTGCCATAACCTGCTTCTGATGAGTTAGATCCATCCATGATACATTTGGGTGAGTGACGTACGAGGCAGTATTCTCGATGACATTATTGGCAGTCTTGGTATGGCGAAGCGGAGAGGGCAATCTATGGTGCTGTGTTATACTGCAGCAGGGATTCATGAAGCATCAGCACCCTCAGAGCGCATGAGGTCCTTGATGGCTTTGACGTCGTCCTCTGGGAATTGCTCTCGAGTTTTTCTCACTGCTTCTGCCGATGATTCTTTCCTGGCCAAGTACAGTCGGACGAGCTCGCAATATTCCTTGAGAGCGTCTCTATCGTTCCCAGGAGCATCTCTCGTCTTACGGAGCACCTTTATGCCGTTTTCATACCCTATATCCTTAGTCCATGGCTGGTTTGCCTTGCGGTAGCCCTTATTAAACCCGTGCGATGTTCCCAGCTTGGCGTTGCTGCCACCATTGTCGATTGGCGGGTCTGTGGCTGCAGCGATGTTCCAAAGCAGGCTCTCTAGGTTGGGGTACTTTCGAGCGAGTGCCTTATATTCTGGCATATCGGCAATATCCGCATTTTCCTTTGCAGGCGTGGACTCCTGACGCCCATCTTGGGAGCCACCATCACTTGCTGAGGTCGTGTTGTTATCAGTCAACCAAAGTACTGTAGAGGCGTCCAGAGGTGGGTGATTATCACGATGCTCTCGAGAGCAAGGAAGAGAGCACCTATGTAATGAAGGTGAGAACAGGGTTTCCGAAGTCGTATACAGATTGAATGCTTACGTGAATAGATTGCATTGAGGGCATTTGTATTTGCCTTCGACTGTATCACAGACAAGGCACAGAGGTCGAGTCTTGGCCATGTCGAAAGAAAAGTCCAGGTGCAGGAGAAATGGGAGACCGAAACCAATGGACCTATATAGGTAGGGAGGTTATTTTGGAACCTACAGAGAGGCCAAGCCTATCGCATTACTCGATGCCAAATAGGATAGGCAACACCGCGGTCTCAAAGAGGATGGCGTAATGAGGTTGTGTGATATCGTCAAGCATGGAAGAAAATTCTTTTGTTCAAGAATATTGATATACCGCAGCATGGAACCATGTAATTTCATCCAGGGGTAGGCCGTGCTGTTGACTCTAAGACTTGACAGTATGATTAGTATGATTACTGGATGCCCAAAGATGTTTAGAAGGCAGCCATACATTACCTCTGCTCGATAGGAAAGGGTACCGTATCTCTATTGGATGTACAAGAAGACACTGGCTTTAGTCAATCCCTGGAAAGAGGCTACCGGGCTGCGTGGGCTAGCCGATGCTCGATGGTGTGTAGAGACACGAAGGCGCGGGGGTTTATGGTACTGAACTATCATGCCAAGGAATAGTAGGCGCTATGATCAAACGAGCATCTTACGGCGCCACTAGAGGTGGATGGGAGAGAGAACTGGGGAGATATGTGTCGTGTAATGGTTCGGTGTGGTGAAGGTTTTAAGGCTGAATAGATGTCAGATTCGGGACTGCTAATCAACAGTTGCAGTGATGTGGAAAATGTGTAATGGCAGTGGAATATGTACAGTTCAGAGCGATGCGACGAACGTGCTACCTAGGATTCAATTAGTACCAATTTGCAAGACCGTTGTGTTGCAGATGGCTCTCAAGCTTGTCAAATCACCCAGTGCGGTGAAGACTTACTGCTCACGATTAGACACGCAAAGGCATAGGGACCCATATGCGACCCGACCAGATGATTAATCTCAGAAGAGTACGATCAAGTCGTTCAAGTACCTAGGTACCTGGGCAGGCGACCTAGTTGAGAATAGGCTATTGGAATAGCGTCGAGGTAAGGATTGATGGATTGAGGTGAAGATACTACTAGATAAAAGCAGTTGTACTAACCTATCGTGATTTTCTTCGTAGTAGGGGACGCAGCTGAAGATCTTAGGTACAATACCTAAAAGAAGGTAGGTAGGTGTGATATATGAGGCTGAAAATAGATATGTACATAACTAAAACGAAGATTCTTGGGATGTGTCTTAGGATCCTTCTACAATAGGTAGCCTGAATAGGTCTTGCGTGTATCGCGTATCGCGTATCGCGTCGGGCGTCTAAATGGGTGGATTTTGATAGAGATCGGTGGCCAATCACAACCTATTCCATTCATCCACACCGATTTACGTCATAATCACTGTACATGCTTGATTGATTGATAAGCGTCGAAATTTGTTGGTTGTTCTTATCGGCGCAATTCGGCACCTCGGGCAAGGATGTATTCTAACATCTTTAAACACCTATGAACAATATACACCTCATAAATAACAACTGTCATATCCTAAGAGCACTTACAATTCTAGGACTCGTACACTGCCGCATTCATTGATACGATAAGCTGGTGAACGAACCGAGCTATCTGGGGAAGAAAGAAGGCCATCATGTCGTCAAAACGACTTTTGCGACCGGCTGCTGCTCTGCTGTCTTCTACAACGTCAAGAAAGGTGCAGCCTATCAGCTACGGCCGACTCTACGAAGCAGTACGACAAGCGCATACAAGCTCTCAGTCGCTAGGCATATCAGCAAGGCCTAGGCCTGCTGTGACATCAACCTCAAGGTTACCGACCGTTGCGCCCCGCGGTGCCCGGAGTATCTTCATCCAGACCGAGACCACGCCGAACCCTGATGCGCTGAAGTTCCTACCCAACCACAAGGTTGTGCCTCCCGAGATCTCAACACCATTCATCGAGTACCTCAACCCACGGAGCACAATCGCACCACCTTACCCGTCGCCGCTTGCTGCGCAACTAATGAACATTGACGGAGTGACGTCGGTGTTCTACGGCCCTGACTTCATTACCGTAACAAAATCACCGGATGCGAATTGGGTGCATATCAGACCAGAAATCTTCAGTTTGGTCACCGAGGCCATAACATCCGGACAAGAGTTAGTCGCAGTGAGCAAGAACGAGGGCGGAGTAGGAGGCCAAGAGGCGGAAGAAGATAGCTTAAGCTACAACGAGAACGATAGCGAAGTTGTAGGTATGATCAAGGAGCTGCTCGAGACGCGGATACGACCGGCGATTCAAGAAGATGGCGGGGACATTGAGTTCCGTGGCTTTGACGACGGTTATGTGAGGCTGAAGCTCAGGGGAGCATGCCGGACTTGCGATTCGAGTACGGTCACTCTGAAGAATGGAATCGAGGGGATGCTAATGCATTATGTGAGTACCGCCTATTTTGCCTCAGAAATACCTTGCCACTCGCAACTCATTCACTGCTTCGACCCGTGTCATATTTGTTCCTTCACCAGAGCTATGCCCTGGTGTCTATTTTGCCTCTTTGACCTCATTGGAAATTGCCACCCTCCCGCTTGGAGATGATGCTAACCAGATATGCAGATTGAGGAGGTCAAAGGTGTACATCAGGTTATGGATCAGGAAGAAGAGATTGCGTTGCAGGAATTTGCAAAGTTCGAGGAGAAGCTTCGAGCGCAGAAAGGGCCGGACGCGGCTCCATCAACGCCTGGCAAGGACTCACTGGATTCCGTCCCCGGATAAGTCAGAGTGTGCCTCATCCGATGTATCATTAGACGTCATCCCATGTACGTCATTGAGAGATTGGGAGAATACCCTGGGGCATTGGGATGCGACCTCAAAAGGTGGTCACAAACTTCTCTAGCTTTTTGAAGATCTCGTATTTTCGATAGAGTTCTCAGTCTCCGACTATGAACAACGTTTTTCGAGAAACTGGTATGTCGGCCGGCAGCGTGGCAAGGTTTCTGCCATCTCAACGGTTTAGGGTTTTTGGAAGCAAAACTCTATCCGTCGTCATAGGGTGAGTTGAACATTGAGTTGATTGAGTTGATTTTTGGTTATTAGCGTCGACAAGTGTCGATGACAAGACCGCTGTATACCTCAATATGTAGCCAAGATCCGTCAACATCATCCTTGCGTTACCTCCCCGAGCCTCATGCCCGATTTCCATTCCCGGCAGTAGTCTCATCGGTCTATCGTAGGGTTTCCACGAAGCCAAAGAGAATGGCACCACCGGAAGGCAAATACGCACGCTAAGCTGTGGCGGGCAGCGATTCGCACCGGTGTGGCAATGGGAGGCGAGGGATGGCTACAGTCACAAGGGTTACGTGCAGTCCAGGTGTCTACGAAATCCCCGTGGGAGGGATGTACATACATACATAATAGTAGCATGTACATATGTATGCACCATTTTGGGGCCGGCCGTTGTTTGTTAGCTACACGCAACGCACATGTGGTTAGAGGTAGCTTACCTTGGTCTACGATAATGGGTTACAGTACAGTCCAACCCCGCAAAATCCAACCAAGTAATGTGCGTCAAGCTCGCATGGCGGACCATGGCGGACCATGGCTGTCCTCAGTCCGTACGGGTTTGGTCTAGTAGGGCTTGGTATCCCGAGAACCATCAATTCTCCATCTTACTTACCTAACGCATTGCTCCAGTCGGCCAGTGTAGTCTCAACCTTAAGACGGCGGGAATAGCGGATCCAGATTGCACTGGATGGTTCCCTATTGTCACTTGAGACTGTCCAATATGATACAGCGTATGTCATGCTCACAATTTATTTACGGCATGAATGCTTCATACACTGAGGCGGAAACTTGGCAAAGACGGGTCCCCGCTCATACATACATACCTGGATAGTATATAGTACGTAAGTTATGTAGTATACTGGAAATGACCGGCTAAGCTAGAATCATTAGAGAAGGAGTCTGTCCCGACTTGTATACTATTTCGAGTCACGGGGCTCCCAAGTGAGACATGCAGTTGTACACGGCGTCGACGATAGCAGAGAATGCTAGGCACATGTATGCGCAGAGCTACTAGTCCCAGATGTTGTGTGAGGTCGGCAAGGTAATTCTATCCGCGTGGAGCAAGATAGCCGTCCGCTCTCTTCCGTGGTCCGGTTGTGACATCGGGGCAGCATCTAGCAGATCCATCGTTGAAAATTCGTACTACTATGTACTTTCTGGCAGGTGGACTACCAAATCGACGACAGTTGCGGCCCTTTACAAGGTTCTCCTCGATAATATCCTGGTGAAATGGCCTTTTACATGTACCCAGGTAGGCAGCTCAAACAATAGTAGCCCGGCTCTCTCAACTGAATAGATTGATCTATCTTGGGACCCCGCGGGTTGAGACGGTCCAACGACCAACAGAAGTACTCTTCGCAGTGCGCCGCAGATCCTAGCAAACATGGGTAAGCTTGTGTTAAGCAAATTTATTCCAAGACGGGACATACTGCTGCTTTTATGACTGGCTCGGGAGGAGGTATAGGGCCTTGACCTCGACTTGATTTCTCATTAACTGCTCTAGCTCACCGTCACATAGACCGCGTAACCGATCGTAGGGTGTTCGTGGACAAAATTAGCAAAGACGCGAGAAATCCGGGGTAAGCACCCCTGAAAATGCCTGTGCGACAATCTTTGGGTACGGGTTCTTTGTGAAGCTCGCGCCACTTCCAAGTTTCGAGAACTAGATTATAATCATATGACGACGATGCCGTTGGCGTACGGCGTGGTATGTAGGCGAGGAACACGGCGCTGGGTTCAATTATCAAATAGGACTTTCCTCATACATAGAGAGGTACACTATGTGATACCATACTGACTGATTCCAACCAAACGCGCGCGGATCCTTTCGACAAAGCGATGTTCCCATTTAGGCTGAGGCTTTGCAGAAGTCGTCCTCAAGAATATAAAGGGTCACGACCCCTCCACCGGGGCCCCCGGCTTGAGTCGCCAAGGCATGCAAGAAAATGCGATGCCTGCTACGTATATGCTCTGCACAAGCGGCTGGTAATACAAGCAGTTTGCATATCTCTGGTTTCCTTGTGCTCAAGCCTCAAGCCCATCCGAGGTGAATAGACGGGTTCGTCTTGCACTACTAGAGTTCGCGAAACGTAGGTGACTCTGAATCCATCTCCTCGAAATTGGCGTCGTCACAAAGCACACGACACAAGGGCTAGATGGTCTATCGAAGCATTCGTACATACAGAGAGAGACTGGACTGCCGAATGAGGATGCAGGATTCGCTCGTTGCAACCGTTATTAGACGTGTGAGGAAAGGTGTGTTACCCCTCCCCTGCCGCCTCATAACCTACCATGTATGTAGTACTGGCTTTAGGAGTCTGCTTCCCTCCACAATGCTCCGTTTCAAGGATGCTTTACCTACATAACCTACCAACTCAATCCCTATGTCCGCTTAGGAAGCTAGGTCTGTTCCATACTTATGTGGCATCGAGTAGTCCACGGAGAGGCTGAAGATTGATATAAAAGGATCTGATATTGGGTATCCCAGTTATGTCTCGGACCTGGTGGCCTCTCGATGGGCCTGCCGATTGTCTAGGTGTCATTGACCCCAGACTCCGATGTTATGTAACAACGGTTTTGACGTGCAGTGCATGCATAAAGCAGATATGCAGGAGTGCTGGCGCGTGTCTTCGCCGGCGTTCCATTCCCCCATATGCGCGTGTATGCAAATTGGAAGCTGGCCAAGTCCGGTTAAGACGGCTGGGTTCATTTTTTGAATAGGGGACTTCAATGGCAGGTCGCAAGCTTCATATCCATACATGTATGCATGGCTTCAGTACATGCACTCGGTCAGGAGAGGGGATAGTGTGTTGCACTAAGAAAAGAAGGCCCTATTCGCCCTACTGGATGAGTTTCTTCGAGAGATCCTCAGCGACGGGTTAAATCGCAGAATAACGTTGAAATGCTTGATTTTGATTGGTGCAGCCTATGCACGTCCTCTACTGAACAAAACCGCCGGTGTGTATGTAGCCAGATGATGATTCTAAGAGAGAGGTATGTATGTATGTATGCATGCCAGCTGAGATGTCTATAGCATCCGTTCCGCTGGACAAAGACTGACCGTTTTTGTAATGCGATGTGACGATTAAAAGAGGAGAGCTCGTTTTCGGGGACGGAAACGAGATACTACCTAGGAGCGGCATAGCAGAACCTCTCTACTCGTAGATACTAGCTATGTCCTCCGGATCCTTGCCGATGTGTTGATGCAATATACCCAGACAAGCAAGTGGTCTGGAACTCTCCGTCGAAATTTTAGTGAAGATACGGCTACCTGCTCTAAGTTGATTTTTGAATCTTGATATTGAGGAGAATTCCGTGAAGGGCTATGAAGATAGGTCAAGATGTTCATTGGTCAGCCGACTTGACTCCCCAGAAAAGCCAGGATACCGTAGCAAAGGAGAGGCCTGGGCGGTTGAAGGATTTGAGCCAATAGGCGTCTCTAGCTTGACCTCTGGCCGGTTCGGTAGCTTGAGGTCAATGATTCCCGCCTCCGCAGCCCTTAGTGTTGTCCTGAGGTTAGAACACGGAGCTAGAGCTAACACAGCTCATGCTTTGACGTCAACTACGATCCAGCTGTTCACGACAAAGAAGAGACGCAGGGTGGACCTCGACTCGTTGACGTACACGGAGCAGAATAGATTGTATAATGGATAGATTATAGTCACAACCTCTCTGTGCCTGGTAACGTAGATGTTAGGTACCTAGGTACCTATTAGGAAGAGGAGGAGCAAGAGGAGAGGAGAGGAAGAGGTAGGAGGTAGATAGGTAAGCGGCTCGGGCCAAGCAGCCCAAGCTTGATGATCATCCTTTGTCCACTGAATTAAATAAAAACCATCTGGAGGGATCCGCACATCGTCAGGCATCCCCAGACACCTACATAAATTCCTGCACCCGCCCTTTCTCGATTTGGACAAGTCAAGTGGACCCGTCGCTTTGCTACCTTAGTGCCAGGGTTCATTGTTGCCGGGGCCAGGTACAATCGATACGTACCTCTTAGAGTCTTAGGAGCTGCACATCGGCGCAACGCAAGCAGAGTTCCAACCGCATACTCTCCAGTAAGATTTGACGAATTCTCTTCTTCGAGACCCTTCTGCACGAACCATACAACCATCCGCAAGGCAACCTACAGTAGGTAGCTTGCATCTTCATCCCATCCATATCCGCCCATGCCACCCAAGAGCTTGCGACCAGTCAACGGCACCCACACCAGCAGTTGCCCCCATACATTTTCATACTTGCCTGCATCCATGCATCAGTGATCCCATCCATACACGTACATACGTACATACTTACCTTACATACAGTCCAGCATTGCCTGTTCATGACGAGATCAACTTAATAAACAACTTGCTCTGACTTTTCGTGCCTTTCATACCTGATCATACCTAATCGACCTTTTCGTATTTGATGGTCCCACCACTTTATCTTATCTGGCCAGTTTCCTTCCTTCTTCGTCTCTCCTTACATACTTCATCGACTCCCGTCTACCATCGTTTAAGGTAAGTTAGTTAGTGTCAGTCAGCCAGTCAGTCAACATAAGGCCGTCACGTCTCCTGTTTTTAGATACGACTTTTGATATTTATTCGAATGTGTCTCCTCCTTGTAATTTGCAAAAGCTACCTACATAAATTCTCCTGCTGACAACTTCTTTTGTATGTACAGAGAGCGTACAGACGGGCCCCTCGCTCGAGGTTTATGTTAGTGGATAGTGGATAGGGTTTCCGCAACTGTGCCATCCCTGTCTTTTTATTACCAGCCTAACTTTAAGGACCCAGCTTCCCTTCCCCACCAGCCACTTTCCCTCACGCGAGGTCTCGTGTCGCAACGTCCACCTAACTGCTGGCCACGGGGTCCCTGGTATGCTAACCTACCACCTAATCCGTACTACCACCATCTACCGCCTACCTACAACCTATCACCTACCGCGCCCTCCAGCCTTTACTTACCTCTACCCTAAACTACTATTCTTCCCCGCTCTCCCGCTCTTCAATTTCGATAAACCCCCCGACACATCATCTATTCTAACCTACCTCCTCACCTTCTAATAAAAATATTTCTGCAATTGCCGGTCATCGCGATTCTTCCATCGACAATCAAACGTTAACGGTCAATCTTGTGTAGTCGCTCGGGAGGAGGATCTCTGCAAGTTACCTGCGATCGCGATACCCGATCAAAGTGTGTATAACGATGCGCTGCTGCGAATAGCTCCGTCGCAAAACATTCGAGGTCGTACGAATGCATACACCTACGGAGTGAAAAGATATTGGGAGACCGGACATCATTGCCCTGGACGCAACGCAATTCTTCAACCCGGGTTTGCTTCACCTACGATCTTGAGACGGTTGTCCCAAACATTTAATTCCAAGCATCTATCCCCGAGGTCGCATTTCTCGCGGCAAGATAATTCTTTGGGCACGCTTTTCTGCACCTTGAGCAGGGTCTTTTAAGGTGGCATTTTCCCCGAACACATCAATACGACGTGGGATTCTCTGTTGGATCGCACCTTTTTTTCTGCCTTTATTCTTTACCTGGCTCTGTTTTCTCCGGTTGTTAGACGCAAGTTCTTTGATACCCTGGCCTTTGCATAGATCCACCACTACTTCGTGTGTCGAAATTGGTCAGTATAAACGCACTTCCTTCCCACAATCAACCTACTCCCCGGCTAGCTCGTCGCTCTCTAAGACGGTCTTCTGGTTCGCGACGGCATTGGCCCGTTGAGCTTCTGGGGTCGTGTGGAGGGGATTCGCCGAGCGTTGATCCTCGGGATATGAGGCGCCAACGGTACCCTTTTCAAGAATTACATATCACCTACCCTTGGCGAGGCTGTTTTGTCCATTTATCTTGTTATCGACTGCGCGGTTCGAAGTATGGCAGAGCTAATATAATATACAGGTTTGTACGATCTACTTCTACAATAGACACACAACGACCCCTTGGGAGTCTATTTTGTTGGTCATTACTGTCACTGTCATCTCCTTGAGGAAAACGGTCATTATTGTTGTGCTTTGGGTGTCTTTCATCGGTGGCGATTCAGCCGAGAAACTGGATTACTTTACGGACCATGAGCTTCAACAGCATCAAATCCAGCACCGCAACCAAATCTGGTCAGAGTGCATACCTAGGAGGAGCTGGAGTTGCACCGAGTAATCAGTCTCTCCTACTAGAAAAACTAAACGTTCGAAGGTCTACGCCGGACTCGGAAGCTCTCGCGAGCTCTGACGACGAACCCGACCCTCATCGCCAAGAGACTCATCAACCACCAGTTCATCCCCAGAAGCCGGTGCGTCGCGCTTCCTGGTTGAACGATACGTCCCAACCTGCCTTGCCACACCCAAGAAAGGGCTCTTTCGCAAGCAGCTCAATGTCGCCGACCACCTCTCATCCTAGTACTCCTTCGGCGGAGGCAGGCGCGACCGCCTGGGGTTCCCATCCTGCTTCGTCCGGGACTATGGGACGTGGTATTCAGGGACCGCCTTCTTTCCCTTGGGGGACGGGCATTTGGAATACGGAGCGTAAGGAGCCACCGTCCCGATTGACCGAGGTGCTTCCCTCCCCTACATCTACCATCCCCGGGAATGCCAGCTTCTTTGGAGAGGCCTCATTGACACAGACATCTCCAACTCCAAGAGAGCAAGGTTCTAACCCTCCTATCCCCTTTGCTATCCCTCTCCACCCAACGCCGAAGACATACCGATCTCAATCGTATTCGGTGGGACAGTTGGACCCAGATACAGCCACTCCCACCATGCCTACAACATCGGTGATGTCTGGAAGACCACGCGGTTCCATCGGAGGACATCCAGGATTGCAGCACAGACCATCGCGCCCGAGTATGTTAAGTGAGATGTCCAACGAAGGTGCAATGCTGGGCAAGGTAAAGGAGGTCGAGGATGATGACGACGAGAGCAATAGTGATACGGCTCAAGGTGTTCTTCAACAGCAGAGCGCAGAAGCTAAGACGATAGAGCTGCTCGCTCGCGAGAATGCGATGCTGCGACACCAGCAGCAGTATCACAATGCCCGACTCAGGCCCCGTGCATCAACCGCAGCTGCATACGGGTTAGGTAACGGCTACGGGGTCCGTGGAACAGTTCCGGAGGAATCTGACTTCGCGATCGACGAACTGGAAGAAGCGAGCGAGGGTCAAGATGGCGCCACAAGGCGAGGTCTGGCAAGGCGTATGAGCGAGTACGGATCTGGACATTTCCGTTACCCAGTCGAGAATAGGAAACTCGAGAATGTCAAGAAGGCCTATTGGCAAAGCTCACTGGGTTTTGGTGGCCTTTCGGATATCCCACAAAGCCGTAGGCACTCGTTTGCCGATGTACCCACGAGACAGGCGTCAATCGGTTCTATTGGAGAAGCCGTTTCTCTCCACGAGGCTACCTCCCCAGATGCCTCTCAGTCCCAAGAGTTCGGTGGTTTTCCCGATGGCGCCGGCTTTACTACGAGCAGCCCGGGTAAGTTGATTACAGGCGGCCGATCTATGTTCTACACTAACGTTCACGACAGTATCGTACTATCCGGGTGCGGGCAACACTCAAAGCGCACACCAAGCCATTGCGACTTCAGCTTACGCCAATCCTTATCAGCCAATTTACGCACTTCCTTCGACCTTTGCGAACCGAGCGCCATCACCCCATAGGAACATGTACAGCATGAGCCAGCCCCGACACAACCAACTGTTGCACATTGTTCTCTTCAAGTGCTCTAGGGCAGACGTGTTCTACATCCAGGAGGGCACGGGCCTCACGGTCAAGCCAGGAGATCTGGTTATCGTCGAGGCTGATCGAGGCACTGATCTTGGAACTGTGGCACGCGATAATGTGGATTGGCAGACGGCCAAAGATCTCAAGGAGCATTACGCCGAGGAACACTACAAGTGGCTCATGATGTACTCTCAAAACGCGGCTGCTGCCCAGGAAGGAACTGGCGCTGGTTTGATGGCCGCGTCCAACGGTTTGCAGGGCAGCGCGATTGGCGGAATGGGTCCGCCTAGTCACAACCACATGCAGGAGCCTAACGCGGGCGAGCTCAAGCCGAAACTCATTAAACGTCTCGCCCAGAGCCACGAGATTCATAATCTTCGAGACAAGGAAGGAAACGAAGCAAAAGCAAAGCGCATGTGCATGCAGAAGGTAAAAGAGCACGGTCTGAACATGGAGATCCTTGATGCCGAGTTTCAAATGTGAGTAGTAGCCCATTTCCTTGTATAGATACGGAGAGGCACATAACTGACTTACTCAAAAAGGGACTGGAAAAAACTGACCTTCTACTACTTTGCCGATTCCTACATCAATTTCAACTCGCTTGTTACAGATCTTTTCAAGATCTACAAGACGCGAATCTGGATGTCGGCAATCAACCCCGCCTCATTTGCCAGCCCGACCTTGGGAATCCAAGCGCCTAGCGGTATCGGCCCAGGCGCTGTCGGTCTCGGAAGAGGGAATGGATCGACCAACGCAGAGCGAAGATCAAATCCAAACCAGGAGTCGCAGGGTGGTTTTGCTAGTGGTGCAGCATCGGGCAGGCCATTTCAACCCCCGTTCAGTCAGCCATTCGGCGGCCCAGATCGCCCGTCCGTCGCTACGTCTGCGTACCCCCCATCCGGTTACCCATATTCTGCGTACGGCGCATTCAACAGCGCTCCCAGACCCGATACAGCCGCATATGTTCCAGGTGTGTTGCAGGGGATGGAGGCATACCAACCCAGCGGCTTCTCTCAGGCTGGGGAGTACCCTCCGAGTATGCGAGCACGCTTCCCAAGCCCCCATGCCGCTGGCCCTTCTCCCCACGGGCAAACGTCACCCAACATGGCAGCCCAGAATGAATGGATTGGGTCGTTTCAGGGTCTATCCCTGAATTCCCGTTAATTAAGACGACGGCAGGGTCATTCGATGACGACATATTGACTGAGGAGCAATAGCATTGTTCATTGTACAAAAATGACCCGAGAAGGAACAAGGAGATATGTTCCCCAGACTATTACCTACGATACAACAAATTCACAAGACCTACCTACTTCACCAACCTGCGCCATACACTTTCAATTCTCGTACTATAATTCAACCACCGTTGCCCTACATTGGCCCTCGAGGCCATGAGAGATCACCGACAAGACATTGAGATTAGACAGGGCAATAATCAGAGTTCTTTGGCGTTGACCGGCATTTTTTTTGATATTCCAACTCACACCCTACCGGGACCAAACACCGTATAGAGAGAGACATGCACCATGGAAGCAACAGGATCATTTTTGGAATGATTGACCCGGAAGATGAGACTGGAATGGAAGACAGGACCAGGAGGGCGACTATCGAGTTTTTTACTCAGTAAATCATGTTAATTCACGACGACGGCATAAGAGGCACTACAAGATACAAGCACGTTTGCACTCGAGGGATTCTCACATTCACATAGAGCTACCGCACGAGCATTGGTGTAATTTGATACTAAAAAAGGAGGGATTTCCACGATTCTTTGGGTAAGGTACCGGACGGGGTTCTGTACGACCAAAAAGACTTTGCACGCATGAATGTTTACATTTGCCTCATTTACCTCAAGAGACGTGTTGGGGGAGTTGACACATTTGCCTCGGGTGACACTGCATATCCGGGTTGTTGTTTTCTTGTATGGACATAGGTAGCTCTTGATTTTGGTGTTGCAGACAAAATTGAACGATGAGAGTCGTATTCTCCAGTCAACACTACGGGGCTCTCAATTACATATATGTAGCTTTGAGAATGGCGTTACTGACTTGGTGACATGTTGGCTCTATAGACCTTTCTGGCTTGTATCGATAGGCGCCATTGATGTCTCTAACCCTACCGTGGGAGGCTATAATTAACGTAGTTCTCTTCCGTTGCTACACACACGTACTTATTGGGGTCTTTGGTCTGTTGTTGCAAGTGTTGGTACTTATTGACGGTGTTGACCGCACGTCATCCCGAGGAAGGAGCAGCGTCAAGTTAATGCTGGCAGTTAAGTTTCATATGATGTGGAAAGAACGAAAGAACATGGAGCACGATGTTGGGTGCTCTGGTACTTACCTCCACAAGTTCTGCGTTTGAGGAAGGGACTCACTATAGGACTAAGGAAGTGGTGGACTTCTAATTCGAAATCTCACATTTGATCTTATATTTCTTCAACTCTACCTGGTTTACATACACTCGCCTTACGAATACCTCTGCTACTCAGTGGCGACAATCGATCTATCCGATCCTTAATTTACTCCTATATCGCGAGCTCATTCAGAAATCTAACCATAGTGCGCGTGTAACTATAAATCTACAAGTACCATGTCGAAAAGAGGCACGAAGAGAAAAGCGGACCTCGAATGTGAGCATACCACAAATAGATTGTCAATTCACCTCGTAGCATGTGTATTTACGTTGGTTCAGTGGCCTCAGACGAGTCAGAGGACGCATTAACCAAAGGGGCCAGTGGCGGGAGAATCAAGCAAAAGCGCAAGAGCAGGCGGCTGTCGCGCCTCGAGGAGTATGATGAAGATGAGGGTCGTGAAGGCAGTCGGTGAGTAGTAGCTTTGATGAAGACAGTACCGTAAAAGCAACTCACAGTATTGCCGTCCAGGAATTTCCAGCGATGGGCCGATATCTTCGAGAAGAATATCAAAGTGGAAGCGACGAAGTCCAAGACTTTCATGAAGGGCTTCGAAGCAAAGGTCAAGAAACAGGCGGATCGGATTCGGGACTACCTGCATGAGCAGGAGAACAGGCTGTGAGATTCCCGAGTTGGCATTGCTGTGATGATCATCTATACCCTAACTGGCTCTTAGGGACCAAAGCAAGGATCATCTCGTGACAATCTTCGAGAAACTTCACTCAGCAGCAATTCTCCTAGATGTAACGTCTGGCGAGCCAGACGGCCAGGCACGTGGTGGTGACAAGGAAGGGCACGTCTTATTTAAAGAGGCCCAATCTATCATCACGGGAAGCCAGTCACTGCTCCAACAATTCAAGGAGACAGATGAGGAGCTTAAGAAGCACAAAGTCGAATTTCCGACTGCGAAGTGGAAGCAGGATAAACAGGATATGAAAGACCTCCTGGCCTGCGGTCGCGAGTATGGAGAGAAGCTGGTCGATGATAGGCTTGCCCCAAGCCCTTTACAGCCTCATCAACCCAATAATCACAAGGCAAGCGAGAAGGAGAATTTGGCATCATATCTGTTCGAGGACAGTCGCAAGGAGCTGGGCGGGGATACCTGGGGTGCTGTCGCGGCAGAGCAGTTCGAGAGAGTCGCAACTATCGTGAAAACTGTCCCCCCTAAGGACTCGGCCAGGGGAAAACACTGAACCTGAATAGATAGAGGGTGGTTATCATAGGTATTCACACTGTCTAGCGCATTTCAAAGAGCGTTGAGCGGACATTAAGACTTCGGAGGATTTCCACCAGCCATCATGTACCTAGGTACCTATTCATGTATCGCATTGCCGCAAGGGTACCTATGTACATATGTACTTCATACATATGTACATGTAATGTAGATACTGGTGGCTCGTGCTTCGTAGTGCACTATCCTGATACTGGACTAGCTTCGGGTCGCTTAAATTTTCCTTACTGAAAACCCACTCGCACACAACTTTAGCAAATTTCTCTGATTCAATTGAACAATTTCGCAACCTTCCCCGATCCAAACTTACATTCAACAACCAACGACACACGATCATCCATTGTTGCAGGTCTTAATTCCCAAACCTGGTTTGTATTACCTCTCCTTCTAGTTGTATTTCTACTTGTATTTCAATACTAACTCCTCAATCTTCCTAAATCTAGTCAAGATGGGTGCCCTTAAGTACGTCGAAGAGCTTCAGAAGAAGAAGCAGTCTGATGTCCTGCGATTCCTCCTCCGAGTCCGCTGCTGGGAAGTATGTTGAAACATCCACGATCTCTTTTATCCCGACACGAAAAGGCGCATACACACACATACGAAACTCTGCAACAATCAAATGATATTGGCGTGGATGATTTACATGTGGACGCTGTCTTCTCTCTTCTCCCCTCGTTCCTAGGCGAGGGAGAGAAGGAGAACGTGTCTCTGCTATACACTCGTTGAACATAAGCTGAGAGTGCATCAATATAGCTCCGTCAATTGAACGTCATCCACCGTGCTTCCCGACCTTCGCGCCCTGACAAGGCTCGCCGTCTCGGATACAAGGCCAAGCAGGGCTATGTCATCTACCGCGTGCGTGTTCGCCGCGGTGGCCGCAAGCGCCCGGTGCCCAAGGGTGCCACCTACGGTGAGTTAATCACATCCCATATCATATTCCTTGACGTATTCAGATCGCTAATATACCTCTAACCGCAGGCAAGCCGACCAACCAGGGTGTGAACCAGCTCAAGTACCAACGATCCCTCAAGGCCACCGCTGAGGAGCGCGTTGGTCGCCGCTGCGCTAACTTGCGGGTCCTTAACTCGTACTGGATCAACCAAGATTCCACCTACAAGTACTACGAGATCATCCTCGTCGACCCCCAGCACAAGGCTATCCGACAGGACCCGCGCATCAACTGGATCGTCAACCCGGTCCACAAGCACCGCGAGACTCGCGGTCTCACCGCCACCGGCAAGAAGTCGCGCGGTCTCAACAAGGGCCACCGTTACACCAAGACCAGTGCCGGCCGCAGAAAGACTTGGAAGAGACACAACACCTTGTCTCTGTGGCGCTACCGATAAGCGTGTGCTGCTAGGGGTGGCAGCTAGGGGACGAACGGCATGGTCAAGGGTATGGCATGGGATGGGGTCTATTCTTACCATCGATAGGACCTGCGTCTGGCTCATGATTTACGCCTGGAGTCATTCTACATAGTCGAGAATAAACTTCTTTCCGGGACGAAAAGTATCTGCTTCGTCAACCGCCTAATCTTGTCTCAATGACTTTATATTTGAACGCGATGATACAGAGTGAAAACGTAACATAATTTGCTGGCAATACGGCCTATGCCTCGAGTAGTCCAAACTTATAGGGCTACCCGGTGAATCTATAAGGGGTTTGGGGAAGCTCTGGTAATACTGGCTTGCATTAGAAGATTATAACTCGGGTCATTTTTTGAAGAGATCTACCTTGACTATTTCATGGTTCAATTATTTTGACACTAGGCAGCTCTACCCTCTTACGTTTGATCCCCATCAAAGTCAAAACTAAGCAGCCAGCTGGTTGGATCAGGTCATAGAACAGACCTGATCTTCGGAATCCGGGTGGCATATTAGGTAGGTGTATTCGATCGTAGTCGTAGCCACGTCGTACTTAGAGCAATTCTGGAGTTAGCTCGCTATTCACGGGTTGCTAGTGAGTAGAAACTCCCTACCTATTGCTAGCATCGTCCTTACTTCTCCGCCACAGAATAACAACAACCCATGATGCTAGAAAGCCAGGGGACTGCCTGACTGTAAGGAATAAGCATGAAGCGAGGTGATATATCTCATATTGGAGCGCCAGAGTGCTAGACAAGGAAAGATACTGTTGATTATGGTGTGCAGGCCACTCACTGATAATGTCGTCCTTTGTGCGAAATCGTCGGCGTGGCTGTATTAGAGTCGTCTTCTCGCTTGATCTGGCTAAAAGCTGATGAATATTCTGTTAGCTGGCTTCTGACGGTTATCACGAATCTGTCTACCACGTTAAATCTACGGCAAGTCAAATCATAGGTCCGAAAGCAAGGGGCTCTACACAATTATATCACGAAGCGACTATAAGACTGGACTAGTGTTAAACGAGTCTCTATTGGGACTATCTGCAAATACAAGCGATGCGAGTCTTCAGTCTCCCTAGGGAGACTCACGACGTATGTCGTTAGGTATAAACCGGATCTGCGTGAGATAGGTAAGAACCTTGCCGAAGACATCGCGAATAAGAAGCATAGTCGAACTGCCCTATAGTGTTGCAGTTGAAAAAAGATCGTATCCAGGTGTCCATACCAACCGAGTGTGACCCATTCGCTGACAGCGATGAGTATGGTTGGTTGGCTTCGATTGGTTGTTCATATGGATGCCGCAATACAGTGTGAAACAAACCGAAAGGGCCACAAAGAAAGTCTATGCCGAGGTATCTTTAAAGTACACAGGCGTAGGCTATGGTCGAATTTGATGTGTATGTGGGTGTTGGTTGTAGTTCGTGATCAGGACGAGATCGTCTAGACCGTCAACCTTCTGGTGCCATAATATTTGAGAGTCGTGCATCATCGAGTGCGTAGTGTACAGAGCAGGCCCTGGAAACAAAGGGTGCTGACGGGGTTTCTTGATGACGCAAATGAATGCGCCCACTATTCAGCGTAGAATAGGACCGATGGGGATGCGCGAGAGTGGTAATAGGAAGACGTGGTGAGAGAAAAAGGAAATTCCGATCGTCATCAAACTCGTAGGAAAACGTCTCATTCGTTCTTTGCAGAATAAGGTCACGTAAAAGACCACCGTGATTGCCGAAAAGGAGGAAAGCCGCCCAGAATAAATACAGTCCGAGTCCGATTTTCATACCATTACAGCCTGTCGTGACCGACGTTTGCAAGAGAAATGCCTAGAAAAAGTCGGGTCCGCCAGGTCCAGGATTGGCGCCGGGACCAGGGTAGGTTGGGTACTGGGTCAGCCGTGGAGGCTGCGGAGGAACTGTGACAGTGTGGCCAGGTGAATATACAATCCTGCCTTGGCTCGTCATGGCACGGTTGTGTGGCGGCCGCAAGCTAATCTGGCCTTGGGTCACGTCGGCGGGGACATCTTGATCATGAGCCTTGGGATTCTTGTCATATTGCTCGACCTTGGCCAACAGGCGGCGCCCATAGGTGTAGTGCTTGACTATCTCCGCCAAAGGTCGGATGGCGTTGGCAAGCTGACGCTTCTTATTGTAGGTTGCGTGATCGAAGGCAGTCTGGACAACATAGTTGCCAAAACTGTCACGTAAGAGGCGCTCTATCTCACCAGGAATAAGAAGCTCAGAGGCCATCATGTCCTTAGATTCCGCATTGCCACAACGGAGACACTTCTCTATCACGTTCGAGCTGAACTTATGCCGAGAGAACTGCGCAACCTTTCCACGGAAGGTCTGGATAAGAGGTTCAGTGAAGATGGTCTCGTTGAGGTCAATGATATATTGGAGAACGTAGTTGCCAAATGGATCTTGGACGAGGCGCAGGGAGTTCTCCGTAATCTTGGTGACGAGCCACAACTTCTGTTCTCCGGACGCGTGATCCATGCATCGTTGAAGAACGCAGCAACCATGGCGGTGAGTGCCTACTTCGACGCAGCGATTGCCCACTGCACTGAATATGAATTGGGCATCCTCGGCACTGAGCTTGTTGAGGCACTTCTGAATCACGTGGTTGCCGTTGAGGTCCTGGATAAGGTCAACGACTCGGTACTGCAATGCGCCGATGATGAGTTGGGCGTGTTCTGGCGTCGAGACGCACTCGATCATCTTCTGCAAGGCGCGAGTGCCGTGTTGGTTGAGCGCGATGCCGACCATGTCCTGGGTCGCATTCTGGATAAGAGCGGTGCGCTCCTCATCGTTGCAGTACTCCAGAAGCTTTTGACACAAGTAATTGCCGAACGGATCGGTCATAAGCTCAACAACATGTCCCTTGGTCTCTTCCCAGATGAGAGTGATCTGCTCCGGGTTGCGATTCTCAAGCTGCTTCTGTAGGTATCGGCACCCGTGTTGGTCTCTGCAGTAGTCGTGGATACGACCTTTTGCCTCTTCGAAGGGCATGTTTGCGAAGCGATTCATAGCCTCCGTGTCTTGTGTGCGGCGTTGCACGATCACACGCTGCTGAGAATCGCGTGGTTGGTGAGAAGCCGCCTGGTGAGAATTGTTCTGCTGGTAGATAGAGCCGTAGGCAGCGTAACCCTGCTGCGGTGGGTAGTTATTCACGGAGAGGCCTGGAACACCCATAGTTATCATGTTCATGCCGAAGTGACCGCCGCCGTTGGGGCTGGCCTGATTGAATGCGCCGCTGTGGTTGGGGTGGTTGAATGCGCCATTGGCATTGGGTTGGTTGAACGCGCCGTTCGTGTTGGCTTGATTGAAACCGGCATTGACGGTGGCCGGATGATATCCATTGTAGTACTGATAGAGATTGGCGGCTGCTCCAGGGGAGGCTGCTCCAGCCGAGCCAGGTGACTGCATAGCAGCCTGAGGAGAAGCGACCGGACCGAAAGGCGGAGCACCACCTTGCAGCTGCGATTGAATCGAAGGATATGGTGCGCCAGCTTGAGTGACGGCAGGATGGAGTTCACCGGACAGCTCACGGCTGTGACGCTTGACGGCGCCAGGTGGAATTCGTCCGATGCTTGCATTGTGATTGTGGAAATGCTGCTGGGCATGAGCATTGGCGTTCGACGAAGGAGTCATGCTAGCGCTCGAGACGCTCTTGCTGGAGGCAGCATCATTACCAGGGAATGAAGTCTGCAGCTTCGGAGGGGTCGAGTGGACCTGGCTGGATGACGGCGACAGCACCAACGGAGTTGCCATCTCTGTGTTCGTCTCTCTGTACTGACTGATGTCGAGAGAGTGATGAACGGATCGAGAACTGATGGAAGTACCGTCGGTAGAAGGGGAGGCGGTCTGGTCAGCGTTGCTCATCTGAGAAGACGCCATGGTAGAGATGCTTTGTTGCGGTCGGTGACGGGAAATATTTCCCCAGCCGTTGGTAGGAGTAGCTTCACCACTTGCACGATGGGATGCAAGGTCGACTGCTGCAGACGAAGCCGACAACTGGGAAGAGAATAATTAGTTGGCCGAGAAATATGAAGAAAAGGGGGCGACTAAAGGAGTAGGGTAGGATGAAGGCTGAGGCTTGGAAAGAGCAGAATGGAGTTCGGCGTTTGTAGTCGTGTTATGTCAGGATGTGTACGTTTGAAGAAGCAGGGTAAGGTTGTATGTGTAAGGTAAAAGGTATGCAGGTTTTTTGTGTAATTGTGTAGAGGTGTGCAGAGGTAGAATAGGGAGGTGTGAAGAAGAATTCGAAATTTTCATGTAGCTCGCTGCTGGGGGTGGGGTACGAGGTACCGCGTGTATTGAGCTTTTTTTTTTCCAGCACTGTCCAATACTGGGCAGGAGCAGAAAAAAAAGGACTCAAGTCACGGTTACCAGAGCAGACATTAGGTTGATGGGATACATGGAATAGGTACAAGGTGAGGCCAGGAGTGAATGATGTGAACGTGAGGTGAAGCTCATGGTCGCATGGACCGTGCTCCAAGGTCATAACCAGAAGCGCAGGTTTTTACTCACCACGTTAGGATTGCCTTTCTGCGCGTACAATTGAGGAAAATTGTCCTCCTCGCTGTTCAGGCCAGTGTAGCTGTTTAAGTCCAATGATGGTTCGTCGTCTCTGAAGAGAAACCCAGCTGTATTTGTCTGATCGATATTGTCGTAGAGATTGCCCCGACGAGTAACTGGCATAGAATATCGGTTGAGACTAGAGATATTTTTGTTAATTACTCGAGAAACTGTTGTGGTAGTGCGCACAAAGTTGCTAAAGCACTGGCGAAATAGTGACGGGTGTAAGAAGTGAAGAATAGTGAAGGCGTAAGAAGTGAAGAATAGTGAAGGTGTAAGAAGTGAAGAATAATGAATGGTACAGGAAGTGAAGAATAGTGAAGGAAGGGTGCAGGAAGTGAAGAATGGCGAACGGTCTGAGAAGTGAGTGGTATTGTAGAGAGAAGGTAATAAAGGGGAGGCGCGGCGACGAAGTGTGAAAAGTGAAGCTGCCTGATCAGGCCAAAAAACCCACTGAGCCTGTTTGCACTCTGTAAAAACTTGAAAGATAGAACAGCAGCTGGCACCGAATGCATAGACCACCGAGAAACAGCAACTGAATAACGATACTGATAATCCAAAAGCCGTCCCACCGATATCCTAGGAGACGAGGTCGTTCGGCCATCACTGCCATTTTCCCGACAACGACTTTATTTGATACATGTAGGAAATCTTATAACTCTTGTATGTTGACTTTCTTTCTTGATTTTTGGCATTGAGATATTATGACCAACTGATTATTCATGGCAGGGCTATACGGATGGATGCAAGCAAATTGCAAAAGAAAGATGAGACTTACGCATTCGTTGATCGATGACTCGTAGGATCTTGACGGAGTGCCTCCTCCTTCTCGTCCTCGTCGCTGTTTCTTCGAGACCCCGGTACGGATCGTGAAGGGAGCGGCTCATCAAAAAAGCGAGAGTGAAGAGTACCTGACTGAGGAGATGTGAGTTGCGACCCAGATCTGCCTGGCCGAGTGAAAAGGCCCGGCGGAGAGACGAGGCCGAGGCTGGGAGTTGAATATCGATTAGGGCGAGAGAACATGGTGGGAAATCCCGCGCTCGTCTCTCGATACTCGGGCGGCGTAGTGGGCTCGGACTGGTGACCTGTCATGCCCAAGCCATTTCCTCGACCCAGGTCCTCCTGCATCTGGGCGATGTCGAATTCATCCCGGCGCTGCTGCTGGTCCAACTTGTGCATCTCGGCCTCGAAGCGCCGCTTCTGCTCTCGAAGCTTCTCATACTCGTGCTTCTTCTTTTCTAACTGCGGCAGATTGTGAGCATCAAGTACTAGCAGCTAGAAGGGAGAGCCAAAATTGAGCACACACGCGACGTGGAACTTGCGCATGAACATGGTCCGAGACGGCAGATGCCACAGGGGGGAGATAGCCTTACCAGTTGCACTTTATACTGATTCTGGGTTGGCCAATGTCAGCTGCGAGTTCCACAAGAGCGAGACATGCAATCAGGGACATTGAGACATTGCCAATCCCATCATAACGACAGCATCCAGCATGAGGACCAAATTGGGAAGAACTCACGGCAGTGTATTCTTGCGGTTCGGGTAATCGCTGGGTGGATATAGTAGACAATGTTGGTACACGCCCCGAGTCGGTGGTGAATCGTCGAGGCAAGGTAGTTCGAGGGTCTTGCGAGACAGGCTGAGGCATGGGCCTGCCATTTCTCTGCGGTGAGACAAGAGAATTCATCGGCGCCTCGTTTCTTGGAGATTGCTGCGCGCGAAAGCGATAATCATCCATGTTATTCTGTTGATACAACACCAAAGCTTTCGTACAGGCCAAATTGGCAATTCACCGGGGTTTTCTATAAACTGCAATTTCGCACAGTCAGCAAACCGGAGCAACAAACGACACGAATCGTGGGAGACCAAGCCGAGTCGAGGTTTGCCCTCCTCCTACTCCTACGCACACACACACGCACATACTCTCTCTCCTCTATCTTATAAGGGATTAAATGCGAAGTTTCAGGGTATCAATTAGCCAACTTCGCGGGGTATTCTTGTACTGTCGCCCGCAGCACAATCCGTTGTTCGACACTGGACCTTGCGCGGGTAGGGCAGGTTCACGATGTCTCAAGGGGGGGTTGGAAAGGGTTTCTTCGGCTGTTGACAAGGCAAGCTAGTTCTACGCACCTTGGATGAGAACAACTATAGCACAGAACGCAAAACGCAGCCCTGGAGAGCCAGGAGCGGCAGCGCAGTACAAGCAAAGGAAAGAAAATGGATTTTGCAAATCGCAAATCGCAAATTCAAATTAAAAAAATAAAAGAGTGTGGAGTTGTGCGAAGAGAAGGAGACTTTTAGGTAGATGTTTCAACTGCTGCGAGTGGACGAGGCACAGGGAGTTTAGGGATTCCCTAGCCGCACAGGCTGGCTGCACAGCACCACAAAGGCCAAAGGCGCAACCTTGAACCAACCCTCTCTTCTGCAGATTACTGCAGCTTCTGCTGCTTCGCTCACTTCTCTCCCACTCCCATACCCTGGTCGAATTCTATTTGGTGGTGCCCCAGGTGGTACAACTGGTCCAGGATGCTTGATGTTCCTTACGCGACTGCCAGGTGTGTATATCGCACCCAGCATACCCTCACGAGGTACGGAGAATATACATTCGTTGTGGTGGATTACAATGGGTTCTTCCCTGTCTTGTTGCAGTACTATCGCAGTACTATCGGCCCCTCTGATCCTCCTATCCCTAACTGCCCTAGTCTCTCTAGTCCACCTTAAAAGCGCCTAACGCTCCAACGTTACGTGTACTTCGGTAGCCGCAATGTATTGCTACCATTCATTATTCGTACCTTGCCTTACATTGGTGCTCCCTTCATCACAAATCAAATCGCTGGTGAAATCTTATCCTACCTACCTACCTACCTACCTACATATAACGCGGAGCGACTAATTTATGTCACACCGTAAATTAGATACAGAGAATGGCCATCATGAAGAAAAACGCTCAACTCACATGGCCGGGCATCGATTGACAACCAGGAGACATGATGAGCAAATTACGCACATACAAAGAGCGTCATGGATACATAACACATACCAGTTATGTATGGGGAAGGGAGACAGAGTCTTCCAATATACGAAGTATGTACGTACATATATATACACATTGGGAGAGAGGTCTATGGTTGTACATAGATTACCCCGAACAGCATTACATTTGAAATAGCTACGCCCTACATACATACATACATGTAGTGGTAGAAGTATATACCTACACATATCTACCTGCCATGTACACGTATGTAAGTTCAACTATTTGAATTCGACCCCGTTAGTCTTTTCAATGGACTTGATGGCGACGGCGCTGGCCGCGAACTTTAACCAAACGCTTGGGAATCGAGATGGGTGGAGGCGAGGGTCCAGCCCGAGTTGCGCGACAGAAAACCGTCTCGATGCTAATTCATGGCAATCTTATACTAATGTGTTGAATATATGAATCACTATCAACTTCGGGAGGTACATGACATTATACGAAGTGGTGGCTCTGAACATCAATGCCTCTTTTTGCAATACCAAGTACGAAGTACCTACCTTCTTGAGGACACTCACCTATTTCCATAGGTACCTACATATGTATACTCATAGATAAGTTATGACAAGTCCTTCCTGTCAAGTAAAAGTTACATCTATTCATCGTTATAAGCTACTGGTGTGTTGCGACAATTTGTATGTAGTATTCCGAGAGATTGATATACTCTTTGCGGTAAGGATTGTGGGACCTAGGTACCTGGTTATTACCCCTGGCATCGTTGGCCGCCAGGCCCAGGATTGGTAGCTCGCCTCAAACTAGAGGGGGAGCGGTGAGAGGAACCTCCATGTATGATGTAGGTACCCAAGAAGTTTGTGTAATGTACCTTGTCGCCAAAAAAAACACCATCGAACAGACCAAGCGCAAGCTAAGATCTCCAATGTCAAGCGCCAGTCCAAGCCATGGCCGTTATGTGGACTGTTCTCATTTCGTTAACCTCCAGCTAGTGCGGGGAGTATCCGAACAACAATCGATTACGAATGTGAGATGGAATATCATGGTTGTATGTAAGGCCCTTTGGGTGTTTTTGTTTCGAAACTCGAGTCAACACAGGCTCACAGCCCAACTCAAAGCTTTGAGATGATTCATCCGTCCATCCTTTGCTTCTGTCTGGTTGACCAATGCCGTCTTGCAGCGAAAAGGGTACCCGAGCCTAAGCCTTTGTGTAAGTGATGTATGCTCTCTTCTCCCGGTTCAACAACGTCTAAGTACAAGGACAGCATGCATGCAAGAAAATAGAGGTATAAATTGGTATTATACATCCAAGGACTTTGGTTGGACAAAGTCACCTTATCCCCGGCTGGGTCCAGTTTGCTAGGTCGTGGCTTCTAATAGGCCTTCAGCATAGGGTCTGTGAGATCACGAAATTGGCGATCGTTTTAGTACTCTGTCTACTTGGTAGCTGGCACATTTATCCGGTATGGGGGCATTCGAGCCAGTAATTAGAGCAATCGGCCACAGCAAATGCAGGTCTATGCTACTTCGTAACTTTCGAACGGTATCTAGTGAAACTTGAGACATTGTTCGGCATTCATCAAAACAACGTGTCTAAGTATTAGTCAGTAACTTCTTCTGGACCACGTTCATCTCGTGCCGCCTGCAAGGACGGTACACCGTACCCCATCTATGATTCTACATACCACCCTAAGCCGTTATGAATGTTGAGCAAGAGTGCTTGGTTGCGACGCCACTTGACGTGTTGCCGTAATGTGTTCTTAATCGTCTCTCGCATCTGCTACCAGTCAATTTTCCTCCTCCTTGAAGTCTTTGAACACCCAGATCTCACACTTATGAAGGCTCTTAGCGCGGCTGTAATGATAAGTAGGCCAGTCAACATTATTCTCTCTCTCTCTTTCCCCTAAGATACATCTTATATGCAAACCAGTTCACCAATCCCTCCTAAGAATTGTAACGATTGCCACCCTCGCATTAATTGCCCTATTGCCAGTTAGTTCCAAGTCTGTAAGCAACGTTCAGACGAGACTATAATCGTCCTCTCTAGACCCTATAGCGCGTTGATCGCCAAAACCAATGTATCTATGGCTCGTAAGAGGTGGCTTTCAACGCGGCTGCCCTAGTGACAACGTCGAGGGCGTCTGTGACGGTCTGCGTACCATGTAGGATGTTATTTGCATCATTACAATGGGGGTGGTAGGCCGTCATTAGCTACATGTGGTGTACTCCCGCCTACGAGCCGAGAGTACCTAACCTACAGAACGCTTGGGCGGCTATGCAAAGTACTGTAGAACCTATCCTTGTTCGGCTCACCGACTTTTGCCCAGATACGGAGAACTCTCCTGCCCCAGCTGGCCTGCACGTCACCCAACCAGCCAACCCGGGCGAGGAAGAGCTTGATTCCCCGGATACTCTGGATCACAACTGTACGTCCGTGGCTTGCATATGCTCGGTCATAGATAGCCAACTGGTGTATACCTCCCTTTGATGAACAACAGGTGTACATACTCGGTTGCATATACAAGGAGATGTTGTAAGTTTCAACGCGATTTCCCACGATGGAGTACCTAATTGTGGACGGGACGGGAGGATACGCAGCTCGATGAGTTCTAGATGCAGTCCTCCAGCGATCTTTCATAGCGGGATCGGGGTCTGGAACTAGCTTGAGTGATCCAACTTAGATTACTAACGAAGGCGTATTGGGTAGGCGCAGTGAAGATCCAATGATACAAGTGGCTGAGGAATAGCGAGGAATAGCTATCTCGGCATGGAAATGATGGAAATATTCATCAAAATACCTACCCCTGCTCGCCGAACCCCTCTTTGGATACTTCTCGTCAGACTGATATCTGATATATGACGAAATGCGTAGCTGTATTACTATTGCCTCTGCAATTACGGCACGAAGTCCTCACCTTTTCCCTCATCCTGCCTGAGACGATGAGGCGACTTTACAGGCCAATGCACGGCGGATCGATCTGCCAACACAGCGCACAGTCTCCTGCAGTGAATCTGCAGGCAAGCTGCAGAAGTAGTCGAGACGAGGGGCAGCAACTTTCGACGATGGAGGGGTAAAGAGGGGCTCCAAATCGCTCATTCAATGGGTCAGCTTGCTCCTTGGCACTTGGCCACACCCCCATCTACCCATCCATTGGAAATCTTCACGCAACAACGTCCCGGATTTGCGTCTTGGATGGCTCCCAAGACTTCTACTAGGGCACTGATGGTGTTTTGGTAAAAATAGAATAGGAGAGTGCATGGGCTTAGAGTAACAAGAAGGCCAGCGGGCGGCGAAGATCAATAGAGTAGAAACGAGTTTAATAATTTTTCGGCGGCACACGGAGAAGACTTGTGGAATAAAAGTTATCACAATGACGGCTTGTACTGTGATACCTTTTGCTGGTAGTGCGACCTCCTCATTAGAAGCTCGATCTTTGCAGAGGTGATGAGACGGAGTATGGATTTCTAATATCGGCATTCATCGGCTGTCGAGGAGGGTGTAAGATGTGTAAGATTGATGATTCGTGAGTCGTATCTGCTTCGTCGTCTTTCCCCATGGAGTGTCTTCCGTGCTTAATGATCCCACAATGCCGGTGGGTAGATATTCCTAGTTCTAATTGGCTCGATGTTGAAAAAATACTCCGTACAACCATAGGAAAAACCTTGATCCTTATTTGAACCCCATTGCCCAGATTCAGGAAATCGATGCCAATTTGTGGATGGAGTGACATTGAAGTTGTACCTACTAAATAAGTGACCAGCTCTTCCCAACCTTACCTAATACTACATGTATGTACAGTGTACAGTACTTAGATACATACATACAAACTCACCTCTTCTGAATTCTGATAGCTTAAATTTTTCTTTAGTGGGGGACAGCTTTATTTATATCAACTTCGTGAAATGCGGCTGATATTGAGTCATCTCACACTTCACACACATTAATTCTCTTCAACTTCTACAACATCCGCAGCTATAATCCCATGCTTAAAAATGTCAAGCTGCCAAGATGCCTTACATCGATGACGGCTTCGAAGCTCTCCTAGAGCCCTTCTACAATGGAAAGAAACTGACCGACCCTATCTCAACTGTCGAAGACAAGAACCAGCTGCTTCCTGCGTTCTTGAAGGTCAAAGGTATGTCCATATTGATCTGCATAATAACCAAATGGGTATGGCTAGTAAGCTAACACCAATATTCGACTAGGGTTGGTCAAGCAGTATGTCTTGACCCTATGCCAATATGGCCTATGAATGATGTACTAATCAGGAATTCTAGACATATTGATTCATACAACTTTTTCGTCGACCATGAGATCAAGGAGATTGTAAAGGCCAATCGCACCCTCAGGAGTGATGTCGACAGCAGCTTCTGGATCGAGTTTATTGACATCCGTGTCGCATCACCGGATCGTTCCGATTTCAGTGAATATAGGATTGATAATGATATCAGCCCTATGGAATGTCGCTTGCGCGACATGACATACTCTGCCAAGATCCTCGTCGACATCGCATACAGTCGCGACAAGCAGAAGATCATCCGCCGCAATGTCGAGCTTGCTCGTATGCCCGTCATGCTGAGGAGCAACAAATGTAGGCTACACAATGCCAACAACGCCAAGATGGAGCTCATGAACGAATGTCCGCTCGATCCAGGTGGTTACTTCATCATTAACGGAACCGAAAAGGTCATTCTTGTTCAAGAGCAGCTGAGCAAGAACAGAGTCATTGTCGAGGCAGACGAGAAGAACAGCATTATCATGGCATCTGTGACCAGTTCGACTCACGAGAGAAAGTCCAAAACATATGTCACCATGAAGAAGGACCGCATCATCCTCCAACACAACGTTCTTGTAGAACCCATTCCTATCGTCATCGTCCTCAAGGCTCTCGGCGGCCTTTCGGATTACGAAATCATACAGCTCATCACTGCCCCCAGCGGAGCCTTTCAGGATGACTTCGCCGTCAACTTCGAGGAAGCAACCAGGGTTGGCGTTTTCACGCAGCAGCAGGCCTTGGACTACATCGGGGCGAGAGTGAAGATGGGCAGCAGAGGAAGACAGTCTGGAGGGCCGCCACAAACCCGACGCAGCGCCATCGAGGAAGGTCTTGACGCCCTAGCAAACCTCATCATTGCGCACATACCAGTCGAGGGTCTCGACTTTTACCCGAAAGCCATCTATATAGCTCTCATGGTCCGCCGAGTGCTCATGGCCCATCACAACCCTAAACTCGTCGATGATCGAGACTTTGTCGGCAACAAGAGATTGGAATTAGCAGGACAACTGCTGTCCTTGCTCTTTGAAGACTTGTTCAAGAACTTTATGAGTTCTCTCAAGTGGAGTGTCGAGTATTCTCTCAAGAAACAGAACCGTGCTATCGCCATGGATCCGTTGGTGCAAATCGGCACTCAGGGAAGGTCTATTACCGACGGCATGAACCGTGCTATCCAAACTGGCAACTGGAGTGTGAAGAGGTTCAAGATGGACCGGGCTGGCGTCACACACGTCCTGAGTCGGCTTAGTTACATCAGCGCCCTCGGAATGATGACACGTATAAGCAGTCAATTTGAAAAGACGAGGAAAGTAAGTGGCCCTCGTGCCCTGCAGCCGTCACAGTGGGGTATGCTCTGTCCGTCCGATACACCCGAGGGTGAGGCTTGTGGTTTGATCAAAAACTTGGCCCTCATGACACATATCACTACCAACGTCGAAGAAGAACCAGTCAAGAGATGGGCATTCACCTTAGATGCCGGACTGGAACCTCTCAGGTGCTTCTCTGGGACAGAGATGCACAAGAAGGGTACATACATTGTCTATATCAATGGTACGCCCTTCGGTTTAGTTCGATTTGCGAAGCGATTTGCGGCTAAATTTCGCACCATGAGGAGAAGAGGCTGGATATCTCCATTTGTCAGCATAAATGTCAACAGACACCTCTCAGCTGTACACATCGCCACAGACGAGGGGCGTATCTGCCGACCGTACATCATTGTGAAGAATGGGGAATCAAAGATAAAGGATAGCCACTTGCGACTGCTGCAAGCTGGAAAGGTCACGTCTGACGACTTCCTGAAACAAGGCATTGTCGAGTATCTCGACGTTAACGAAGAGAACGACGCTCTGGTGGCCCTCTATGAGAAGGATATCACGAAAGCGACGACACATGTCGAGATCGAGCCATTCACAATACTCGGAGCCGTCGCAGGCTTGATTCCGTTTCCGCATCACAACCAGTCCCCTAGAAACACATACCAATGTGCTATGGGTAAACAGGCAATCGGTGCCATTGCTTACAATCAATTCAACCGTATCGACACTCTCCTATACACCCTGGTCTATCCTCAGCGACCGATGGTCATCACTAAGACTATCGAGCTCATTCACTACGACAAGTTACCCGCAGGGCAGAACGCCACAGTCGTCGTCATGTCATATTCCGGTTACGACATTGAAGATGCCCTCGTCTTGAACAAAGCCTCCTGTGATCGCGGGTTCGGACGTTGCCAGGTCTTCCGCAAATACACTGCAGATCTCCAGAAGTATGCCAACGGAAGTCGCGAAAGGATTGGAGACAAGGACCCGACTCAGCCAAAGTTTAATGCCCTGTCCGAAGATGGGCTGGCTGATGTAGGATATCAAGTCACAAATGGCGATGTCATCATCAAGAAAGAGAGCCCAGTCGACATAAACCCGGTCGCCGGGATGGGAACCGGACAAGAGTATCGCGAGACATCATTGTTATATCGACTCCCAGATCCTGCCTATATCGACAAAGTCATGGTGACACAGACTGAGAGGGAAACGCAGCTCATCAAGGTCCAGACGAGACAGACCAGGCGGCCTGAGTTGGGTGACAAGTTTTCATCTCGACACGGACAAAAAGGTGTCGTTGGAATTATCGTCGACCAAGAAGATATGCCCTTCTCAGATACAGGCCTTGTACCCGATATCATCATGAACCCTCACGGTTTCCCGTCCCGCATGACAGTCGGCAAGTTGCTCGAATGCTTGACGGGCAAAGCTGCGGTTGTTCGGGGACGGAAGGATTACGGCTTTGGCGATGCTTTCAGGTCGCATCCCCTCGAAGAAATGAGCAGAGAGCTGGTGAATGCCGGCTTCTCTTGGGAAGGGAAAGATTACTTTACTTCGGGAATTACTGGCGAGCCTCTCCAAGCATACATCTTCAACGGACCAATCTACTACCAGCGGCTCAAGCACATGGTGCAGGATAAGATGCATTCCCGTTCACGTGGCCCTCGAGCCATTCTCACGCGCCAGCCTACGGAAGGTCGATCCAGGGACGGCGGTCTTCGTCTCGGAGAAATGGAACGAGACTGCTTGATCGCGTATGGTGCTTCACAGCTCCTTATCGAGCGCCTCATGATCAGCTCCGACGCTTGCGAGATTGATATCTGCGAACGTTGTGGCCTCTTCGGTTACAAGGGCTATTGTGGCACTTGCAAGAGCAGCCGCGAGGTCGCTCAGATGACTATGCCGTACGCCGCAAAGCTTCTTATCCAGGAGCTCATCAGCATGAACGTTGGCGTGCGACTACAGCTGGAGGACGAATTCCCTCATCCGCGGTAACGGAGGTCATGAAGGTGCGACGAACTACTTGACATCTGCATCAAACGGCGTATTTTTCCTCAAGGAAATAGGGTTCGGGAAAAGCATAGCATGGCATGGCTCCTTGTATTTAGCTTGTTCTATTGAGCAAAGCGGACCGAATTGAAATATCTGGGAAGTTCTGAATTACTACTTAAATAACGTGAAGAGTGCTTGGCCTGATCATCGTGAACTTGTGACAGCATTTCCTTATTTGGATGAGACGGGGTTTTGTATTGAAATTCTTCTACTACCAAGATTTCAAAAGTTGTAGAAAGGTAGCTAACCTATGCCATCTATCCCATGGTCTCGTCCAAATAATATGTATTTCAGAAGGTCGTCCAACTTCAGGTAGGCCGCGTAGTATCACACCCCCATTTCTTCCTCTTCCTCTTCCTCTCCCCCCTCCTCCTCTCCACCCCCCATCCCTGTACCTCTCCCCTTCCTCACCACCCCCCTCAACCCACCCATCGCAACCTCAAACTCAACCGCGCCCTGCAACCCGGGTCCAGTAGCAGCCACATGCGGCGCAAAAACAACTTTCATCCAGCGACGCCAGCTGCGCAGGTTCGTCGTGGCCTCGCCGTGCTCGTCGTCCAGCACCTCGCGGCGCCCGTACACGGGCCTCTTGAGCAGCGCCACGCGCGCGGCCACCTGCGAGGTCCAGACCAGCCCAAGACTCGGCGTCTTGAGGTTGGCCTGGTCCCGCGCGTCGTCGCCCCACCCCGTAAACCAGCGCTGCTGGTGGTCTAGCAGCAGCGCTGGCGGTGCGAGTGCTTCTTCTGGCGCTGGCTCTGGCATGCTGGAGCGGAGGAGCTCGGCTGTGGTGCTGCTGGGTGGGTCGAGGCCGGGGAGTTGTGGTGGGTGGGGGGAGGTATGGGAGTGGGGATGGGTGCTGCGCGCGGCGAGGGGGCTCTCTTGCGACACGCGGGGAAGCGAGAACGGGGGCTGCGGGGCGCTGCTCTTAATAGCGCCGCCGCTGCTGCTGTGGGAGTAGGAGGAGGAGAAGCGGTCGGCGACTTGATTCGCGACGACGACGGCGAGGTTGTGCTTGCGGGCCAGCTCGTGCAGGAGCTGGCCCAGGCGTACGAGTTCGTGGCTGCGGGCGGCCAGGTTCTTAGAGCCGGCAGCGGCGCCGCGCTCGAACTCGGCGCGGTAGTTGGCAGCGACGGAGTCGAGGACTAGTAGCCCGACGTTGCGCCGCGCCACCTCGACCGGCACCTGGAAGCTGAGGATGTGGTCCTGCGACTCGAGGTCCGGCGTCGTCGTGCCGACGATCCCGTCCAGGGACGGCTTCGAGGACCCGGGAAGGCTGCGGAGATACGGGTTGTGGGTTAGCATCTGGGATAGCCGCTGCGTGGAGAGCGGCGCTTCGGTCGAGATGTATAGGGCGGGGCGGCCTAGGCCCCGCGGCGGCGGGAGCTGGGAGGCGAGGAGCAGCGTGAGGAGGAATTGCGTCTTGCCTGCGCCGCTCTCGCCGGTGATCTCGGTGACGTAACCTGCGGGGATGCCGCCACCCAGGGCGCGGTCGAGGTCATCGTCTAGAGTGCTGATGGTATGACAAGGGCTGGCGAGGAGTTCCGTGCCGGTCTGCTTCAAGGCGCTCTTGTTCTTGCTCTTTCTCGCATCGTCGCTCTCCTCCGGTTGCTGCTTGTCCGAGACGCCTAGGTCGACATGCAGGGCTTCTAGCACGGCATTACAGAGGCGCTTGATGTCCAAGAGCGGCAACTGGGTACGCTTGCCTATGTCTGGGACCTGGAGGGTGAGCAGGTCGGCGGTGGTCAGGCTGTGCTTCTCGATGGTGGGTAGCAGATTCGCATACCGGGCGATTGGGAAGTCCGGCAGGATCCGCGACAGATCTGTCATGAGCGAGGCTGCATTTGTATTTGTTGTTTGCCTTCACATCTGTGATGAGGGTGCGGAGCCGAACCGATCTAGCCGCGTCTTATGTCGTAAAGGAGTTTCGCGATTCGCGATATCAGCTGACCTTGGATTGTTTAGTTCAAATTCAAAGAAGGGGGGGGATGGCTGCGGGCCGTGACAGGCCTAAGTTATAGGTTGGTTAAGTGTTTAGGACCCTCAATAGATGGGGTTTTACGGATAAGGTTATGACTGACCGCTGATCGGTGAGAGTGGATCATCGCTAATACGATATCTCGCCTAGGTGCACCTCATTAGTATTAGTAAACCCCTAACTTTAGGTAAAATCCATCGCTTATTTTAATTCCGCTTGCGTTAAGCACCGCGGAATATTCGCCGTATTCCATCCAATTGTTGTCAAGGTCTCTTTGGTCCTTCAATTCAACGCATTGATCTATGGCCAGATGATTCCAATTGTTCTTTTTATTCTTTGGACAGGCATCTTTATACATACATATGTAGACAGGGGCATGTTGACTACTGACTCCGGACCAGACCATCGGAATCTGGGCAGCTGGGGTCAATGGTCGTCACATTCCAATTAATAATCTTTTGCTGTAACGCCCTGGGCAGCTGGGATAGTCGCTCACGCTAATAAGGCTAGACTGCTAGAGCGCTCACCATTCGTATTGAGTCGACGAGAGCTGTCAAGGAACTAGTTGGTGTACTAATAAGTCAATGGCCTATAGGCTATGGCTAGGCCGTCTCCAGTCGAATCCAGTGCCTCGTGTGCTCCATTCTTACCGTCTTGCAGGTTCTTATGGAAACGCCGTAGGTAATAAGAGTCCTGTTCTGGAGCTGAGAGAGAGAGAAAGAGAGAGGAAACATATGTTGCGGCTGGCTGCGTGGCTTCCAGCCGCAATGTAACCGTGTATGTATGTACAACACACACACGCAACTAGGGCACCTAGGCATCACGGGGTCCTCCCCGTGGTAGCAACCCGTTGGGCCCCCCTCCCCCGAAGAAACGAGATCGGTTCGGCTTGGTGTGCGAAAACCGAGAGGTACCTGTCAAATTCTGGACATAGTAAACTCGCTAACACTCCATGCCTGGAGTACATCGCTTCACCAAGCCAGGATGGGAACAGACCGAGGAATTCGCGCCTCGAGGCCCGAGGGGCCTCATGCGAAGCTACACCCGATAGCTTCTTGGCACGGCCACCGAAAGTCCCTTAAGGTAATTCAGCTCCTGCAAGCCATGAGGACTTGGCACCATCACCATTGGCTACGGGCCTACGGCCACCCTCATGTTTAGTCGCTAATCTCCCATGCGAGAAATGGCATGGCTCAAGGCTGAGCGGGCCCTTCTCTTTGGTACAGAAAACCCATGAAAGCCACAAAACCGCTCGCCTGGAACTAAGACAGTGTGCCTTGTGCTAGTCAGAGCCGTTCGGATGTGATGGATAAGCCCGGGAAGATTGCAATTCAGCCCGAGCCTCCTCACTCCCATCTTCGTCCCTAATAAAAAGATGTCGATGCCCCCTGCTCTCGCGCCCGGGCTGCATCTCTCCTTCGTTTCTGTAGGTGATCGTCGTTATCTGAGGCTTTCCGCAGTCGAGTAGTACCCTAGCATCCTCGACATAGCAGAGTAGACACGCAATTTCTGCTATTAGGCATCTCCCAGAGCTTCATAATGGCGAGCCTCCTTTCCGCGGCGGTGTTTGTTGCCGCTGTCCAGGCCTTGGCCTTTGATGGGAAGCTACCCAAGCCAACCGTCGGTGTGATTCCCAACCCGACCTTCCAGCTACCCGAGATCACTATACCACCGAGTGTTCACGAATTGGCCAAGAGACAAGAGGGACAGACGGTTCTTGTAGGACCAGACAATACGTGTGGATATGTCGATGGGCGACCTGGTATTAAACCTCGCATTCACTTGAGAGGGTCGACGTAGCTAACCACTACCATAGGTGCGGTATATAGTTGCAATGGCAATGACTATCATTGCGCCCTCGTCACCGAATCTGGCTCCGGCGCGGTCGCTTGTTGTGATAACTCCGTTTGCGGTATCCGAGTCGACTGCATCGACTACAGAAGCGTGTATCTCTCGAGCGCGTGTAACAACGGCTGTATGCAAGACACTTACACCGTCAAATGGTTTGTTACCTAGCTTCGATGTTGCCTAGCATAACACTAATTCCATCATAGCACGAACGTAGCCCTTCCTTACTGTGGCACCGTCACGTTCTTCGACGGTATCGTAGACTACTACTGCGATACCCTCAGCTTGTCGGAGCCACAGCAACTCTTCACAACCTTTTCTGGTGAGAGTGATGGTCGCACCTTCACCCCCGTTGTCGTCACGCTGTCAGGCAGTGAGGGCAATTCGGGCAATACGGCCACGACAAAATCAGCCGTGACTTCTCACACCACTCAGGCTTCCAGCACCGACGATACCAGCGACTCATCGGCCACCGGTTTTGTTCCATCTGCCGGCAGCGACGAAGATCCTACAAGCTCAACTGCTGGCTCTACGGCTGTTCCTTCGACGCAATCGAATTCTACGACAAACATCGGCGCCATCGTCGGCGGCGTCGTAGGAGGCGTAGTCGGACTGGCCCTAATTGGACTGGGAATCTTCTTCCTGGTTCGCCACAACAAGAAGAAGAACGCGGCTGCTGCGCCGCCCGTAGCCGGCGCCCCCATGGCGCAAACTCCCGGCTCCGATGTGCCCCCCGCCGGGGGCGCCGCGGGTTACCAGCAGCCGTACAACCCGCACTACTCGACGCCGCCGCCGCCGGCGGGATACTATCCAGGCGCGGACCAGACGAAGCCGGGCGGTTTCGCGTCAGTAGCTACGGCAGAGATGCCGGACCGCCACAACTCGACCAGCCCCCTGTCGCAGTTCACGGACAACCGCCAGAGCAGCTTACAGCCGACGAGCCCGACGTCCACGATCAACTCGACGTGGCTGCAACAACAACAGCACCAGCAGCAGTACCCCGGATCGCCGCCGCAGCAGGTTCAGCAAAACGTCAGCGTGCCGCCTACCGTGCACGAGGCTGGCGGCAATGTGGTCGGCGAGCGGGACTACAATGGGAATCACCACGGGCAGCTACACGAGATGGGTTAAGGGGTGCGCGGGTGTGGGAGTGGCGAGGGAAGAGTGCGTTAATGTCGGTTTGTTTGTTACTTGGTTAGAGGGAGGGCGGCTGGCACTTCGTGTCGTTTTGTTGTAATATTCTGCTTGGTATATAGTAGGATCGTGTGGCATTGCATTGCATTGTGGAGTCAATACATTCTTCATCCGGGCATTCGTACTGAAAAGAATAACATTTGGGAGTCAGTGGGTGATGTTATTCTTGCTTCTCTCCATGTGAGGCTTGTCGTTGATCGGACTTGGCTGAGTCTCAATGGCGCCCCTATCTAAATCCAGGAGTCTGATCACGTACACGAAGCCATTGATGCCACTGGATACATAGGTACCTAGGTAGGTATGTTTGACATACCGACAGTTTCTCTTCAGGACGAGGAATGCAACGACAGCAGCTGGGCTATGATAGAGAGTATACACCTAGGATCCTGGGTACCTGTATATAGACAGCTGAAGAAAACGCAATGCAAGTATTCGATGACCAAACCATACACCCACAGTCGATATATCTGTACAAAACCCAAGTACACACAAGTACCCCCATAGGGATTCAGCCCTGACATATAAATGCTCCTCGGCTCTTGCTTATGCGAATGCAACAGACAGACACCCTACCGCCACCGCCAATCGACCTGATAAAGAAGAGTTCCTTTCGCCGGTATGTATCGTGTATAAAACAGCATGCACGAAAAAATGCTTCCCGTTCTCGTACCTAATACGGAGTAACCCGTACATATATACCATGTAAGTAAGGGCCTCAATACTCGACCAACCTCAACTTCTTCCCAATCTCTCTCCTCCGCGCGTTCGCAGCCGCTCTCTCCGAGGCCTTGGCCTCTCCCTGCTGTTCCAGGACCTGGCCCCGCGCTTTGAGCGCCTGGAGCAGCATGCCCGCGTCGAAGAAGCCGTCTATTTTCGTTCGTTAGCAGTGCTCGCTCTTATTTCTTCCATATTTGGGTACATAAAACAAGTAAGTAGGTTAAAGAAAAACGTACATCCGCCCAGCTCGTCGTCCTCGCTCATCATGAGGCTCTCCTCGGTCGGAGACCTGGTGCCCGTGGACGACCGAGCCAGGGACCTGAGGCTCTCGGTGCCTGTGATCATACGGCCGCGGGTTTTGACGCGGTGCGACGCGCGCGGCTTGTCCGGGTCGATCTCGCGGGCCCTGGTCTGGCGCGAGGTCGTGGACTTGCGGTTTGTGATGCGGAGGACGCGGCGGATCTCGAGCAGGTAGCTCTCGAGCGTGTCGACGAAGCGCTTCGTCTGCCGGTGCTTGCTCGACACGCAGATGTTGATGCCCTCGTCCTTGATGATGTACCCGATGCCGAAGCCGCCGCCCGACGTCGGCCCGAACCCGAATTGGCGCAGCGATGGGTTGCCGCAGTTGGATGTGGAAAGGATCGTGTTGTTCAGCTTGTCCCAGCCGTTGTCCGCGAATATTGGCGGGACGGTGTGTTCTTGGTATCGGGAGGTCGTGCTGTCGCCGCGCTGCCGCGTTCTTGCATCGTCGTTCATCGATGTAACTGACTCCTTCGTGGGGCTACCTACGACGGACCCTTGTTCGGAGCCGTTCTCGAGTGAGCTTGAATATCCCATGCTGCTAGGTGAGCGGTCGTTCTCTTCGTCCAGATACCTCTGCCACACGCAGAACAAGGCGTATAGATGTCGGTCGCAGCCTCGTCCTTTGGAGCATTCCTTGGTGACATTGACGTGTTGCTGACAGGCTTTGCGTAATGCTTCCACTTTTGCCTCTGCTGGATTGTCCGCCCAAAATGTCTGAACAAAATTCACTGACTCTTCCGATACAGTCCGGACCGCTTCTGTCCTGCCACGGAGGAATGCCTTGGTCATAGCAGGTTCGTAGGTGCACTCGATTCGCCCATATAAGCCATAGTAGGCTGCTTGGAAAGCCATCTGCACGAAGGCATCCGGTGAAAAGCCGGCAGAGGTGATGTAGTTCTTCCCGTAGCCGGCGAAGTCTAAGCATTCGAATTCATTCTGGCTAATTAGGTCGGCAAGCCTAGTTTCTGCGAATCTCACAGCGATGTTGAGCTCTGGCGACATGTCCCACTCCAACTTGTGAGGGTGCGTGTTAACATCTCCAAAACTCTCAGGATCACGCTTTGATGGATCCGGACTCGCCGTTTTCCAGAGACTAGGAGCTTTTCCATTAATCGTTCTTGCAAACCGCAAAATGGTATCGGTGTAGAGGTCGCTGGCGAATCGTAGTACGGTGTGACCATCCACACCGGTGTGCTCAAAGTTGATACCTGCGCTCCCGTTCTTGCATACGATAATCTGGAGCTTGTCGTACCATCGATTTATGCAAGTTCCGATCTGTACTCCCTTTACAACGTCGTTCGTGCCGCAGAGCATGTTCTGGCATAGCGCAGCCGCCGTGGACGGTTCCGTATAATCCAGACATAACATAAACAGAGCCGAGTCGACAATCCCGAGACAATCTGCGTTATTAGAACCCTCTTCTTTGGTGAGTACATCCCTCAACCCCGACCAAATCTTCCGATTCTCCGTGCTTAAGATGCCAAGTGCCCCCTTAGCGGCTTCTTGGATCGGTGTCTGAGCTGCATCGTCAATTATCGTTTGGAGATTTATGGAAATATCCCTTTCGCTCATTATAAGGTCCGAGTTGTCGTCGAGTACGTCGAACCAGTAGAACTGCCCGTGGCATAGTACCACGATGTGTTTAGAGTCGGGGTCCTGTTCGATTTGGCAACCATTCTCTGTCGGCACACGAGCGGTACCAAATAGTCGAGAATACTGGTACATATCCAAGGAGACACCCTTAATTGTATCCGGTGGCAATTCTTCTCGGCGGACTGCCCGGACAAATTCCAACGCAGACACCACTAATGACGCTGCGCGAGTAACCTGGTTATTTCTTGCTGGCGTAGGGTCGTCCTCCAACAGAAAGAATGGGTTGAGGTTCAGAACAACAGGATTGTCAAAATTCAGATACGAATCGTACCCTATTTAGTGGTCAAAAAGGGTTTCTGGTCCCATGGTGCGAAGTGAAGCTTACAGAATTGTTCTATATAGCTTGTCTTCCCAACAGCATATTCCTGTAGTTTCTTCTGGAGCTCGGGTCCATCTTTCTTCAGGAAATCTTGAACGGCGATAGTCGTTTCTCCGTGCTCCCGAGGTCCTTGCAGAGGCTTCAAGGCTGCTAGGTACTTCTTGCACGTTTGATCCAGCTCTGGTATGGGTAGTTTGGGCAAACTATCCTGGCTAGCGAACGTGATCCCACCCTTGGGCTTCTCTAGTATCGTCTCCATCGTTGAGACCCGGTTCGTGAACTCGGGACTTGTTGGCCTTTCGATTTTGGGTTCCCGAGTGGGGAGAGGTACAGAATTTAATGAAGTAGAATCAAGAGTCTCTCCAAGAGACTTTGGCATAGCAAAAATCCGAACTTGAGTAGGCATCCTTTTAGTATACTTCTGGCCAATCAGGCGTACAAAGGCAAGACACAGGTGCTTATGTTCAAACCGCGTAAGGCTGTGCGGTAGAAGTAATGACAATCTTGAAGGCAGTAGGATGGCATCACACTAGTGAGCCCTAGCAGGAGAAGAATGAGTGTGTTCTCATAGAGATCTGGGGAAAGACATCGAAGGGAAAGAGAGACTTTAAATCATCACATTGCATGTATCATCCATTATCACATGCGCGAGTGGTAGTACCAGTTCGGGGTATCATTCATTCTCTGCATGATGTCGCAGAGAAGCAAGATGATTGGCTAGGACGTATCGAAATGGACTAAGAAACTCATCCGCAGGACCGACGAGGTGTAATTTGAAAGCAGAAACATGGCTACCTGCCGGTAGGACTGGGCGAATGTACTAGCGATGAAACCGAGTCTCACATACCTCCAACTAGTAGCTGGCGAACCACGAAGATGGGTTCTATCAGCCCAGCTCAGTGGTATTGTACCGTAAATTCGCATTAACCAAGTTGCTGATTAGCGAGAGGATACTGTAAATTGTAGTATATTACAAAGTTGCGTCGTCTATATTTGTATTAGTACATAAATCTGTAACAAAGCCACGAGGGGCCACATTGAAAAGTTATACCTCGCTGTGGCACCGGAAATGGCCACGCAAGGGTACACAGGTAAGGTAAGTGAATATGAAGTCAGGTGTAACAGAGGTACATGATTTGATGAGAACCTACTAAGGTACCTAACTTGTCGCAATGACGACTGGCTGTTACCGACCCCACGGGGTTAGGGCTGTCGCGAGTTGTGAGTGAAGAGCCCGGGCGGAGGAGAGTCTAGGTCGCGGGGTAGGCTTCGGGCCAGTGGAATTACCTCTGGTTGGGCAGCCGGAGAAAAGGCGGCGCTGTCGTTCTCGTGGATTCGGGGTCGTAATGGAAACTAAGCAATCTACCTACATAGTAGTAGAAAGGACGTGGTTGGAAGGATTTTGCTATGTTCTTCCCGGGACGTTGCGTGCTGTTACCGTCAATCGCGATTCAAACCAGAAAATGGGGATATAGTTCATATGTCGGCTAAGCGACTGAGAGTGTCTCGTTTATAGTAGCGAGATATATATTGATATAATACGGGCATAGAGCTTGCGGAACGTGACCAAATGTGACCTCAGCTGACGATGCATACCTGTGCCTAGAGATCCTAAAGAAGAAAAGCGGAGATTAATCTGTGTGGCCTGGCGTGCTGTGACCCTAGAATCCTTAACCTGACAACTTGTCATCCTTATCAACTCGAGGAGTAGGGAGAAGTTCGAGTGCACAATTACTATCTGGTCGGGCAACTACTCGAAAAACTCGTCTCGGTGGTACCAGAGTCCCGGTAGATTGGCCTGATTGTCTGTCTCATGAAATCCCGGACAAATGGACCACGGGAACCCCGCACCTGACGATATATGTAGTCTCCGTGCACTATTATAGAGATTCGTAGTGTTTTATTACATAGACGAGAGATAAGGAAAGGTCCTGGTTCAAGAAGCACGACTTGGTTTACGAATGGACAGGTATATATTTGTCGATCCTGCTACCAACCCCAGGTTGCGATTGAAAGATGTTGTATCAGAGATGATAAAATGAAGATTTCGCGGGGTGGAGACGATTTGTGGGGGACGTTTCAAAGAGATAGGTAACCTCATAGCGTCGTTCTATTTCTTCGATGCATCAATTGATTGTATTCGACCTAGCTGATGTTCGAGTCTTCCAGAGACACGTCAAACGTGAGGCAGCCGACTGATATGGAATATGACCAAAAGAGTGATACGTAAGCTCAGTCGCAATCATTTTAGCTGCTATGGACTTAAACACAACATGTATCGTCAGCGTCGTTGACGTCGCCTACCAAGCGAGAACGATAGGTAAGCGAGAGCGAGGTGGTCCTTTCACCTACATATGTAACACTAGTGGCCGTGGACGGTGGACTGCGTGGACGGCATGGGCTGCATCATCATGGGGATAGCGCATGGTTACATCCATCAGGGTGAAAGTGGGAATATAGCTGATTTCTAGGGCTCTGAGTGGTGGTCTAGGAATTAAGGTAAAGGTCAAGCTTTTTCAATTCCCCTAATTTTTCTTGTCTTTTCAGAATGTCGCTTCAGCCTTCAGGCAAGTTACATCGAAGTTGTATCAAATGTGCCTAACCTCATCAGCCACTTATTAGGCGTTCTACCGTCCTGGACGCTGAATAGGGCTGAAAGCTTTACGTTCTGTGGATGAGATGGGAGATTGCAAGCAGTTGTATCCGTAATGGGCCTCGTCATGGCCTATGGGGCTATGTCCCTGCTGCCATGTCAACTTGCGGCGCTGTAAACTAGGTACGGTATATATGGCAACGTTAAATATCTGCCCAGTCGGCTCTTTTCTGCTGTTCCTCCTCGCTTCGATAGATAATTCCTAGTTCAGCTCTTCTCGCCCAACGTTTGCAGTTTGCAGCCGTGTAAAGATACCAGTTACATCCATCATGTTGATCTCTCTACTGAAACGAGCTTTCGCCTCAACGAAGGACTCCAAACCAAAGAACGGGTCAAAACCTTCGTGTCCACACGAAAGGGAGAGGTTACAGCAGGAACCGAATTCCCAGCATGTGTACGAGACTTCGAAGGAGGGTAAATGTCTTCAGTGCAAGGCCGAGGAACGAGCGGCATTCAAGTATCGATGGAAACTTGTCTTGTGCTTGATTCTTCCCTACGCTCTTCAAGCTCTCGATGTCACCATGTATGCCATCTCAGTTTACGCACATACAATCGAAAAATGCTAACTCGGCACAATAGTATCGCCAGTGCCTTACCATGGATCGCTGCCGATTTCGGTATGAGACTACCGTCCAACTGCTTCGATTAGTACCAACTGACCAAATCTTAGGCGAAATCGCCCAGCTCAACTGGATCATCTCCGCCTTCAACCTGACATCCGCGGCATTTATCCCCTTCTGGGGCCAGATGGCCAACATATTTGGGAGACACTGGGCCTTACAGATGTGCTCCTTCATCATGTTGGTCGGCAGTGCCATATGTGTAGGCGTCCCGACTAACGCCTTTGGCGCATTCCTCCTCGGTCGGGCTCTGCAAGGCGTTGCCTGCGCTGGACTAAACACGATTATCCGCGTCGTATTGGCCGACAAGGTTTCTTTGGAGGAGAATGCCAAGAATTGGTCTCTCTTTGCCATGACGGGAGGCATATGCTACGGTATAGGTCCCGTCATCGGCGGTTACCTTACTGCTGCCAACTGGAGGTGGTGCTTTGGGATCAACCTACCCATCGCCTTTGTCGGTATCTTGATCGTCTTCTTCTTCCTCCGGAAAGATCTTTTAGGACCCCAACCTATCCCCGAACTGGACGAGCACGAAACCGGTCACCGCGAACGATTTGCCAAACGCATCGTAACCGTCGACGTTGGTGGACAGCTCCTTTTCCTGTTCGGTTTTGGCCTCATGATTCTGGCACTGACCTGGGCTGGGGCAACTTACAACTGGAACCATCCTGCAGTACTCGTTCCCCTCATCGTTGGTACTCTGTTGGCCTGCGCCTGGCTCTATTACGAATACTCGATGGCTCCCGGTGGGGCGTTGTTCGAGAAGTTATCTTTCCAAAGGCCAATGTTGCCCTGGAACGTAGTTCGGAACCGCAATGTTAGCTTGTTGTGCTACATCAACTTGGCGACGGGAATGGCCATGTATAGTGTAAGTGAACATCGGGATATAGAAACGAAATAGTCTTGCTGAACCTTCTAGGTGCTCTACTTTGTCGATATTTACTTTACAATAGTCAAGGTACGGCTTCATCTAGAGATAGAATGCTCAACTTCACGATAATTTGCTGATATCGTTCAGGGGTTCATGTCGGATAAGGCTGGTGTCCAGTTGCTATACTACACACCAGGGCTAGGAGGTTTGTTTCTTGGCGGCTCGAGTGTAATCACAGTGCTGACATCAACACAGCCGGTGTGTATATCTCATTGATCTTATGCAATTCTTGGCCGCGCCAGACATTTTGGCCTCTATTCCTAGGGTCCATTACGGAAGCCGTGGGCGTCGGCATGCTCGCATGGGCTCTATATTTCGAACATACTCCGACCATCTACGGCATGATGGCATTGACCGGTGCGGGTACGGGAATGCGGTTTATGCCAGGTAGTCTTCACGCCGTCGGATTCTTCCCGGAGCATATCGCCACAGTAATTTCGTTGACGGGCGTCTCCTTGACGTTCGGGGGCACCTTGGCGCTTACGATTATGTCCACCGTCTTCAACAATACTTCAGGCTTCGCAACGAGCTCCTCTTCCTCGAATAATTACGATGCCATACAAGGCCTCCCAGATGAGATCAAGTCTCAGGTTATCAATGGCGCCAAGGTAAGTTCATGAATGATTATCTTGACGGAGGTAAGGCCATAGCTTGAATTGACTAACACCGTGACAGAATGGTATCACATGGGCCTTCGTTGCTCTGACTCCTTTTATGGTCTTTGTAAGTTCTACCGCTACTGCATGCTGTGGATGCTTTATAGTACTAATTTCTGAGTAGTGTATATTTGCGGCTGCCAGCTTAGGCAATGTGAGCATATCTAAGGAGTCCGACGGTGAAGCACCTGGCAACCATCTGACTCACGGGAGCTATCTCCTCTCTCTGATTAATGGAAACGGTCGTCCAGCCACAGTGGTGGAAATGGTTCAAGAACCTACGATCAAGGAAGTTGTGTGAAGAGACTCGGAGTGTGTGGATTCTGAAGATAAATCATCTGCATTCTGATACTCACCATGCGTGGACATTGCATTTCGCCTCTAGATCATATTGCATTACTGCCGCGATAATTGATACGTCTGGAGGATGCTTGGGGACTCTCCATCTGCCAAATCTATTTCAGAAGTACTTACCTAACCTAAGGTACCCAATTGACAACAAATTTACCTCAGAACTATCATTGATTCCATAGGTGCAGTACCGTTTCAGAAAACGAAGATATCCAAAGGTTTAAAGATTCAATATTTGATGTAAGGGGAGAGAGATCAGGTTCCCAGTTGCGGCTGCCAGGATCTGCCTGCTTTACCGCAAGCCACCCCCACCTAGATCATCTCACTTATCGTATTACGTGAACCTCACAACTCAATCTCAAACTCATCAAACCAAATTCCAGCATGATAGGCGAACGATGCGAGTATACTACTTGCCTCGATTTCAGCTTGCTTTCGAATATCCGAAGACATCATTAGAGTATCCAAGCAGCATCAATCGGTAGCTTGCAATCTCGTCAGCACACCGTCGAAATCCACTACCCCGCCACCGGGTCCTGATACTTAGGTACCTACCCCTTTATTTCCTCACCACCACAATGTCAGCAGCGCAGCGCCCACGCTTCCGCCTAGAATTCCGCGTCCTAAGCGACGGCCTCAACACCGCCGCAGCCCAAGCTCTTACCAAAGCCGGGTCTCACGCGCACGGGGGCCACTTCCAGCCCTTCGCCGCGCTCCCCCCGGAGCTGCGCCTCAAGATCTGGGAATACCTCCTGGCGCCGCGGATCGTAGCAGCAGCATGTCTAGACTCCGAAGCCGCGCCAGCGGACGAAGAGCCCGAAGAGCCATGGACGTCATTCCCGTCCCTGCATCCCGGCAGCTCGGCACCAGAACCGGCACCGGCGCAGGTGCCCGTGCTCCTGCGCGTGAGCCGCGAGACACGGGCCCTAGCGTTGACACGGTACGCTAGAGCCTTCGCGTGGAAGGTGCCGCACGTGCTGCTGCACGGCGACGCGGCGGCGGCGCGGTCGCCCGGCTTCCAGGCCTGGTTCGACTACGGCCGCGACGCGCTGTACCTGCTCGGCGAGCTGGAGCCGAGCGACAGCTACGGCTTCAACAGCCCGATGGCGTACTTCGTCGACCGCGAGGAGGCGCTGCGCGTGCGCACGCTGGCCGTTGCGTTTGCGGCCCTGCGGTACGGCGAGGCCGGGAGCCAGCATATCTTCGGGGCCCTGTTTCATGTTGTCGATCGGTTTGCCCGCGTCGATGGGCGCGTGCTTGTTGCGGTTACGGCGCGGGATGAGTGGACGCATGGGCTTATGGGTGGGGAGGGCCCCTTGGTTCGTGCGGAGGGTGGGAGGGATGAGAGAAAGGAGGAGGAGCTTAATGTTGTGCAGAAGATATGGCGGGATTGGTACAGAGGGTCCATAGTCACGTCGTCGCTGGCGAACGTGCAGTTCGAGTTGGTTGCGGAGGCGGATCTACCGCTGCATATCAGCAAGCAGCCGGTCCAGTCTACTGCAGGGGGCGAGACCACACGAAGCACGGGTTGATGGTGAATACATAGTAGGTATTTTAATATGACATACATACATGGTTTATAAACAGGGCCTTTTCCCAGGTTGAGTGGTGACTGGCGATTTACCAGAATTATACCTATACTAGTACATATTGATATCAGACCAGCTTGCTCCAAACTCTAGGTCGTTGTATTTATCTATCGTCACCTTTACCGTCCGTCTTTTGCCCCTTTCCCAGTCACTCGACATAATGCAGGAGCGCCGCGGCCTTCCCGACCTTTGATGCCACCTATAAGCCAATCTGTTAGGCCGACCACCTTAGCACCTAGGCCCTTCTCCCACTCTTCACGCTCATCTACGTGCTCGATTGTATGGCTTATTATCCGCCCGTCCTTGTCGAATTCAAAGATGAATAGACCAGTGAACGCCTTCTTTTCTCCGATGCTTTGTGTGCCTCTGAGGGTATCGTCTAGCTTCTGTTCTCCCTGTTGCGTTACGGTGGGAATGTGGCTCTTTGATTTACTGCCGGCAGTCCTCCATTTCACGACGAGTTGCTCGCCGTATGCTTCAGATCGTTTTGGCGAGTAGTAATAGGGTTGACTGACCATCCGCTCTGATAATATTTCCAGCTTTACGTTGCCGATTATAGGGACTCGATTCCATGCTAGCGGAGAGGTCCATAGAGCTGCTATGTAGGCAACTCTACCGGACACAGTCGGTAGATACGGATATGTCGAGGGGAATAGGTGGAGTGAGATATGAGGTGACAGGATCTCCTGCGGAAGCGGGGACTGTAGAAGGGAAGGGAGTCGCTCTTGGAGAATGCGTAGAGCTATATATTTATTAGTCTTACGATGTACATAGTTAGGAGGTAGTTGGGAGGCATGGGGAAGCTCACTTTTCCCAAGCTTCAACTTTCGCTCATTTTCTGGTCCCGTTGACTTATCACCTGAGGGGAGATGGAAGCGCGGAAAGGTGGAATTGAACCATATTGGCGGCAAGTTCTGATGTGAGGATAGATGGGCAGTACTGGGAGTAGGTGTCGATGCTATTGCCGGATTTATAGCATAGGTGACCTGCGAAGAGGTGTACGCAAGTGGTGGAAGAATACGCAGGGTAGCTTTCGAGCTCAGGGCGTTGGATTGCGCTCGCACGACGCTGGTTGGGAGGGACATGGGTCCAAGGCCTCGATGGCAGTGCTAACGAGCTGGAATACACATCAGTTCGGAATGAGAGAGTTTGTACAGGAAACGACTAGCTTGTGACAAGTCTGTAGTCATTTACTGGTGTAAAGAAGAGCATATAGAAATGCATAGCACCTAAGACATGTAGGTAAGTTGGTATGGTATGATGTAAGTGAAGGAATAGTAAATTTAATATAGGACGGTAGGACGGTACATACATGCCTTGTAATACCGGGTCGCCGAAATAGCGGGGTTCCGCTAAGAGTATGCCGACGTGGGCGCATGCAAGGAAGGAAAGTGGGCTGTAGGTATTATCTAGCACTTCAAATGTTGTTTTCAGCCCGGAACCCACCGAACAAGTCAGCTAATTCAGCTGATGTCTTTGAATCATTGATGTTTCTTGCAATTCTTCCTCAGCTGACCGAGGTGTAAAAGTATCTCTACAAGTTGTGGCTACCCGGGTAGGTACATGTATGAACGCAATGTTCTAGAAGATTTCTCTGGAATATCCGAGTAGGTACAAATAATGGCAGTAGTCACCGAATCTTCCCGACATCATTGGTTTCTGCATGTATTAGGTAAGGTATGGATTATGTGTTGTCTTGATGATACCTACATCCCCATACAAGTGTTCATTTGTGGTTGGAGAGAGAGTCAAGTTCTTTATTATACAGGGCCGGCAAGGTCGAAAGTTAGGAATAGTACCTTAAACAGGGGTTCATGGAAAAGACGGCTGTCAGTTGCCAAAGATTCGTCTTGCAAGTGTCAGGTGTACTTATATTTCTTGAACGACATCGGATTCACTCGTACCTTAATCCGTAAGTCAGGGCCACCTGGAACTTGAAGTTTGCGCCTCGTGATTAGATCTGGTGGCTAGACTTATTACGTTAGCAGCTGGCACGCCTTATTGGTCTAAGTAGGTATCTACGTACCTACATACAGGTCAGTGCACAGGACATCCTTAGTGACGGTGAATGAATGGAGCCCCCCCCCCTTGTATGTACATACTTGTACGTTCCCTGACGCAGCAGCCTCCAGCCGACGACTCACCTAACGTACGGCCTTGTCTCAATTCTCTTTCTAACCTACATCATCACCACCGTCACCCATCAACCTCAACGACTTTCCTTCTTCTTGCATCGCCAGAAGTTTCGCCGTTATCGCAACCCGTATCCATCTTCATCCATCCATCCCTAACTCGCCTTTTTAATCTTCTCTCGGCTTATCAACTGCCTGCTCCCTTCGAGTCGTCCCTATTGTCTGCTTGTTCAAGGCAGCGCATTCACAACCCATCAAGATGAATCCCGAGTAGTACGTCCACCCCCATCCACAAGTCGCCTGTCGATTGCAATCACTTCGAGAATGATACTGACGTGCCGAGTACAGTGTTTACCCTTCCCACCATATCTCTTTTCTGCCTCCACGCTTCCATGATGCATTTAACATCACCATCCTCCTTACCGTTCCCAACCAACATCTCCTCAATATATCGAATCTGCCTCAATCATGGCATCCCCCAATTCCCCTCTGTTTCCTGGTCTCAGTCCAGGCAATCAAGCCAAGCTACACGAGGTCATGCATAGGCCCGGACACCCACTGACCCGTCGTCCTCTTAGATACGACTATCTGTTCAAGCTCCTCCTCATCGGAGATTCCGGTGTGGGAAAGTCTTGCCTCTTGTTGCGATTCGCCGATGACACCTACACCGAGTCCTACATCTCTACCATCGGCGTTGACTTCGTACGTAACGACTTCTGTCAGATTTCATCTGATACGTAAAGATGCTAACTATTAACAGAAGATTCGAACTATCGAGCTTGATGGAAAGACTGTGAAGCTCCAGATTGTAAGCGCGAATCCTCATCCATTTCGATGCCTTCTACTCACAACAAATTAGTGGGACACAGCCGGTCAAGAGCGATTCCGAACCATCACGTCCTCTTACTACCGAGGCGCTCACGGCATCTGCGTCGTCTACGATGTCACCGACATGGACAGCTTCAATAACGTCAAGCAGTGGCTGCAGGAGATCGACCGATATGCTACCGAAGGTGTCAACAAGCTGCTCGTAGGCAACAAGAGTGATATGTCAGACAAGAAGGTCGTCGAGTACACAGTCGCAAAGGTACGGAAACTGGCGTCGCATCCATTTTACAGCTTCATTAGGCAACGATACTAACCAGATCCTTAGGAGTTTGCTGACAGCCTTGGCATCCCGTTCCTCGAGACCTCGGCCAAGAATGCCTCGAACGTCGAGCAGGCTTTCTTGACCATGGCCCGACAGATCAAGGAGCGAATGGGAACGCAAGCCACCACCAACACCAAGCCTGGCGTCCAGGTCGGTCCCGGACACAGTGTCTCCAACTCGTCCAGTGGTGGCTGCTGCTAAGCGGCGAACTATGATACCCTCGTACAACGGCATTCTCACATGCGTTTTGATTTCTAGGACGGTCTGGTAGTAAAGGCATGCATGCGGCGGTCAGGATGACAAGGTGGTGGGATGTGTTTCCTAGTTCTTTTCGCTTTTAACTGCGGATAGATGAAATGATCACCTCACTTGGATCCTAACTTAATCGTCCACCGAATCGTTCCCCGGAAACATAACAAGCTCTGGCATGTGAGGACAAGCTGGGTTCATCTAGTGGTCGAGGAGGCAGGTTAGCAGCCTTGCCAGCTGTTACGTACTAATGCGATTTCTCTCATGACTTTCGGGCGAAGCTCGCTTGTACTAGATTTCGTGCGGCTGGTACTAGATCGTCTGGCATTTCTGCGGATGGAGAATGACTACTACTGCTACTACGTTTCGTGTGTATTTTCCATGACCTTCGGAGGATCGAGAGAAGTTGATGGTTTAGGAGGAGAGGGTCGATATTCTTCTCGTCCACGTCTGACATCATTGCCATCCTCTCCTTCGCTTTCCCCGATGTAACGTGTTCTTTGCAAACCAGGGTTATTTAATGATACAGACTTGTGCGCAGAAACGAAACTCTTCTTTTCCCGTGATTCTACTTTTGATGTCCTTCCTTCGCTGCCCAGGTAACTTGTGCTGCCTAGCTCCTATCTATTATGTACAGGCAGCAGGGTCACAATCGTAAACCTGCACTCAACCATTTCAGGTGTACGCTTACCTGAGGTACCTCGTCCCCTAACCTGTCTGCCTGTGTAAGAGGCACGGGTCCTATGATGCAATGCTCGCATCTTCAAGTTCCCTCAGCGTAAGTCCGCCAGGCAGGATTCTTCACTGGGCGAAGATCGAAGATTGGAAACTGACTTTGTAGCTTCAGAACACTACTTGCTTACAAGACCTATCTGATTATCACGTCATACAAAAGAAATAAGAGCGGCATGCCCGAAGATATCATGTCGTAAATCGTCCCTTGCGAGATATGTAGATGTCCGTCCGTATCTCCGCTCGTTCCCCATACCCGGGAGACCGTTTCGTCCCAAGACATACGCATACCCATGATACCTGATATGTTATAATAGAAACAGAGAAGATGTCAATATCGAGAATGAAAGATACTATGACTACTTTCGGTTCTCAAGGTTAAGCGTATGTAAAAACAAATCCATAAAAAGAAAAAGGGATAGCTTTATTGCTCACAGGGAGACCAGAGGGCCAGCTAAAGAAGACGAGTCCCTATGTCGCCAGACCAAGCCACTTGAGCGCCTTCCGGCTATTACCCTTCCTGGGACCGCTCTCTCTGCCATAGAGCGGTATATACTTGCGCTCCTCAGCAAACAGGGTCTCGTCCTCCTCGTCCCAAGAGTCGAGGTACCCGGACGCCGTATCTGGCTGCGCGGCTGTGCTATCTGCGTCCGAATCTTTGCCGAGCATATTGCGTAACTTATTCCGCTGGCTGCGCATTGTTCTAACTGTCCTGCTGCTTTTGATGGTTTCCGAGATAGACCCCTTGGATGACTTAAGCGGCGCTTCAGGCTTTGTGGGCTCGCCTCGACGTCGAGAGGGAATGGGAGGCGGTGGGTCGGCGCTGGCGTAGGATCCGCTCGGGCCGTGGTCTGGTGAGGCGCTGCTCCCTTGTTTCTGATAGCCCATCATGCTGGCTGCGCTGGATAGCGTGGCGTACTGTTGTGTGGGGTTGATTAGAGGGGTCTGGGCCAGCGGTCTGCTATGAGAAGATTCGCGTTTGTGATCTCGTTTGAATGCATGGTCGATCTGCGTCGAGGCTCTAGGTGCCATTCCCTCTGGAATGTAGAAGGTCGAGATATCAATGAGAATCTTCCATATCGTGGAGATTAGAGTGGCGATGTCAGACTCGTTGGCGGAGGATGTAAGAAGGAAGTTAGCCTTCGAGAACGAGGGTGATTCCACCTGCTTCACCCCGTTCGGCGTGAGGAGAGTGGCGTTTGTCCTTGTACTGCTTGTTGATATTCTGGATTTGGATTTGGCATGGGTGTTTTGCGTATTTATTCGTGATGGGCCTTTAGATCCCGAGCGTGGTTTTGCTTCGCTGGGTTCTGAATCTAGGATTCCCGCAACCTTCAAAAGGTCCACCCCCACCAATCGTTGCAGCGCCAACACGGTCGTCAGGTGTTCCGGTGGGTACTCGAGCAGGAGAAATCGAGTTGCAGAGTGAGCAGCCATATATGTTTCCAGGTGAGGTATGATCAATGTTGCCAAGAGCAGGGGGTTGGAGAAGGGGTTGTCCTGAGTCTGGTTTGCTAATGGCTGTGAAGTGAAAGCCTGCATGGCGCTTGCGATGAGAAACCTTCACCTTCTGGTCAGCAGCGCACTCATGAGATTAATGAGTCTGTTACTTACCTCAGATCTAATCTTCCACTTCGTGTGACACCATTTGGTTTCGTGCCGAGCATTTCCAGGGAACCACTAATTGCAGCGAGGAAGTTTCTTTCAACGCCTTGCTGTGCCCCAATAGCGAGAATAAGATCAACCTTTTGCTTTCGTTTGATGACTGTCCCGGATTCTGCTTCTCGAAATACGGGCTTCCAGAGGCTGCTGAGTTCGGGGAGTAAGGGGAAGTTGAACTGGTGATAGCCTGCATCCTCTGGCGGGAAGTAGATGTTCAAAATAGACCGTAGGGAGTTCTGCATACTCACAGCTGTCCTACAGTCTGTGGTCGTGAAATCATGAAAACATTTCTCTGATCTCCTTGTAGTCAACGGCGGTGTTTGAGCAGGGGTAGGTGGTGCGAAGGGTCTGCGACTGCTTGTGTTCTGCTTAGGTGACCAAGTATGAGGCGGACGAAGATAATTTCCATACGCAAAAGGGTCATACTCGTCCCGACCCATCTGGCAAGCAGGTACCACTTCTGCATGTCGTATGTCGCCCATTGGGATCTTGTGATTATTTGACGTCTCTCCTGGCTCTCGTGAGATTGATGAGTTTGATTGACTGGGGTCCTCTTCGCCCTCGCTTCCTGAGGACGACCCTGATACAGGATATATGCCATCTCTGAAGGCTTTAATCGTCGCCTCCAGTCGTGATTCTGGTTTATCGCCTTTGAAGAGTATTACGAGGTTCTCGAGCATGGGCAGAACCGTTTTGTGCGGTTCACTAAATTCGGGTTCGTAACAGTCTTCACGGTTGAGAGACGTAGAGTCCTCAGTGTCGGTTTCCAGAGCATCAGAGACTGGCTCGGGCTCACGCTCGGGCTTGGGCTCAAGGTCGGACCCATTTCCGGTATCGGTACCTCGGTCTACATAGTCATTCCTCCGTATAGGGCTTGTAGCACGGTCGACATATGTCGCTGGTCGCTGCATTGACCTCCGTAATTTGAGCGGAGACGGCGGGCTACGCCTGATTACAGACCTATTCGGCGTGCTGAACGTCGGTCTGGGTATTTCGCTGACAAACTTGGATCGGGGAGATGTCTTTCCTTGACCACCTGCTGGTCCGTTATCAAGACTTTGAGGTCTCGAATGGGGCGGTTGTGGGAAACTGCAAAGCAAGACATCTTGGTTTCGTATTTCGCTGGAGTAAATTCGATCAACCGATTTTGCCTTGTTGTGAGAGGAGGTTGAGACCGGGGGCTGAAGATCAACGGCACGAGCCTCACATATTGCCGGTGTAGTAGTAGGCGTTGGCACTAACGCGAAAGAACGAGGGCTCGGAGATCCTGGATCAGCGGGCGATAATTGGTTTCTGAGGTGCTCCTTTACCATACGAGTTGGCGAGTCCGGCTTGTTGATGGATTCGGACATTCGAGATCCATCTGAATTCAAGGCTTGATCAGTACCTTTCCGAGGACCTTGAGTAGTATAGCTCCGGCGGGGACTTGGTGGTAGGTCTGTGTCGTGCGTGTTCTCCGGCCATTTACAAGCTCCGAAAATATAAAAGGGGGCAGCGCTCTGGAGGTCGTCGACCATTCGATACAGAGGTACACTATTGCTTCGAGGCCGAGTTGTCATGAATGTCAAGTCGACTTCATTATTCGGTTGCAGGCAGGCAGTCTTAAAGTCAAGAGCATCGGCTGCTCTCATGGCTTTGGAGGCTGGGTCGCTGGGAGCTCCTTCGCCCAGTTCTCTTGGGTATCGATTGGCGTCCACTATTTGCGACGACTTGGACTTCATACCCATCTTGTTCCCGCTATTCAACCCGGCAACCCCATTTCGAACAAGATCGTTGAAGATACGCTCAGCCTTCGCAAAATCTCCGTTGGTTAGATGCTTGCTGATATCGGTCACACATTCCGTCTGAGCGCTCGCTGTACCACCGTTCATGAAGACCAGTCGTTTGTTACACGGTGTAGAGTCTCGCAAGAACGCCCACGCTATGTCGACTCTATCATCGCAAGCATTATGCACGGAGAGAATGTGCGATCGAGCATCGAATGGTACTTCTGGATCGACATCTATAAAATGTCGAAGCGGCGGGATGATCAAAATATTAGTGGAGTTTGGAAGCAATCGGAGCTGTGTCGAGATAGCATCTTGAGGCCCTTCGAAGGCAATCAAGCTGCCGTGATATTGAGATGTAGAGGCCATCCCGCCGTCGAAGGTATCCCACGAATACTCTAGCCCGCTTTACACTGTAAGCTCCGGGTCTCGAGAATACATCGGAGACCCATATAGGCTAATTAGTCAGGTGAATAAAACTTATGACTCAGTTAATATACAGTCACAACCCTTAGATTTCGTCGTTGTGTGGAGGCCCTTGATCGAAAGACTGTATTGGTCTAACGAGGGTGGCTTTGAGAAGTCCTAAAAGCGACCGGTAAAGGTGGGATAGCGTTCGAGGACATTCATCTGGGCTGTATAGCGGCTTCTAGCAAGTAAAACAAGCTATAGAGACTGGAGAGTGTTGATAGGGACTGCTGGCATCCGAGAAGAAGATGTCCTGTGAGACACGAGGAAGACTAAGGAAAACTTCACAGATCGCTACATCGTAAAAGATGCCAAGGGTAGGAAGTACGGCCAGAACCTTGTAGGGGGAAGCGTAGCCGAAAATAGTAAACCGATAGGAGCGTGTGGGTGAGAGAAGCCAGAATAAAGTTGAGGAAGAGACGAGGGAAGAAGACGATAGTAAATACGTCCTTGCTTGGCGTGCATTCCTTAAGGGACTCACCTCTAGCCAATGGCCTTCTGGGTGTGATGTATTAGAGATACATGGGGGAGTATGTACAATTCTTCACAACAAGGACATGACAGCTAGAGCACTTGCTGAATAGCTGCCTGCGTGTTCGACATTCTGTCCTGGGGATGGGGTCACGGATAGCAGCATAGGTAGAGATTACCTAAATGTCGACACACGACATGGCCGGTACCTTAGGGTTGATAGCTTGGTGACGGGCCCAGAATGTCTGGGTACATACATGTAATTCGAACCAAATGAGAATTCTCTTAGGTGTGACTGCAACACAGGACATCTTTGGGTTAAGTGATGGCGCAAAGCCATTCGACAGGGTTGTCGAAATGCGCATACATCCATCGGGTAAAAAGACTTTCACCCATCGGGAGTGGATGAAGTTGAGCTAGTCGATCTGGAAGGCACTTCTAGGAAGTACGGGCTGTTGGGTGAGTGAGCATGATGATCAAGAGGTTGAGAGCTCTGGATTCGAGAAGACAGTTCAAAGGGTTTGGCTCGAGTTAGGTACAGGTAGGCCTGGTTTTGCGTACGAAGTAAACTACCATTGATGCTATACCTACCAAGCGTCAGCGTCTTAGAGGAGGACAAAGCAAACGCAGTTCTGTGTTTGTTAACAGGAGTAATCGAAAAGGTAGGTAACGATGCAGGATGCAGGATGCAGAATGCAGTATGCTCAGGTTAGATTGATACTATGCTTATAAGAATAAATCGTAAGACCGAGTTTGGCGTTTGACCTTTAAACCCTCTAGGAATCCCTTACATCTGAATTGATCTGATTCTCTATCGGCTCTTCTGATCGATTTATATCTACCCGCTACCCGTTTTATATTTATCAACCTGGTCATACATAGGAATTGATGAGCGTTTTACAGACATTCGTTTCAACATTGACAGAGTCCTATAAATTTTCATGACCAGGAAACACGGCCACGTTCACATAGACCGATTCTTCCTCTACCCCGACTCAGGTATCCACCTAGTACCCGGCTCTTCGGCATTCCGTGGAGAACATGGCGACGGGATGAGACTCGAGAGAAGAAAAGTAACTTGAAAAGTTAGATAATTCGACATGTCATATTTCAAACTTAAGTTGGTCTTCTTCGGACGCCGACACTGAGCTGAACATCCGAAAAAGCCTTAGCCAAAGTATTCGAGGTATCTCACCAGCAAGCAAGGGACAAACAGCGGCATCTTAACGCGAACGCTAAGCACATTTCACCTTGTTCATTGCGGGAGACCGATTTAGATGAACGGCCTCTCGCATACGAGTTATGCGGCTCCCCCGATTGGGATAATACACAATCCGCATTCTTCATCAGGTCCCGGCTGCAGATCGTAGGTAACATATAGGTGCTACATAGGAACTGGGAGTACGGGAGCGCATTACTTCATTCGCACGAATGAGCCTGCCAACGGCCGGGAACTTATTGTATTACGACGGATAGCCTAGGGAAAGAAATTGATGTTCATCAAGGTCTCCCCTGATCACCGCATACGTCGGCAGAATATTGGCTTAGCCAAGACGCTTTACACACTGCATGCACGTATAATTACACCCGTTCGTACATTAGTCACGGACGCCATATGCAAACGGTAAAGTTCGCAAAGAAAAAGAAAGTTGAGAGATATCGGCTCAGTGATAGTTTTACGCCTACCTACATCATACATGTAGACTCATACCTGGTTGCCTGTTTGTCAGTACCTACGACTCGGAAAAGTGAAACCGATCTACACAGAAGTTGTACTCATGTTCATCGGCTACTAAGAAAGGCGAGTTTCGTATACTAAACTCTCGTATTACAATACTTACTAATCGGGAGGGCCTTTTTGAGTATTCGGCTCCGCGTGAGAGTAAGAAGCAATTAATATGTTGGTGATAGATCCCCGGCCGCCTACGGGCCACGGCCTCTCTTGAGATTGAATTGTAACACACGCCAGGGATTGATCCTAGTTGAAGCCATGAGGCATATGTATGATGTACCGATGGAGCACAGATGCCCGCGAACCTCGACTCCGAGTCGACGTCGTGAAGAAGAAAACGAACCATGGTATCACAATCCATTGACGCGGGATGTTGGACATTCCGTTGTGTAAAGATCTTCGGTGAGACGGAAGGTCATCTCCTAAGAAATTGTGATTCGCGACCCTACACCCTACAGCCTTATTCGACCGAGTTTCATGTTTGTTGTTGGTACAACTTTCGCGCCTACAATCTTGTCGTCTAACTCAGGTCTGAGTCGCCTGACGATTATCACGAAATTAAAGTTTCAAGCATGCACCGGTAAAATGTCGCGTGGCCGTGCTTACACGTGCGTTCATTCCTAAGGTGGGACATGGCTCTCATAGATTCGGCGTCTATCTAACCCTTGGTACCTATGTCTTGAGAGATTTTGGATGGTGTTTGCCATGAAACGTATTCTAATTTCTAGCCACCCGAGGTGGCTTGTATGGGAATGTGGGACGAGATACCTATCTGTTGATGATTAATTTCTGACAGTACGTATATGTCGTATATGTACTATACGTCTTGCCAACGTAAGTAATAACATGTCAATCATCGTCCTCCATCAAGGCGGCAAGCTCAGCCTCCTCGTCCACCGTCATGAGTCCCTTCGCTGGTTCAACCGCTTTCTCCTTTTCAACGCCTTTTGCTCTATCCTCTTGCTCCTTGTTAACCTTATCAAGCTCAACCTGACCCAGCGGCCATGTCCGTACAGTTCCATCGATGGACACTGAAACGACTCGGCTGCCTCCATCGAGGACGACCAGATCGGTGACCTCATCATAATGTCCCTCAAGGGTGCAATAGAGTTTCCCTGACGTGCGATTCCAGACCTTAATATCCTCGTCTCTCCCGGCTGTTATTATCCATTGGTCTGTCACAGAAACAGCTCGTACATGGTCGCCGTGATGGAAGGAATCATCGCAAGCGAATCCTTTCAGTCGTGATAAACACTTCGCCGTGCCATCACCACTTGATGTCCACAGATCAACTTCTTCACCTTCACCGTCAAATACCACCTTGTATACTGTAGTATCATGCTCTAGGATCGTGTGGCGCGCCGCTCCGGGTTCATTCGGTGAGCTGTCTTTGATCTGCTCAAAGCCGTCTAGTCGAACACGCCATCGACGGATATGAGGATCGCTGCTGGCGCTGACGAGTATGACCTCGTCTGGTCCCGATTGCACTGGATCAATGACGAGATCTTGAATTGCCATCATTGGTACGGTCTGATCCTGTAGCACCTGTAGGCGAGACCCGCTCTTGAAATCCCAGACCATGATTTTCTTATCGGCGCCACCGCTAATCAAACAGTCCTTCCCGCCAAGTTTGGCGGGCACGATAGCCTTGACAAAATCGCTGTGGCCACTGTACTTGCGGCCCGGTGTTTCAGACTCGAGATCCCAGGACCATATGTCCTTGTCCCAAGATCCAGCAAAGACTGTTTGGTTCCTAGGCCCGCCAACAGCAACGCAAGTTACTGGCGCTGATGGTCCTCTGAACACCTGTCTGGTATCCCCCGTCTGAATAAGTTGGTTGAGGTAAGATTCTTGATCTCAACGGGGCGTCGTTCTGTTGACTTACATCTACATTCACCCTGCGAACAGAGCCGGTCGATTCGGCAATGAGGATGCATGATGGGCTGGTGGGATCGGATATAGCAGCCAGCAGCTTGGACTTCAGTGCAATAGGACTGCCATTCTTGTTGCCAGCTTTCGCCGCACGCCTTTCCCTCTTAGCTTGCTCGGCACTGTGAAAGCTTTAGTCAGAATACAGCAGCTTGAAAATCTATTGAGACATCTCATACTCGGTCTGGAAGAACTGGTCTGGGTTTGTTCCTTTATTCATCGCGGTGGCTGCAATTGTCTGATGAGGTTCAGGGGCAAGCGAATGGTAAAATCTAGACACCAGGAAACACAAATGCTCAGCCTTTTATATTGTCACCTTGCCCACTCTGGTATGATGTTGATAGCAAATCTTAACGTCTTAACCTGTTGCCTACGTTAGGCAGCCGAATTCATCTCATCGTGTTATCCTCTGGTCGGTCCTGTTACCAATAAATCTAAGGTGCTCGAGATATATGCAGATTTTAGAATGTTATAATTGCATTATCAGTTTTATAGATTTATCGTCAAATTTGGAGATTTGGAGAATGGTGGGGTCGACGCGGGCGTGTCAGCCATTTAGAAGAGGGGAATCCCTGCTCACCCTAAACGCGCTCTGCTAAGCAATTAATTCAATTAATTGCCAACACGCGACGCGTTTCTTGAAGATGTTCTGTTACTATTACATCTAACACCCTCGACAGACACCAACTTCTCAACAGATTTCCTCCCATTTTCGACTGTCAAATCAACTTCAAGCAAGGGAGGAACATTGAAATGGCGTCAACAGCACCTCATCGTCCCCGGGCAAGACCCGCTCATACCCAGGGTTCAACACACTGCGCCTACACTCCAGACGGTACGAAGCTGGTGACCGTCGGTTCGAATAACACGATCCGTTTATACAAGACCGGCTTCGATGGCGAACCCATCAATATCGACGATTGTCAAGAGCAGAATGTGAGCGTTGCTGCCTCTAATGATTTCTTCGTAGTTGGATCCGAAGATGGTACCGTCAGTCTCTACTCAATATCTAACACCGGTTTCGACAAATTCCTCCTCCGATGCTCTCTTCCGATCCGTGACGTTGCCCTCACTCCCGACTCAAAATGGTGCGCCGTAGCTAGCGACGAATTGACTGTGAAGCTCGTCCGAACGGACGATAACAGCAAGATCCGTCACCTCAAGGAGCATAACAAACCTACAAAGCATCTAGCCTTCGACACAACTGGGGCATCGATCACACTGGCTTGTACCGACGGAATTGTATATGTGTACTCGCTGACCTCTGACGAACCGGAGCTTATAAAGAAGGTGGATGGCGTCATTGGCACATTAGATACTGAGTCTGATGCCAGTGCGAAGATTGCATGGCACCCTGACGGCCGCGCTTTTGCGGTCCCGACCCCGACGAGAGATATCCAGGTGATTTCCAAGAACGACTGGGAGAAGCAGCGAGCATTTTCGAACGGTCACAATGGAGATGTCACTGCTTTGGCTTGGTCCCCCAATGGAGCAATATTGGCCTCGGCCGGCAAGGATAACAAGATCCTGCTATGGGAGGCCAAGACCCAGAGCGTTGTCGCCAGACTCGACTACGCCAACGTGATCGATATTGCATGGCATCCTAACAATAATCTCGCGTCTTTCACGAACTCGGATGGCGAAGTCTACATCCACCAAGATTTCGTGCCGGAGCAATTCTCAAGCTTGTTGAAGCTTGGAAAACAGCCTGCCCCTTTTATTCATGACCCCTTGACCGAGATTTCGGCGAACATCAGGAGGCCTCTCGACATTGGTTCAAGACCTCAGCCTCTACCAGAAAGAAGGATCAGGGCCGGCAGCTACGACTCTCTTATGGATGGACCCTTACCAGAAGACGACGATTTCGTAGTAGACGACGATGGAGCCGGATACGTCATGAATGGGAACGGCAAACGCACGCACGATGACGAGTTTGACATTTATGGCGAGCCATTGAGCAAGAGACCCCATCTCGAACCCGAGTACCACGAGGCTTTCCAACCTGGATCGACGCCGTGGCGAGGTAACCGAAAATACCTCTGCTTGAATCTTATCGGGTTCGTGTGGACAGTAGACCAGGACGGACACAACACAGTCACGGTGGAATTCTACGATCACGAGTTCCACAGGGATTTCCATTTCACAGATACCTTCCTTTACGACAAAGCCTGTCTGACCGAGAACGGTGCACTCTTCTCCTGCCCGCCTAAGGACGATGTTCCAGCGACTATCTTCTATAGGCCGCATGAGACCTGGACCAATCGCACGGATTGGAGGACGCAGTTACCGAAGGGTGAGGCTGTCCTAGCCATGTCTCTTAGCGAGTCTTTCGTAACTGTCACGACTACCGCAAACTACGTCAGAGTGTACACGCTTTTCGGGATCCCGTATAGAGTGTATCGACCGAAGAGTATACCGATGGTTACTTGTGCAAGCTGGAGAGACTATGTATGGACAATCGGCAACGGACCAGTGGGTGCAGATGGGCACACCAGACTTCTATACACAATCGAGAACGTAAAAAGGGACGAGATCTGCCAAAACGACGACACTGTGGCTCTTCCCGAGGGCGCGACCTTGAAGAGTGTTTTCTTCTCCGACAATGGCGTAAGTAGGATACGACTTTCTCTTGCGAAGCAGAGCTAACTAAGAAACAGGATCCATGCATCTACGATTCTACAGGCACGCTTCTGACCTTGTTACACTGGCGCCAACCATCCAGAGCATCATGGATTCCTCTCCTGGACACCAGACTCCTTCCGCGTCTAGCGTCGGGCCGGAAGACGGAAACGTACTTCCCGATCGCGGTGGCAGACGACAAGTTCCACTGCATCATCCTCAAGGGCGGCGACCAGTACCCGTACTTCCCGCGGCCGCTGCTTTCCGAGTTCGACTTCTCCATACCGCTTACCTCGGACCCGCCCAAGTCCAAGTCCAAGTCCAGGCTCACGAACATGGACCCGGATGCCATGGACGAGGACGGCACGCCGGAGCCTGAGGAGGAGGAGGAGACGCGCAAGCTGGAGCAGCAGTACCTGCTCAAGGGCATCGCGGCGGCGCAGGCACAGGACCTCGTGGACTCGGCGGCGGGCGGGCACGCGCAGCGGTCGGGCCTCGCGCGCCTCGAGCTCGAGATCGACAAGACGCTGCTCCAGTACCTGGCCATCGAGTGCCGCGAGGGCGAGGACCGCGGCATGCGCGCGCTCGAGCTGGTCCAGCTCATGCGCGACCGCACCGGCCGCATGGTCGAGGCTGCCGGCAAGGTCGCCGAGCGCTATGGCAGGTCCGTCCTCGGCGAGAAGATCCGTGAGGTGGGCGAGCGGAGGGCTGGGGTTGTGGATGATGATGATGAGTTCTAGGGTGCTATACTATCATCGTCGGAGCTACACTTACGCAGACTTATGATTGCCGGGTCACACATTTGCATTTTTGGGGTTTGCTGGCGTCAGGGTGGGGATTACGGAATAACCCGTACGTGTGCGCGTGCCTTTCGTACTGATTGAGTTCATGATGGTCGGTGTCAAGAGCAAGAGTATAGCATGCTAATGGATATTGAATGTGTTCAACTGGGCCTTCTGGTTCTCCCTCATCCCTCAATTTGTGAGCAAGCTCAGATGGAACCCAAGAGTTCAGACAAACACGAAGCACACCCCACGATTGGTGGTGACTCGTGAGCAGCGGTGAGAGCAGGGCTTGCGCCGCTTGATAAGTACAATGTATCAAGGAGAATTCCATGGATTCTCTCTAGACTCGAGGTCGTTCGCTCGAATACGAAGATCCTCCTAATAGGGTGATTCGAATAAGTTAGGTCGTCAGGGATTCAGAATTCTGCATAGCATCAAGCATTGTCATTTCGAGCCTCACTTGTTTCTACTGTGCAGTTGAAATCTTGTTAAGCTGTTTGGACTTTGAAGTTGCATCTCGATTCTTTTTATCAGCTATACTCCGATGATATATACCGTTTCATTACATTAGGTATACCTATAATAATAGGAGTATGAAGTACGGCTCACCATGGCTTAAATAAGTTACGATCGAGCGGGCTGCACGGACCCAACAGTCACATCACCTCAGGGGAAAAGGTCACCTTCGGCATGTGCCACACCAGCCTCTGAAACAATATCACGAGAACGAATTTAATTCCCACGTTCAATTTTCCGAGGTTCTGTTGTAGTAGTTAATAGTACTGCATGTTCGGAGTAGATCGAGGTGACGCTGCTCTGCAGACTGCGCTGCCCTGCTGCTCTCGCTATCGTATATGTACTATCAAGGTCTGAAAATTTTCAGCTGAGTACCGTCGGTTCGGAATCAGGTCTGCTAAGTAAGCACTATGGCATGTGGGCGTGCGGTGCAGCGACCGGCGAGATCTTGAAATTTTCGTGGATTTAATATGGTTTTCTTACTACTTACGTGCGCGAAGGAATTCGAATTCCTCTTACTTTGGCGGATGTGGGGTGTTTTTGCGAGCTCAAGGTATAGGTATGCCCCCTGGACCGACAACACACCGTCGCTAAAGCTCCAAAGAGGCGTGATGTCTGCCAAGAGCACCGCGTGCCCGATCCTGCCCCCACCGCATCTGAATACGTACTATGTAGTGCGGGATAGCAGTTTTCCACGTGGATGCTAGTCAGGGCGCGGGCTCGGGGACCTCTAGGCCATAGCAATGGCCCGTCCGGCGTCGGGACCTTTTTAGAACGTGTTGATAACCCGTGGTGGTATGCACAAGTGCGATGTGCCATTGCTCGAGTCTACCTTGGCGTACATATGTACATAGAATTGAAGTCGACACTCGAATTCGGAACTTACCTTGTTGTAACGTAGAGTTCCAATCAACGATAGTACTACTATAATATATGTATGATGGAAGGATCCTACAGGGGACCGAAGAGACGATATTGCGACCTTGGGTAGTGATTTGCGATTCCAACTCGGCGAATCCAGGCATCTGGTACTAGCACGACAGTGACGTTTATGGTATATTGCTCAGGCGCAGCGTTGCTAACATCACCAATACGAGGCTGCACGAGACGTCACGATCGGCTAGAGCCTAATGATAGATCATCCCACACCGGACGCACGGGTAGGTATCCTGGGGTAGTATATCGCAATTACAGTAGGTACATACTGGAGGAGTCTGGTCTCCTACGAACATGAAGTAGCTTATCTGTCTACTATACTTCGTAAATGTAGGTACGTAGCCGTACGCAGGTCTGCGATGATCTGGAAACCACCTGAAACTTAAGTGACATGGTATTGCAAGTACTACCAGCACTTCAACGCATTGACTTAATCTTGATATGATACTGTATGTTTAATCCAGTATGAGAAATACACCTAGCTCTATTATGTGCTCAACTTGCACACCTATCTACATACTACCAGGTCTGCAGGTGAACCTACTTCGTACATATTATCATATCGATGATTGGTGAGGGCAGCGCACCATCACAGACAAATGCTACCGTACCTATCTGTCACCCTACCCTACCCTACCTTACATAACCACAATCCTGCGACTAAATCCTACACAGTCTGGTTCTAGATGTCGGTTTGATGAAAAACAATCGTCACACCTGCAATAAACCACTTCAATCACGAATCCTTAGTACAGGTGCTAGAGTGCTGTGCCGTTATGAAATACCTACCTAGAGCTTATTACGTGGTACTGTCTCAGCTGTCCCTCAGCCAGGTTGTTAGCTCATCGATATTCGCGAATCCTCAGAGACTAGGCCATTTGACATTCCCAACCCGACATGGATCAGAAGAGCAAGTTCTTAAAGGGTCGAATTATATGCCCGGGCGAAGACAGGGATGATCAGGCGAACCATCCCACAATCTTGAAGTTGTATGATGTATCAACTCCCGCAGACGGTCGAGGATCACGGTGGGCCCTCGCCGGGTAGGCAGGTGGACAGGCGTGTAGGATGCGACGCTGGAACCCAGTCCAACTTCCATCACCCGCGGATTCAACCTTCGAGAACGGGACTAGACCCTGAGCCAGGTTTCTGCTAGGTATTACTATGCAGCAGCTGCTATAATATGTGACTGTGTATGTCAGCAAAGCACGGCGCAGCCAACCCAACCCCCCTTCCTACTACTACTGTTACCTGTGTAGGTATGCAGTCAATTCTATATATGTAGAACTAGGTCGTCCGGGGAAAGGTCTCAAACACACGTAGGCGAGACTAACGTAACGGAACACCGGGCCCGTCCTTCAACAACAACAACTCCGACCACGATGCGGAGGCGTAGACCTGACTACTCACACTTTAGACGATCGAATATTCACGCGCGCCTCGGAAAACGGATGGTCAGAAGCTTTGGGATAAGGGAGTAAACTTGTCGACATCAGATACAGCGTCACGGCTCAAAGATGGCGGATGGCGGCATGGAAGAGCTGATCCGTCTCATGACGGCCTACGATAATTCGGAGGAGCCGAAACCGCTACTCAACTACCCGGCCACCGTCTATGGATTGATTATCCCTTTCATGGTGAGCGGTATCCTCGTTCGTATCATGGCTCTTTGCTAAATACGTTGATGAAGGTCGTCTCTTACATATGCGTGGTACTGCGAATCTACACCCGCGTCAAGTTGCAGTGTTTGGGCTGGGATGACCTCTTCGTCGTCCTTTTCAGAGTAGGTGCTCAGGCAGTTTTCCGAAAGAGGCATGGCTGAGACTGACATAACATAGGTATCAGCTACCGTTGGATCTATATTTCTATTACTTGGTACGACATCTTTCATCCCTTGGCAGGGAGGTCTTCAAAGCTAACAGGTCACCGCAGCGTTGAACAACGGGTTCGGGGATCATGTTCTGACGATTGGGATGGACAACATCGTCGAGTTTCAGAAGGCAAGTAGTCCATCTGCACCCGAAATCAGAAAGAGGTTGGCTGCTAACAGCCAGTCTAGAAATTCTACGTGTGTCTAGCAACGTACACAATCTCAACGACCCTCATGAAGCTGTGTCTGCTATCGCAGTTTCTGCGCATCTTCGAGGCTGGCACACAGGCCAGGCTAATCTGCTGGATCGGATTAGGCATCTCGGCCGTCTGGGGCCTCGGCTTTTCCTTCTGCGCTCTATTCCCCTGTTTCCCCGTCTCCGGATTCTGGGACTGGACGTCGGAGGCACGATGCTATGGATTCGGATCCAAGGTGCCTGCCGAGATAGCAGGGGCCTTCGCCGGTCATACGGCATCTAATGCCGTCTTAGATGCGATGGTGCTCGCCATCCCTATACCCCTTTACTTCAGGAAGACCACGACGTGGAAGCAGCGGCTGAATATCAGCCTTCTTCTACTCCTGGGCGTTATGTATGTTCAACCACGTCAACGTGAAATCCCAACCTGCATAGGTACTAACCCTGATACCTCCAGCGTCAACTTCCTCAGCATCTGGCGCCTACAGACCATCGTCGAGAACAAAGCCGGCACGTACCCGGTGTTAGACCCAACATGGTACGGGCCAAAGAGCATCATCCTAGCAGCGCTCGAGGTGGACCTCGCAAGCATATGCGCCTCGATCCCGACCTTTTGGCCAATCTTCCGGCAGCGTCTCCGCGGCGGCAACATCTTCGTGACGCAGGAGGTGCACATCACGCACCAGCACCGCCGCCTATCGAGCGAGGATGACCCGTACGAGATGCAGCCGCCATTCGGCCGCCACAGCCGCATGAACAGCGAGGCCAGCCTCAACGGCACCGTCGTCCGCATAACCTCCAAAACGGTCCAGGACAAGCGCTCCCGCGACTCCTTCATCCTCGACCGCGTCCTGCCGCTGGGTATGCACAACAAGGAGACGTCCGTCGAGTCGCAGATCATGTCGGACGGTCACAGGGGATTCGAGCGAGAGCAGGAGCGCCTGCGATTGGGGTCTGTGGATAATAGTAATAATGGCAGCAATAGGATAGAGAAGATGTGAAGATTTATAAATCACGGAATAGCAAGTCGGAGGAAGATGTGATGCGTACGATAGGTTTTCAAGATACCCCTGAAATCTGATATTTCATATCAAGCTCATGCATTCGAGTGACACATTTCGTAGCTTCGTCAAGGGGCAACTTGATGCATTCATACACAGGTAGGATAAAACATGCTTGTTCTGTAGGTACGCATCATAAATTGTGAATAACCGATATAAAATAATCTATGCACATAAGTCTACCCTAATTGCCGTACGGGGCCATTTATCGCCCGATCCTAGTAGAGGTCTATTGATGGAATACCAACCATCTCCGCCAACTATGCAACAGTCCAATCTAGACAAGCCGAACTCCGTTGCCTCCAATGACTGACTTCGCCTCCCATATATACTTACTTCTTCTGCTTCAGCTTTGTGAAAAGCCCAGCTAGGGGGTTCTTGCCCCTGAAACGCAAGTATGTCGAGACGTATACGACAAGGTAATTGAATACGATGAAGGCGCAGACGATGCCGAAATCGCGCCAAATGTTGCTGTAGTAGACACTGAACTGTTGCCCGAACTCGTCGCCCGTTGCGTATTGGCAGAACTCGCAAAGACCGTCTGTGCCATTCTGTACGTATCCGCCAGCAATTGAGGAGTATTCCCGAGTGTACGAGTCGCAAGTCTCACCTTCTGGGGCGCGGAAACGTGCAAACTCATTCGGTGTACATTGAACGGGTTGGGTGTGAATGGTAGTCGCCAAAAATGCTTCCAGTAGGTAATGGAACGGGGTGAGGTAGTACATCCACGATTTCCAGAAGTAAGGGAGTTGTTGCGCTGGCACGACAACACCGCAAAATGAGGAGACGAAGAGGAAGAAGAGAGGAACAAACAGACTAGCCAGAAGCTCGTTGGGGCTGAAGGCGGCGATGGCTTGACCGAGTCCGACGTAGTACAGCTCAAAGAGTATGATGCACAAATAGATGAAGCCGGACCGGAAGCCAAGCATATCCTCACTCGCAGCTGATACTCCCCACCACCAACAGTTGAAATAGATAGAGCCCGCAAGGATAGCCCAGGGGATCTCCGCCAGAACGGCGGCAGTAGTCCACGCGAACCACGAGTAGATCTTCGCGTTATTCTCGCGAGATTGGAAAATATTTCGCGAGTTGAGGAAGGCTGGTTGAAGCTGCTGAATTAATGGCGGCGCAATGGTGAGGTTCATGAAAATCGAGAACAAGCGCGACTGCATATCGATGCTGGAGAAGCCCAGACGCCAGAAGGTGAAGGTATTGAAAAGACCAGTGAATATGTGCAGGATCATCTTGCCCAGTATGTAATTCGGCGTCCTCCAATAGGCGATGAAAGAACGCTTGACGACTGACGTGGTTTGGGTCCACCAATCCATGGCGTATTCGCGGTCGTCCTGGATATTCCGCGAGTGCTGGACATTACGCCGCTTCTCGATCATCCGCGCCATCTCCTTGGATTGCTCCTGGAAATCCTTGGAATGTTGCCAGACATCGCCCCAATCCTGACCTTTGTAATCCGGGTTCCCTGCCCCGATGGCCTCCAGCATCCACTCAGCAGGATTTGCATCTGAGGAGCATTTTGGTCCGCCGTTGGATTCGAAGTAGTTGATCAGTGTCTGGCTATCTTTCCCAAGCTCCCCAGCGTACGCCACGCAACCTCCGGACTTGAGAAGTATGAGATCATCGAAATTCTCGAAGAGTACCGCAGAAGGCTGGTGTATGGTGCACAGGATGGCCTGGCCAGCATCAGCCAGTTTACGTAAGAATCTGACGATGTTGAATGCCGCCCCTGAGTCGAGGCCTGACGTGGGCTCATCCAAAAACATAAGAAGTTCTGGTTTGGATGCGAGTTCGACGCCAATGGTGAGTCTCTTACGCTGTTCTGCGTTAAGACCTTCTCCGACTTTTCCGATCGTTGCCCCGGCTATGTCTTGCATCTCAAGAAGCTCGATGATTGTCTCGCAATACTCGTACTTCTCTTTCTTAGAGACTTCTCTCGGTTGGCGGAGAAGAGCAGAGAATTGCAAAGCCTCGCGAACAGTCGCGGTGGGTTCATGAATATCCTGTTGTTCAGCGTAGCCTGTAGCTCTCTGAAACGATTTAGGGAGGGGTCTCCCATCTACAAGAAAGTCACCGGACACGACGCCGAAGTTGATCCTGGAAGATATTAGCACAAAATTCCTTCGGGAGACCATCATTTCCTCTCACCTCTGAGCCAGCGTATTTAGCAGAGTTGTCTTTCCAGCTCCAGAAGCTCCCATGAGAGCTGTCAATTTGCCAGGCCTTACAAAGCCCTGCACGTTCTGCAGTAGTTTCCTTTCCCCGCCCTTCCACGGAATGGTGTAATTGACATTCTGAAAGGTGAATACCGTTTCGTTCTTTGCCACGGTCTGCATAGCTTTGCCGTCTCTTTCCTTTTGCGCCGCGATGTCATCTCCGGGGATCATCTTCTCGTCAGAGCGCCCGGATTCTTCATCGACTCCCTTGCCTTTACGGCCGCCGGTCTCGATGGATTTCTGCACTGTCTTGGGTACTTGGCCACGCTTGAATACCGTTACTGCGGCGCCTCCGGCGTTGGGCTTCATCGTTTCCATGCCAATCATTGCTAAGACGACGAAGAAACCAAGGAAAGCCCATAGGAAGCCAAAGTTTCGCCAGAGGTGGGCTCTTGTGTAGCTGAAAGATGCCTGAATGTATTGGCCACCATTTACTACCGTTGATCCGGGCGTTGAGCCTGCTAATGTGCATGATTGGAACTGTGTCTCGAGACCTGGGCCCTGAGATGGGACGAGGTATGGGGTCACACAGTCAAGGGTCAGATTGTAGAACTCGTTGGCCATGAGACACTCGAAACCATACTGGAGCCAGTTGATCCATCTCAGCCAGCTGAACCATGGATGCATCGAAGAAGGTGGGATCAGATAGCCAGTGTAGACAATGATGATCTGAATTGCGACACCAGTTACCTTGGTAGCATCATCCAGAGTCTTGAAAAGTGCCGAGATTGCGCGGAAGAAGGAGTAAGTCGTCATGGTAACCAGCCAAAGGATGAGGACAGAGATGAAGAATTGAGACGGACTGGCAGAGAGCCCTGCCATCCAGTATATGATAACATCAAACAACACCACCTGGATGAGAACCAGTGGTACGTCCACGACGGTCTGGGCCAAGATATATGCTGAAGGTCGATAAAAGGAGAAGTTCTTGTGTTTGAGCAGGATAGGTTTGGACTCGAACGCGGAAGTCTGTTCGGCAAGAGCCAGCAGCGCGTTGAACAACAGAATGAAGAACAAGACACCACCTCGGGTAAAGGCACCGGCGGCAGTATTTGGGAGATTGTAGAACAAACTCCCGACGATGAGACCTTGGAAAACGATGCCACCCCATTTACCGAAGAGGGAGGGTTTATCGCCCAGCATGACCAAGGCTTGACGTTGAGTAAGGGCGATCACTTGTTGATAGAATGATATAGTGTAGTTCTTCTTTTCGGTCTTCTTCGAGCTGTTCTCGGCACGGACACGTCGCTGCTCCTCAAGACTATCCTCATAGTCCTTTATATCTGCAAGGTTGTTCTGGTAGGCCTCGCTTTTCCTGTACACATCGGCGAAGTCTTGGGCTGAGCGCGGTATTCGGTTTTCCCAGCCCTGCCTAACACTTCGCTCATGGGGATCAGTGACAGAGGTAAGGAAGTCGGCCGTTGTCCACCGCTCCGGGCAGTCGAATCCCAAATCGGTGAAGTACTGTTTGGCACGATCTGACGGGCCGTAATACAAGCACTTGCCGTTGTCAATCAGCAGCACCTTGTCCACCAGTTTGTACAGGGATTCGCCAGCTTGGTAAAGTGAAACGGCGGTCGATATTTGTGCCATATTTGTAAGGGCTCGCAGTGACTGTATATACTCCACGGCAGTCGATGCATCGAGGCCTTTACTAGAGTTGTCCCAGCCTTGGACGCTCGCCCTGGTGATGAGTGCCTCGGCAATACTGACACGTTTGCGCTCTCCACCCGAAACTCCTCTGACATACTCGTTTCCGACTTTGGTGTTCATCGTGTGCTCAATCCAAAGCAACTTCGCGGCTACTCGAAGGAATTCTCGAACATAGTCGCTTCGACTCTCGCCTTCCATCCGCGACTCCTTTCCTGGGGTGCGAGTCCGGAGGGCGAATGTTAGGGTATCCCTAACCGTCAATGTAGCGTAATGTAAATCGTCTTCTGGATTATAGATGATCTCGCCCCTGAAGTCCTTGGCCATACGATTCGCATCCGTGCCACCGTAGGTCACGTCACCCAGCACGTCTTCGTAGCCGGCACGTTGGTTGCAAAAGGTTTTCAGAAACGTGCTACATCCAGATCCTGGACGGCCGAGGACGAGCAGCATCTCTCCGGGTCGGACGCAACCATCGAAATTGCTGAGAAGCTCTCTTACGGGTGGCTTCGCCGCAGCAGCCTTGGGACCTTTGGCAATCAAGTTCTTCAGGAGCCTCGGCAAGCCTAGAAAGATGTCGCCAACTGTAGGTTGTAAGCTGGCCCCGAGCCCAGCGCCCTTGACCGTAAGATTACGGAAGATGACGCCCGCATGTCTCGTCTTCTCTTCCTCGCTACTCTGTTGACGCGCCTCGCCAAACATGCGTGACATCAGTCGCCCGATTTCGTTATGTTCATCCTGAGACTCAGCCCCAGATGCGACACTTCGACGGTTGGTTAGGGCCTGAAACAGATCATCTTCAGTCCTGAAGGTGCTTTGTCTGCGGATTGGGACTGGCTGTTCTGTTGTTGACCTGATCGGCTCGAAACGACGTTCTACCTCGGTATGATCAGACTCGTCCGACGAGGACTCGCCAGGCATATGCTGAAGAACACCAGGACCCGGGGCGGCAGCGATAGTATATCCGGATGAAGAGGGACTAGCATCATTTATCCGAGCACCTCCAGCACCGTCGACATAGGCATGGCGCATCCCAACATTGTACGAGCTCACTTGCTTGCCAGCGAGTGGGAACTCTCGATTGTGGTGGTAAACCGAAGAGCGTGGCGTGTCGGGGTATCCACCAGGCAGATCATAGTCTGCCAGAGTCTGTCCATCGCTGTCCATCTTGACTTGGACGGGAAGCTCAACGCTGCCCAAGGGAAAGGGGAGATCAGTTGCTGCCTCAGACACGAAGCTTTGGTACTGGTTTTAGTTAAGAATGGATAAGAGTCCACGACAGCTGCATTGTAGGTAGTAGTAGTTGTTGTTGTGATTGTTTGTAGTAGTTGTAATATTTTTGGAGGTGTCTTAAGTTGAGAAATGTAGAGTACATTGAGCCGGGGCCACGACTGGCTTGAATAACAAAGAATTGGAACAACTACATGTCGGCAACCGGGCATGTCTTGGACTGCGAGTCGGAGTTCGGGCTCGAATGATGGACGACATCGTGTGTAGGACAGAAAGAATATTGGCAATGGCCCAATGACTACATGTTAGGGCCGATTGTGGCTTGCAGCTTCTATGGTTGTACATCGATGAGGACCGCAAATGCTGAGATCCGATAAGTCCCTTTTTGGTGGTGATGAATCGAAGGCGTCAAGCCTCATGTGGGTCATGTGGGTCACCCGGCAGGACCGGGGGAGTGGTGATGCTGTTATGAACTTATGAAGCATATGAAGCATTGAAGCTCATTCCCTAGTTCAGCTTGTCCGTTCTGTTTAAGCTGGTAAGATGGGAATCTTCGACGTCATTCTGCTGAATGAGGTGCCCAGATCCTAGGCAGCTAGGTGAAAAGGGTAAGCTGACAGAAGCTCTTATCTCGTCGTGCCGTCCCATTGGAAATTTGAAGTGCATTACCCGACAAGTTCACATCTAACAAGTCGGCAAGTCGGACTTTACTATCTCCTTGATTCTTTATTCCCTTTTTCAGTCATAAAAGTCAATGTTTTCCTCTTTTTTCAAATTGTTTACATCTGCAAGAAATTGCAGTCTGAGCTCGTTCCAGCTGTCCATTCACTTGTTTCATTCGGCACCTACCTACATGAAGTACCTCCTTAAGTTTATTACAAATATTAACCAACTATGAGGACCTAGCGACTATCTATTTAAAATGACGATGACTTTGAAAATCCATATAAGTAAAACACGGATGTCGGCTTTGATTACATATCCCTTTGCTCCGGTGCACCGCGCAACCTCTCCAGTTGCATACCTACTAATGCAAGCGGATCTAGTATGTATGTACATGTAATCTCCGTCAAAGAGGAAGATGTACATAAGTTACGAGTCATGGTAACCATCAGCAATTGGACTGGCCAGATGGACTTCACCAATATCAAAAAGTCACGCTCTCATTCGAGTCAGTGATTTAATTATAACCCCAGACTGGGTAGTAGGTAGGCAGGCGGTAAAGAATTGGGGACCCGTAAGTTGTGACAGGCTCCGGAGGATTCGCGGTCCTCGTGAGGCTCCAATCTGCTAATCTTTGCGGAGCAACCCATCTTGTCCGCCGGATAGTCCGGTCCCACAGCAATGCAAGCCACGCGAAAACAGGGTTCCCTGAAAGATTACGAAGTACACGAAATCTTTACTAGTTGATAACTATGCCTCTGATTTCCCACATGACAGACAGCCTCCCTCGTACATATCTAATCGGCGCAAAAGAATACCGACAGCTAAGCCCATGGAATGTAAATACTATTAACGGTTTCCATATCAGGAAAGTCTCGTTTGAAGCTATATTTCGCGAGCTCGAATAGTCACGCTGTAAGGTATGATTGCCTATTGCATACGTTTGCGATCGCGCCGTCGCTGTTGCGATATGAGGACTACGAAAGCACATAATTTTTTAGTGACTGGGAGATCATTTTCGTATCTTAATCATACTATGAGCTGAGAATGAGGTATTGGTCATTTTTATCAATAGTGATATACGTAGTATGGTGCCTGCGTATACTACCTGGATAGGTACCTAAGTACTATGCAAAGATCCATGATTCTATGGTGTTTGGCTTGCTATATCTAAACTTATATCTAATATTTTACGATAACAAGACTAGTATATATATTAGGATGTTCTTTTGGCACAAAAAACTTCAATGAAACCTAACGAAATGGACCTTACTTTTCAAAACAGCTGCAACAGCTGCGCTCCACCTGCGCTACCTTAATGATTTTGTTGCACCAGCTTAGTACGCAGAAAAGTCTTTGAAGCAAACGCAGTGTACAATGTAAGATACCTTCGTATATCTTCAATATAATGAATTCCAAACCTACCCACCTGATAGATACCACGGTCTATTTGTAACCCCTGAAGCCCTTGAGGCTGCCAGGAGGCGCTCTTCAAATCCACGGAAGGGCGATAATCTACCCAAACGAATCGACCTTGGCTGTAATCATACTGGGAGGTCAACAATGAGGATCCCTCTAGACGGGGACAACGTGCAAGTAGTACAACTGCAACACCAGTGCCTGTACAGGCGTCCCCGGTAGAAGAATGTATTGTGGTTAGCGATGTAGAAGAGGCTCCTTGAAGAAATGGGAATATATATTAGGAATTGATAAGTAGGAAGATGGGAATGACTTCATTTTTAAGCTATGGCTGGCAATTGTTTGCAGCTGTTTCGAAAAGTAAGGTCCATTCAAGAAAAAAAAAATTCAAGGTCCAAATAAAACCTCTCTCAAGTAAAGGGCGAGCAAAAGTTGATGTGACTGGGTAACGAGTGGCTCGACTGCAACGGCAACATAAGTAATACAGCTAAATAATCTCTTCCTCGTCCCGGGGGGAGGAAGAGTTACTGGTAGACTCTCGAGCAGCCTGAATCATAGAGTTTAATGTTTTCTACCATATCTCTTTGGGCACTTCTACATCCACATTGATTGTTCTGCTTCATCAAGCTACAGTAGGTACCTACCTACCCAGGTCATTATCGAACGGAACTCTAACATGTTAAGCTACACCGCCGGTGATTGAAGCAGATAGAAGAAGTGATGTACACCAGGATACAAAGACTTATCCTGTGGGCCATCCACTTGTCCGATGAGTGAGCTAGGAGCTGGCCTTTACGAATATGAAGTTAAGTCCCTGCCCAACAACAACGAACTCCCCCTTTTACCGGCTCTCCTCAAGCGACGCAGTTCCAACTCGTGTTGGATGAAGGTAGCGGCCCAGGCTGCATACTACCAAACTAACAAAACAATAGGATTATTCTACAGACCTTCTTCCATATAACTTAACTTAGACTCTTCATCTTACAGCAGTATATACTTGGCTAGGTACGAGGGGAACGTAGATATTGGTTAATGTAATCTACATAGCAATCTCCCTCTAGGTAAAAGGTAAAGGAACTTTTCTTCAGACGTTTTTTCCCCTAATCATATGGAGCTAGCACAGATCTTGCCGTCACCACCTAACCGCCATCCCTGAGCTTGTCGTCGCTGGGGCTGGTGCTGCAGAGGGAGGAACTGGCCTGGTCCTAGCCCTGTATCCTTGTATGTACAGTCACTAGAAGTCACATTGGACGCCTCGTTTGCCTAGCAAATTCCTCGTGAGAGAGAACCCTCTAGCTTCTTCAACTACGTACATCGCTGTGGGGCTTATGGTAGCTGCTGTCCGAATCCCTGGCCCTGCAGGAAGCCTGGAGGCTGGGGCTGGCATTCAACATCATTGCCAGCCAAGGACAGTTGACTCTCTAATCCGGCCACGTTGTATATATGAAAAAGCAGTAATAGGGAGAAGGCAGAAGAAAATGTGCCTTTGTTTGTACATAGCATTGTACTGTGTAGGTACTCATCAAGTACCTATCCACACTTGTTTGCTCTTCTGGGCCCGAGTATCTGGTACTCTTTCGTTCTAGGCATTCTGCCCCTTAAGGAGACAGGATGTGGCTTCTTATCAAGTGGATAGAACTTACTAGGAATGGGTCTCGAAGATTGGCCTCCTTTCCCTGACCGTATCTACCTAGGTATGTAGATACCTAGGTTAGGTAGATAGGCACAATAGAACATTTTTTCTCCGTATGTAATGTGAGCCGGTGAGAGGCGTATGAGTGGTAACAACAGGATGAGGTATGATCAAAATCTGCAACTTTTCATGTCCAAATGTCACCCTCTGTGCCTCTCATGTGCTTCGACTGTGTGTGCCCCGGAACAACGGGAAGACCATTACTTCCAAAGAGTCCTACGGACGTCTAGTGATGATAATTATGGGACTACAGTATCCCCACAGACCGCATTGGTCCAGAACTTGGAGACATTCCCGCCTTGAGGCTAGACGATTGGTGGCCTCCTAGATAGGGAGAGACTGCATAGATCGAGCACAGACATATCGTAATAGGGGCTGCCCTCCTTGCGGCGGTCCAGGGGTGAGAGTTGTTGGCAGCGGATGTGGACTTGGCCAACAGCATCTCTACATATAGCCAACTGCCACTAGATGAATTAGAGTAGAGTATTGTGCAGTGAGATCATTCAAACGAGGATCTGGTGAACAGCAATGTTGCATGAGGGCCACTGTGCCGGATGGAGATGCGACTATACAATTTACAGTAGTAGCCAATAAGAAAAACATTCAGCTCCCAACGTCTGGTTTCATATCTACATGGAATGATCGCCGCCAACCGGAGCTTTTCTCAGCCGAGTACTGAGTCTTCGCGTAAATTTGGGGAGCTCACCAAGTCAATGTTGTCGTAATCTAAGGCTTGAGGACATCACGTGGGCGAGGACTCCTAATGAAAGATTCTCACACCCAGGGTTGGTCACGAGGGCAGAAACCGAGATGTTTTGGAAGCAATGGCGGGTATTCTACGACATCTGAATCTTGGTCGACATGCGTGTGCCTCTCGATCTTGGTAGGCTAGGAGGTATGTAAAGTTGTATGACTACCTATATTTTACCTTCCAGGTCGTCTTCAATAGCATTATGTCATTTGGCGGTATTAACATCTCACCAACTCAACTACCGGTTGCAACTTTGTGAAATGCGGGAATTGGCTCGCCGTATACCTACCGTATGGATGAACTGTAGGTAAGTGAGTTCAAGGTTACCTTGCCGGACCGTGCCGCGGCTTGAAGAACTTGATTATGTAGGTCTGTGACAGAAGTCTATTTAAGTAAGGCCGGTAAGGGGAACCTTGGTGAACAACCGCGCCAATATGTCGAATGGTTACCCTACAGGTTCCAGGCAGGCAAATGATCACATTGCCGCGCCTGTTGAAACAAGAAAGCACTACGACATCGTGCGCCGGGTGTGCCGCTGAAGATGCACACGCGTGTTTCATGTAGCTTTGGCGTTCGTCGTTATCGGCTAGACCGTATATGCACGGCCACAAAAGCGGAAAATCCGGCGAATGGGTGTGGTACCAACCGGCGTAGTCTGCGGTCTTGCCAATCTGTTGGCGAGCCGCGAACCGTGGGGTTAGGCGACAACCTGGTGCGAAACCTCGGTAGCGACCGCTTAATGAAAGCCTACGGCTCAGCAACGTTGTTGGGTTGGTATGAGCCGTTATTCATTCATCTGATGAACTGAGTTGGAGGTTGGGTACGACGCTAGTACGAAGCTGAACAAGTCTTTAGTCGTGTGATCTTCAGATGGCTTCGCAAGCGCAAAGTCATGTCAACGTAGGTGGCAATAAAAGGCGAGCATCAACTCTGGTAGAATCTAAACAAGTCATTGATGGGAGCTACATAGCTAGGTAAATATACTAATGATCGATCCAAGTCGGTGAATCTACCTAGTACGTATGATCAATATTCGCATGACTTAGCTATTTATCTACACACGAGAGGATCTTTGCGTTAACGGAATTAATTTTACTACCTACCAAAGTGGTACATACCGATAGCCTTATGCAGGGCTCTTCCTGTATTGCGACGTAATAGAAGGAGCCGAACTTTGGCGTGGCAATTGTCGGGTTTTGGACTCGGAGTAACCAGGGTCGACTACTCACACCATATACGCAAGTAGGTGGTCGTATATTGTATACAAGGTCGTAGGTTGCATCCTGGTATTGCGTTTCTGCAACCCCCAACGCTGATGCCCGTTCATACAAATGGCACTCTCATCAAGTAGAAGAAGACTTGAAACAATCTAGTACCTGCGTCCGGATCCCTCGAGCTGCAAGAGCATACATCAGAGGGCAGCCATTCTCGCTTGTCGTGTTTATTGGTTTATAATAGATCCTTCTTGTATTACCTACTCCCCACGGAATGGCTGATAATGGAACCTGAGGGCGTATCGGTGCTGACTTGATAGGTTAGGTAATTTTAGAAGGTTTGGGCGAAGAATGAAAGAGACCATAAGGGTTCATCGGCAGTGGCCATTGAATGATGGGTTATGCATTGTTGTGTCAAGTTCGAGGAGTTTAAGAATTTGTCCGTTTACGGACGAGCGACATCGTTGACCGGTGCCGAGACAAATTTATCTCGATAGCTAAAGGCGGACACATTTTATCTAGAGGTCATCCATGATCCGTGGCTGTGCGGGATCATCGATGCATATCCTTAGCGCAGGCACACAGCCTCCCGCATTCGTTGTAAGCTACAGTACAAGTACCTGTAGCTATCTACGTGCATGTTGAATTGGTGTACCTATGCACTGCACGGTAACGGCTACGCACGTGAATACGCAAGCTTACTTCGTTCTGCAAATGCGGTTGGGTAGCATAGATGGGATCAGGATTTAAACCTGCATGAAGTATCTGCAACGGTAGGAATCGACCCATTGCCCGTAGAAGAGGAACAGTAATGCTGCGGCCTGGAGAAAGGTGCTATAACGAGTACATCAGTTTCATTCATTCAGACGTCATCCGCACCAGTGGGCTCTCTGGGGACTGCCATCTGTTCTCCTGGCTCAACAGCATTCTCTGCGGGAGAGGTGTCGTTGAAACTAAGCCAGCCAATGACGACGAAGAAACCAAGGAGAAGGGCATGCTATAAATAAAATGACTTGCGTCAATCAAGTTCTGTACCTGTGTCACAGAACTACCTAACCGAGATACCCGAATAACGTGCTACACTAGGTAGGTGGCTCTAGAAGCCGAGAATTGGTATACTATGTGTGGCGCGACGAAGTAGGAAATCGGTAAGCTGGGGGCTGGTTGGGGTCGACCGGAGAAACAGAGGTCAGCTCAATAAGGATTTGACGATTGTGCCCATTGTGCAATGATCTACAACGTTCAGCACTTGAGCATTCTTTTATAGAATACCTACTTCGTACAGATGCGTAGTACTGGTAAAGAGAAACGAGGGGCTTAGGATCTAATAGCAGAATAGGTACCGAACATTGCTGCTGCTCATGGTTCTGTTCAGTACCTAATTCCTAGTATGTTTCATTATTTATTAATACACCGGAGAAAATCGACACCGTACCAAACTTCCATGGCTTCACCAGTTCGTGGTTCCCCGCCGTGGTAAAACTTCCGAACGGCTGTTGGATGTTAGATCAACATGTTTCTATAATGGCACCTATTTTCAGCAGGAACTACACTCAATAAGGCGTTTTCACCAAGCTGCGGGCCCTTCGCGGACCGTCCAAGCCATCCAAGTTTGGAGATGAATCGTTAGGGAGGCCTGCCGAAAAGGTCCTCATGAAACGTGGGGTCCGGCTCGAATATGACTGGGTTAGACTAGAAGCAGGCGGGATACGGAAATGATACTATGTAGAGCAAGGTCTGGTCTCGAAAACGGTCGGATCCTGAAGTATTAGAATTATTTGCCCACGCATTTTAATACATGTAAGGCTCAATCGTGTGTGTCCCACGTCTCAAACGACATCAGACGAGACTGCGGAAATTTTCGTGAGCGGCGTACCCCCTGTAGATCGCGGGGCCGCACTGTTGATTGGAGGATGTAAATTCAATAACAATAAATCCTCGACAGCAGTATTTCCGTATCTGATGATAGGTGTAGCGAAAGGAATGCGAATGGCTGCCAATGGAAATCGCGAATTGGCCATATGATCTTGATGGTGGGTTGAAGGAGCTGAAGTCTCCAAGTAGTTGGTGGCATGGTGCCCCCAAACCGCATCGACCGGTCCACATTTTGAAAGCACCAGCGAAAGATGCATCTTGACCGAGACACGTTACTAGAGGATCCAAGCTTCCTAGCGGACCCTCTTCGCTGCGCTCAGAGGGTAGCAAAAAGGTGGTGGTGTAGCAAAATTATGGCGAAAGCTCCACAATTTTTTTGTATGTGGAACACACCAAAATTTCGAGGATAGATTTTGATTTTCGATATACACTACGTTTCTCTCTATATCTCCATGAATAAGGTAGCTACAAGATAAAAAAGGACATCAATAAATAACTCAGAAAACTAGTAAAATTCCAATACTATTTGCATTGATATAGCCTTAGAATAAATGAAGTTATTTAAGGTTTCCTTTATTTTCAAAATGTAAGGTGTAATGAAAGGCAAACTCCAGCTTTACAAATCTATTATATTAGGCCATTCAAAATACTTAATTCTTTTAACCATTAATAACTTAACTATAATAAGTTTAAGAATGATGCATTCTAGACTAGAATTTTTGTTATTTTCTGTAGATAATTTTAGTAGTTTTTTCATACTCTAAAAGATAAAATTCGCGGTCATTTCATGTTTGAAAATTGAAGGCACCTAAAATGAGCTTTTTATTTTCTACATTTAGGTGCGATTCTCATACAAACGAAAAAAAGTAAAGCTTTCGCCATAATTTTGCTACACCACCACCTTTTTGCTACCCTCTGAGCGCAGCGAAGAGGGTCCGCTAGGAAGCTTGGATCCTCTAGTAGGTACCGAAGAAGTGTGCCGAAGGCTTGAGGTGAGCGGTCTTAGAGTTGATCGTATGTGTAGAGGGGATACTAATGACATAGGTGTACTTATATATACACCTACAGTACGAAGTACATACGTTGATAAAATACCTACCTACATAGAAACCTACGTGCCTACATATATGTAACCTATCTACATTACATACGTATAATACGCTGTATGTGGGACGTGATGTCTGGTGAAGACCAACACAATGGCTTCAAGTGAGATTCAGGGGTATCCTGAATGATTATGTATGATCGATGCCTACCTATGTTTTCTATTTAAGCGTATGTTATGTATTACAATAACCAATTCTGGTGGTGATCCTTCATTCCCTGGGTAGGTACTTAGGTACCTTAGGAGGTAGTGTTGGTGTTTTGAGTGAAACCAGAGTAGTATACTTCGTACGTGTCGATGATATCTTTCCAGCATCTTCCGGATTGATGATTCACTGACAAGAGGGCGTCATTGAACGGAAAATCACATGTATGGTGAGTACTATGGTGCATGAGGACCTGCGAATCGCGCATGAAGCTATACATGTGAATACTACCATCATTGACCTTGGAATGCTTCTCCTCTATCTCCTACCCCCATTTTCGATATCTGGATGACGTATAGATTGTATAGACTTGGACCTAGAGCTCATCAGACATAGTTGCAATCGCAGAGTATCAGCTTACATAGAAGGATCAATTGAATTAACTGATTTCGAGGATGCCGGGGTGTCAATTTGCCTAGCTTTGAATCTGATCTGATCTGAGATCTGATAATAGCCTAAGGTGCTGTAGGTACATAATACCTAGTACTAAATGATTTTCCAGTGCCGTATGTGAGTAATATCACCGGCTGGCTCCTCCAGATGGTCCGTGGGAACACATGGATGCTCCTCTGCTTGTGCCAGCCAGCGCACCCAGAGTTCGGCCGTTAGGAGTGAGCCAACGTCCCCCAACGACCACTAACCCTAGCGCGAATAGCTTCGGAGAGAGCTTGGACCTCAAGTGGGCTCTAGGCCGACAATAGTCTGCTTTAGGAAGAAGTAGCCGCTCGTAGAGGTCAAGTAGTGTGTGTATATACGAGTATATTAAGGTATTGTTCCAGGCCGTATAGATCCCCATAACGTCAAATTATTAGAACCTCTGTCTCGGGAGGTAAGGAGGTGTGCATGGACCGTATGAACCTCCAATGCCAACCTTTTCCTTTTTTTTTATGTCTTGGTAATCCCGCATAGAGGTGAATACCATCCATCCACCATCCACGAAGCACCTCATTTTGCCACAGAGTAACAGCCGCCGTAGAAATACTATACGAATGTGCTCTCGCCTCGTTCGATAGTTAACTCTCTTCCTCCCCGCTCACACCTCAGCGCTTCTAGAAGTCCAGAAGCAAGGTAGGTAGTTGAAACATACATTAACACGACCGGTTGTCCCACTAGTCGCGATGCGTAACCACCAAGATGACCGGTAGACTGGTACCATCGATTCATACTCTCCGGTCCCTCAGGCTTCTGAGTTCAGACGAACGACGAGCCGAAATTCCGAGGTATTATTCAGATTGTAATATGCTGCACAAGTTACTGTACTGTGCAATAGCTATGACAGTAATGTAGGTACATACTGTAGGTCAGGGTTCCCCCTCTGCCCCTATCTCCATACCCAGTTCTACCGGACCACATATGTAACTAGTCGAACTGGGGCCAAGACATGGGAATTGAAAGGATCCAGCAAAACCCCCCCAAAGCGGAACCCATGATGCAGATGAACCAGACATTCTCTTCTTTCTGTAGAGGAGAGAGACCCTTCTATCGCTGATGTACATACATATATGTATGTATGTACGTAGCCATCCGGAGGCGAGACAAGCGGTCCCCCCATCTCCATTATAATAGCAGTATCCCACACAACCACCACAATTGTTCGTGTCTGTCACTTCAGAGAGGTAAGTATACCTATCAGAAGAGCCAGGTGACAATTCAAAAAATAAAGATAGAAGACAAGTACGTACCCATCTCCAACACCAAGCTAGCATCGGCTTCCCCAATTCCTATTGGCCGAGCTGGATTTGTACAACAAATTGCTTGGCAGACTAGGGCTCACTTAATCTCTTGTCGCTCCGTCGAAACTCCCGATCCTTCCCTGTCTGATTAGAAGGTTAGCGCGGGCTGCAGGTTGCTTTAGTTGGTTACCTTCTGTAGCTCCCAGTCACTTCCTTGTACCCCCCAAACGCCACACAGACCAGGGCATCGCCGCCGGGTCTGGGCTGAACCTACATTAGTCCCTGTTCCCGAGCTTGCCAGAGGCCCGTCAGAGGAACCACAACGGGCAGAACGGGGGCCACACCTACCTTCCATTTGCAACTGCGTACATACATGTAGTACCTCTAGGTATACGATGTACCTCCAATGTCCATGTCTAGAGGTACATACAACATACAACATACGGTATCTACCTCGTACATGGGAACAGGAACATTCAAATCGGGAACATTGGGAACATTGGGAATATCGAAGTTGAATGAGTTGATTTTATGTACCTTACCTTGTCTTCCTTGCCTCTTGTTTTCCTTCGAGATCCACAAATATTGCCGGTCTTCCTATCCATTCTGCCATTTCAACCATTTCTAACCAGCATACAATAATAGCTAAGCTCTCAACTACTATTCCTACATCTCAGGCCCCAGACCTCCAGTCCCTCCCCCCCTTCAATCTTGGCCGGATCACCAAACTACCACGCTGCAACAAACCATCTACAACTAAACCCCCCCACCGTCGATATAGATAGAACGGCCGCAAGCATACGCAGCTGGCTATAAACATCGATCTGAACCTGCAAGGCTGACTCCCGCGACAATTACGTCGAAGGGACCCCATGTCAGATGTTCGGGAGCCAGCAGCAAGCACTCAACCGAGAACAAAGGCTGGAAACGAGATCCTTCTGGGAACCTTTACACCGTGCACAGCTACGAAATAGAAGCAATGCGGTTCGTCAATTTCGCACTTTCTAGAAAGATCCCCTCTGCTTCCTCCTCCCCGCAGAGTGGTTTCGAATTCCCTCTTTGCTGCTTTGTTCTAAACTCTTCTGTCGCTTTGAATCCTGCTAACACAGTTGTCTCTCTTTCCAAGACTAGATGGACGTTGCGACTGAGAGTGCGCCGCGAAACATACCCGGCAACCATACCCAGGCGAACGAGAGCATGGGCGCGCGGACGGTTCCAATTATTACCGGACCAACGCCGACACCAACCATAAAGATGTCGGCGCCTTCGCCGTCGGGAGAGCCCATGGAGCTTACCACCCCGACCAATTCGTCTGCTCCCCAGAGCGCCGGGAAGATTTCCGAGGGAGAAGGCAGCGACTCGAATGACCGTGCACTCTCAGGAGAGCAGAACTCCAACTCTTCTTCGACTACGATGCCTGCGCCCGCCGCCGCTGCTGTTCATCAGCCCAAGATAGTACAGACTGCCTTCATTCATAAGCTCTACAAGTGCGTATATATGCCATAGCGTTCAGCGCCAGAGGGTTCGCATAGGCCACTAATCATTCCATGCTGGATTTAGTATGTTGGAAGATCCCAATATACAGCACCTTATCAGTTGGTCTACCTCTGCTGAGAGCTTCGTCATGTCGCCTTCGCATGATTTTTCCAAAGTCCTCGCGTACGTTTTGTGGTCTAGCGCGAAGTCGGCCAATGAGACTAATTGTGTAACAGCCAATATTTTAAGCACACCAACATATCATCTTTTGTCAGACAGTTGAACATGTACGGATTTCATAAAGGTATGCGGAGAGATATTGGCTGTTGCTGAATCCTCGGTCGACTGACCAAGCGAGCATTGCAGTAAGCGATGTATTTCATACAGGATCCCCAGAGACAGCACTCTGGGAATTCAAACATGGCAATGGGAACTTCAAAAGGGGCGACTTGGTTGGATTACGCGAAATTAAGCGGCGGGCGTCCCGTCACACGCTGGGTCATCGCGAGATCAGTAATCAGAAACCAACCATTTCGCAACCCGGCACTCCGGCGGAACCAATGCCACCCATACATGATGGTTCAGATCCAAGACTTGCGAATATAGAGCATTCCTTGTACGATGTCACGTCTAGGCTGCAACGCAGCGAGGAGAACGCCCATTACCTGAACGTGAAGCAGCAAGCAATGGCAGACACCATGAGTCGCCTAGTTCAGTGGAATCAGGAACTGTCCCGAGCGGTCCTGAGTCTGGTTCCTCCCGAGAATCCTTTTCATAGAGACGGTAAGTATCCGTTTCTGCCTGGGTCGCGGGATGAGATGTATCTAATGCGATTGCAGTCGTCACCGTACAAGGGGAAATTCAACGCCAGACAGACTTCTTCCGATCTATCGACGAGCCGCACGAGCCGCCCTTTCAGAATAGCCGTCAGGTTTTTGCCAATCTTGACAATCCACCGGTGTCCCCTAGGCAGTTAGCGCAGGACGACCAACGAAGATTAGGAGTGCATCCGTCTCGCGGAGCAAACTTTTATCGGCCGTCTGTCCCTTCTAATCTCTCTCGTCGATCTTATGGGTCGATGGGGGGAAGCACGACTCAGTCATCTCCTTCACCCCTTCGGTCCCAGGCAGTGCCGCCACCATCTGGGCCTCATCCGCTGGCGACTGTTGAACCTCCACCGAGCGGCTTGCCCAGAAGGCACACTTCAGCCGATATTCGAGCGCATGGATGGCAGACCAACCCGCCGCCGTATGTCTCTGGCCCACCACATTCATCTCACTGGCCTCCTTCCCCAAGCCGAGCAGCGCAAGAGGAGCAGCGAATTCGCGACCCGCCGCCTCACTATTCCTTATCGCGACCCACAACCCCCCCAGCTCCTTTCTCGAATGGCAGCATTGGGAATGGGTTGGACAGTCTCAATAATTGGTCCTGGAGCTCGGCCAACCGAGAGAACAAGAACCTGGCAGTCAAAGACATGTCGGCCCCGCCGACGAGAAGGGGAAGTATGGCCCACATTCTCAACCCCACTGACACAATCGAGCGCGACGACGAGGACGATCCCCGAGGAGACGAGGATCGGAAGCGCAAGCGATTGCAATAGTTCAACGTTTTAGATCCTTCAACATACCACATTTCGCGTCCTGGAAAGCGTTGTCGCATATTATACCACGCACGGAGGCCTTTTGTTTTTTCCTTTGCATAGAGCGATTGATGCGGACCACACACATACACACACGAGTCTCTTAGGATTCAGAAGACGACACGCCATGGCCATGTTATACGACATCTGATTATGCATCTTACGAATCTCCTTGTGTTGCATCCCACAAGTAATTGCTTTCTGTCCATTGCTTTAGTCTTCATTGGACATCTTTTTCCTTTTACTGAAATACCAAAAAGCATCTAATCTGCTTTGACTACCCTACACGATTTGGATAGGCCAGTGGCGGCGGTGCGGGGGGATGCATACTCCATATCTTAGTTGACTGAGGGTTCGGACCTTGAGGCAGTGAACGGACAGCTGAATGTTCTGCCGCGGGAATGTACAATATGGAATGGGAGTCTACTGCTGGTTCGGAGGAGGAATTTTTGCAACATGTTGATGGGAACCATGTGGGAAAACTCACCCAAAACTTCCCGCACAACTACGCTCGCGGATTTACTACCCTACCTACCTAATCATGTGTACTCTTATGAAGTAGTTAATTTCGGAGAGAGGGCTTCTTCGCATACCCATAGGTAGAGCCGTCGCAGCTCCCGAAATAAGCTTAATTTCTCCACGCTCCCTTGTATTGCGGCGTTTCGACGTGATATGTGGAAGCATGTCGGATGAGTGTTTGCGATCATAAGACCCCTTTGGTGCCTGATAATAGCATACTATGATATATTAGGTTTTTTACTCATTCTCCTTTTTCTTTCGACTTCTTGTTTCTTTTCCTCTTCCGCCTTTTCTTCTTTACAATTCCTTCGGATATAGGTTGGCCAGACTCATCAGCTTTCGGAGGATCAACCTTCAAGTCTTCCACTTTGTCCTCGGGACTACCAGTACGACCAACTGGCTCGTCAATATTTTCCACTTCGCCCATCGTAGGTGCAGGCCGCGGCGCATCTGTATCATCGTCCCGCCGCTCTCTGTCGACGCCCTCCATCTCCGCCCGCGACCTCTTCCCGCTCCGCCTGCTCCTCCCGAGCCCGCCCCGCCCCGCCTCCTCGTCACTGCTCTCCTCCCGCCGCGTCCACTTCTGCAGCCCGTCGCCGCCCGCGCCTCTCCCCCGCTTTCCGAGCAGCCGTCCGCGCAGCCTCGCCGCGTCCCGGTCTCCGCTTCCGTTCCCGGGGGGGGCGGCGGAGGAGGAGGCTGGCACTGACCCAATCCCAGTGTTTGGATCTAGACCCCGCTCCTCGGCGAAGTCTGCTTCCTCTGCCGCACGAGCCGCGGCCCGGGGGGGTTGGGATTGTGGTCCTGACGCGCTGGAGATGGTGCTGGGGTTGAGCGCGGAGAATGTGCGGCTGGGATTGGTATTGGTATTGCTACCGCCGGGGTTTGTGTCGGGCTGCGGTTGCGATGGGAGGAAGGGGCGGATGGCTTTGAGGCGCCCCTCGAGCTGCGTTTGGATGAGGTTCATGTTGGCGGCGAAGTTGGGGGCTGGGTTGCCTTTGGCGCTGGCGATGGTCTTCGAGGTGGATGATTTGCTGGTTGGCGCCATGGTGGGATGGCGTCGAGCGGTTGCTCGTTTTGTGGCAGGCAAAGGATTGGGGAAGTATGAGTGGCTAGGAGTGCTACCGCCGCATCATGACGTTTGGTGTATGCTGCTGCGGTCCAAATCAGCAGCAGACACTTCACCTAGTGTAGAGCTCCTGATGGTAGAAAGTTGCTGGGCAAAGAAAAAAGAGCCGGAGCTACACCCGTGATAAGCGATAAGATAGTGACAGATAACGGGGGTTTGATGCACCGAGGGAAGTGATGGAAAATACAAAATCCCCGCCGCTTGCACATGCCTGCTGAGGTCATGTTATGCACGGACATCTGTCAGCATGCATGTGTATACAGGGTTGTAAATATATTCCTTAGTTTTTTAATCCGTTTTAGTTAATACTAGTTAATACAGTTTTATTCCGGGGGGGGACCGGATTTTTTTTTTTTAATTAATCCGCGATTTTTAAAAAGTTAATTTAATTAATACTAGATTAATTAAAACGAACTAAAAAATTAAGGTTTTTTTTTATAAAGAACTTTTTTTAATAAAAAACTTTAATATTTAATTTAAAAAATTACATTTATATATAAAAAATACATGAAAAATTTCGTTATTTTTTCTTTATAATAAAAAATATTTCTTTATAATTTATATATATTTATAAGTATTTTATATTAATTTTTAAAAATAAATATAAAAAATGAAATAATAATAATAAAAATATAATAAAATATATTTTATTATTATTAAAAGTTTATTAATATTATTGTATTTTTTATATACGCGTAATTATTTTTTTTAAATTAATAAATAAAGTTTTATATTAATAAAATTTTTAAAAAAATTCGGAAAAATTCGGAAAAATTCGGAAAAATTCGGAAAAAACTCGAAAAAACTCGGAAAAACTCGAAAAAATTCTCCATAAAAATAAACCTTAATTTTTTAATTTACTTTAATTAATCCTTAATTAATACTAGTTAATATTATTCCGAGGAAATTTTTTATTAATTTAGTTCACTCTTTTTTTCGAACCCTTTAATTAGTCTTATTCCGGGGGTGGAATGGATTAACTAACTAAATTTACAACCCTGTGTGCATATGTTACACCTGCCACTTGCCAGGTGGGCAAGTTCCCTTCACCGGGCAAAGTGGGTCTTTCAGAATTGAATGACCGGATTTTCCCGTTTTCTACCGCAAAAGCGCACAGAAGCTCCCTATCTACCAGCCGGGGGCCAGTTGTTTTCACGATTGACGATTGACGATAGCATCGCAGTAGAAACACCTCAATTTTCATTCTCCTCTCTTTGGGCTCCAAGCATCTAGAGATAGCCTCAGTCCATTGAGGCTAGAACAATTCCTGTCACCATGTTCAACTTTGCTCGCAGCCGTGCTGCAGCTTCTGCCCTGCGATCTTCCAAGGTAAGTCGGTCAGACAGTTTGATATAACCTCCCACCAAGACATGTATCTTTGTGGTTGTATATACTTATATCTTCTTTCTCTGAATAGCCAGCGTTTGCTCCCGCTCCCAGATTCCCCGGCGTTGCCCAACAACAACGAAGGAATCTGAGCATTCACGAATATCTCTCAGCCGACCTTCTGCGACAGGTATAATTTATCACTCAAACCCCGAACCCCGACCCCGAACCTATCTTAACATATTCACAGTATGGCATTGGTGTTCCGAAAGGCTTCAACGCCAAAAGTGCTGTCGAGGCCGAGAAGGTAGCAAAGGAGATTGGTGGCGAAGACATGGTTATCAAGGCCCAGGTGCTAGCTGGAGGCCGGGGAAAGGGTAGCTTCGACAACGGCCTGAAGGGAGGTGTCCGTGTCATCTACTCTCCTACCGAGGCCAAGATGTTTGCCGAGCAGATGATCGGCCACAAGCTCATTACCAAGCAGACTGGTGCGGCTGGCCGCCTCTGCAACTCCGTCTACATCTGCGAGCGCAAGTTCGCCCGTCGCGAGTTCTACCTGGCCATCCTGATGGACCGAGCTTCCCAAGGTCCGGTCATCGTCTCCTCTTCTCAGGGCGGCATGGACATCGAGACCGTTGCCAAGGAGAACCCCGATGCCATCAACACCAACTACATCGACATCAAGGTCGGCGTAACTGACGATATCGCCCGGGAAATTGCGACCAAGCTTGGTTTCAGCGAGCAGTGCATCGAGGAAGCCAAGGATACGATCCAGAAGCTATACAAGATCTTCACCGAGAAGGATTCGACCCAGATTGAGATCAACCCCTTGTCCGAGACCTCTGACCACAAGGTCATGTGCATGGACGCCAAGTTTGGCTTCGACGACAACGCCGACTACAGGCAAAAGGAGGTCTTCACGTGGCGTGATACCACTCAAGAAGACGCCGAGGAAGTCCGTGCCGCCGAGTCCGGTCTCAACTTCATCAAGCTGGACGGCGACATTGGCTGCCTCGTCAACGGTGCCGGTCTGGCCATGGCTACCATGGACATCATCAAGCTGAACGGCGGCCAGCCCGCCAACTTCCTCGACGTCGGTGGTGGTGCCACCCCTGCCGCCATCAAGGAGGCTTTCGAGCTCATCACCAGCGACCCCAAGGTTACCGCTATCTTCGTTAACATCTTTGGTGGTATCGTACGATGCGATGCGATTGCCCACGGCCTGATCAACACTGTCAAGACCTTAAACCTCAAGGTTCCCATCATTGCCCGTCTGCAAGGAACCAACATGGAGCAGGCCCACCATTTGATCAACGACTCGGGCATGAAGATCTTCTCCATCGACGACCTCCAAAGCGCCGCCGAGAAGTCTGTACAACTGTCTAAGGTTGTGAAGATGGGTAAGTTATCATCAGATCAATATCTTAGCATGAGATGAAGCTAACACATAGCCAGCTCGGGACATCGACGTCGGCGTTGAATTCAGCTTGGGTATCTAAGGCGATGTGTTTAGACTCTGGTGCGATAGACAGTACTAACGAGTACTTTTTCCAGGGATTGTGTGATAACGGGGGTGGTGTTGTGATCTCACTAGAGCTAGGGTCGGGTTTGCATGCATATGATGTTTTTCCCTCGCGTCTTACACTTTCCAATGGAATTGCATCTTTTTTTCCCTGGCACTCTTAACACGAGAAGCTCACGCTGATATGTGACGATTACTTTAGAAGGGGGATTAATTCGAAGACTATGCTGATTCTGCTTGTCTAGCCTTCCATCCCTAACTGACCACTCGTTCCTGACTGTTGGCCTTTACAAAAGAGAATTGTCCTCACAGTATCTGGTGTCGTCCTAATATGGTTTCAGAATTGTAGTATGCCTCCTCCTCCTCCTTCTCCTAACCACTAACCCCAACTCCTAATCCCAACAATGTAACAATCGTCTATCCCTCGTATGTAATCTTCGACACAGACCAGGCCTGGTACCGTGGCGCAAGCTCGTAGTACGGCTGGCGGCGCTCGTTCTCCTTCTCGTCCAAGTTCATCTTCCAGAGCCACAGGGCGAGGGCCAAGACGAGCAGACCCAAAAGCACGCCCCGCACCAGCCGCAAAGTCGCCGGCCAGCTGCTCTGCTCGTACGCGATCTTGTTGAGCCAGTACCAGCGCTCGATCCGGAACGCAACTCGTCGATAGCTGTCCAGCGCGCCATCCCTCCACTTCTGCCCGCGCTGCTTTGCCGCGCTTGTCCGGGTTGTGATTGCGCGCAGGGCCATTGTTGCCAACCCCTCCTCATACCAGCACGGGCGCGCTGTCTTGCCCGCGAGACCGGGGCTGAGGCGTGGCTGTAGAGGGGTGCCCGGGGTCGTGGATAGCTCGTGCTGCCAGGCCCAGAAGGCGGCTTCCTTGCGCTCCTCCTCTAGCTCCTCCGGCGATGGGCCGAAGGCGGTGCGCGGGGGCGGGGTGGGCTTGCTGTTGGCGAAGGCGCCGAAGGGGCGGTAGGCTGGGGCGTCGCGGCGCGTGTACCACGGGATTGGGTTGCCGTAGGGGCCGATGGTGGTGTAGGCTGTGGTGTATGCCATTGTGGATTGGTGGTGGTGGTGTTGGTATTAGTTGGGTGGTTTGTATGTAGATTGGAAGGATGGGAATGCTGTTAGTGCTTTCCCAGGTTTGGTGGTGTCGATGGATCGATTGTCGTGATGGTGGTGTTATTGGAGATCAAGTTCAAGTCGAAAGTGGTTGATGAAGCTTGCTTGGAGATGTTGGTTGGCGAACAGCCAAGTCTATCACTATGAGGAAGGCTGCTGGATTGGTTAGGGGCGCTTGTTGTGCAGGCTTGGGGTTTGGATGTCGTTGTTGGGTTTTCTTACCTGTCAGGTCGTTGGCGCTTTCAGGGAGGGATTCAACACTGATGCTGACGCGTACTGGGAAGCTTGACGTTGACTGGTTGACTTGACTGGTTGACTTGGATGGTTAATCTTGGATGGTTGATCCTGAAATGGTTGATGAAGGTTAATCTTGGATAACTGTCGGTGGTCAGATAATTTTTTGTCTGGACAGCAGATTCTGATGGAGTTTGCAAACCTGGTTTATCAAGGAAGGAAAGGAAAGATTGAGTTGTACGCAGTGATGGAGCTTTGATGAGTCCGGAATCGAAATTGGATGGTTTTACGTAGGAAAGTATTGCTTAAGTGTACGAATGTCATTGGAAATTTTCGAAGGGAAAAAAATACGTGAAAATAGGTACTCAGGAGACGACGGGACAGCAAGAGTGTCATGGCTGAAGTGGAAAGTGCTATTTCCTGGCAACCGACAAACTGCCTAGAACGACAACCACTTCACTTGAATCACGATTCTATCCGCCTCAACCCACCTTCATCGTCTAAAGAGTGACTCTTTTTGAAGAATGCACACACAATAAGATTGGTAAAACACTTCGTCAGGCGTGAGCTGCGTCCCATTGTTCTCTTACCTAGACTCTTCATTGTATGTTATTCACGACGGCAAACTACTCGTTGCTTGTCTTGGCTACCTACATATCCTTCTTGTCTACAACCACATCATTTCCAAGTCATTGTCACGATGTCTATAATATGGTCATCATGCGCGCGAGACAGTGTAGTAGTAAGAGGGTTTAGAGATAATCTCCTGTGATAATGAGATGATTCGGCTGGTAAGATAGATGCCTTCAGAATCTTCCAGCTCAGGTCTGTCTCATAACCCCTTCGGATGTCTCTAGGTATCACGTAGTTAATCATCCAGATATCTCGTATGGAACACGAGTTACTGCGTTCGATATATGGTGCTGAATGACGCATGCTCATAAATGATCGTATAGCAAATGCTCAACCTGATGGTGTTTTCCCCTGAGATTACATAGGTAGATCGTAACAGCAAATAACGGTACGTACATGTCACTCTCCTTAGCCGTTCCTACTGGTAGGCATAACTGTAAGAAGTCCTCTCTATGCCAAGAGAAGGCTGATACATTGTAATGGGAGGATAGCCTTACTTCGTATATCGAGTGGATACACCGTAGGTGAATGTATAAGGTACTACTATGTTCTACCGTACGTACTATCCAGGGTTGTAGTCATGTGAATGGCCATCCACTACTTTATCTACAGTAGCATCCTAAAGGAGAACATTGAATCGATTGACACTAACTCCCTAGCCACTGTTCAATGCAGACGGTAGGCTCAATCACACCTACATGGAGAATAGCTGTGTAGATCGCATCCTTGGACCCTGGAAGGTTGTTTGTGGTCTAACCACCACCACTGCCTGCGCTCCGCGATTTGTCCGTAGCAAACATGGAGGAGTCCAATTAATAAGAAAGGGGCTTGATATTACCAGGAACCCCTATGTGTTTCTAGCAAATCATCTTCGTGTTGGCATCATCGAAGTGAGATTAGTAAACTTGATCGTACGGAGACTCAAGCACGCGGTCTACGCCATGTCTCTGGAAATGTTGGCTGACCGAGACGACAGGGATTCTGAATTAAGCATATCGGCAGCATCACCGAACGCCTCCTATGAGTCCCATTCCTGGAACCGCCATGCACGTATGTATCCGCAAAAAGCATGCTGTAGGTAAGCCAACCCGCCGCAGATCTGCATGCGACAATACCCCGAGGTTGCAGTCACCGACCCCAACCCGAATTCTACATAGTATAAGTGCCATTTACGGTGAAATGCTACTCTTGATGCAGACCACATTGGACACCGCCGCATCGGTACCTAATCATCTATAAATGGGGGCTAGATGAGATGACTAGATGACTAGTGTACCGGGCGGCATCAAGATGGAGTCCGTTAATGGACGTGATATACGACGTTTCCGGGGCCGAAGGAATTAGTATCGAACAGACAAGTAAAGAAATGCGAGCAAGCCTACCGATGCACACACCTCGCAGCCGTGTAGACATCGGACAACTACCTACACCTAGATAGCTAGACCTCAAGTGCATGCAAACGTGAGGTTGCGCCGGTACCACTTCAGCCTACCTTCTACGCTACTTGCACCCATTCCCAGAGGCCAGCCTGCTTCCATACTCACCGCTACGAGATTTAATTTACGTGAATCGAACATGTGAAGTAGTATTCGAATCAAAGTATCAATCACCATACGTTAAAATAAGACATATGCAAGCCGCTGAGTATTCGGCATTGCGGAGATCTTGGCATTAATAGTGGCGACACCGGCACGACTCGGTAAGCCTAGCAACTCAGAGCCTCAGGGGTCAAGCACATATATAATAATATGACCTGTCTTCTTCTGCTCGAGAAAGTTTTCTTACGTACACGGGAAATCGAGCTGCTTAGCTAGCCTATCTTTAGCTATTCGATTATTTACTTTTCACACGTCGACCTCTTTTAAACTCTCCCGATCCAACTGGAAGGTTAGCAGCTACACCTAAATACACCACTCAAGCGTGTTGGACGACAACACATAATAGACCACATACACATCGACTTCACGACATACCACACCATGGTGAAGTCCGAATTCAAGGAGTGGTGGCGGAGCCAGACATCCATACATCCATCTCGGCTAACGCCCTCGGTACCCATATGCCCATGCGCAGCCTGCTTCAACGGCATAGGGCACGGCCAAGAAGTATTTAGAGACCCCATCGACACTGGCGAGGTCCTCCCTCTCAGAAAGAGCAAGAACAAGACCACAACTTCCATCACTACCGCCTGGCCCTCTACCAAGAAGCCCAAGGAGGACAGGCCCCAAATCGCCCAAGTGAAGAGGCCGTGGTACAAGCAAGCCGGCGCCCTATCCCGAAAACCAAGCTCGGCGAGTGTGGCTTCGGACCTGACGCCCCTGTGCTCGACATCAACCATTCAGACGATATGGCGAACGAGTTCCGAGACGACGACTTCAGCTTTTAGCAGCATGCTGAGCACCCATGAGATCTAGATACACTCACAACATCCCCGCGACTTCAGAATTGCGAAGAGGAAAGCGGTGACGGGTGACCGAGGGAAAGGTTCGGCGCAAAGGAGTAACGGCTTAGTATGAATTGAACGATGGTCAGGGGAGGGAACTTGCCGAGTTTCGTGCGGGCCATCCCGTCTTGTCGGAGTTCCAGGTTGAGTTTTTTTCTTTAGCATCTTTAGCAGCAGGATGGGGCAAATGGCGGCTTATCGATAGGTCACGGCTACCTTTTATCTGCTGAGATCACGTCACCTGGAATTATTCGCTCAGAGAGTGAAAGCTTTGTACACATGTTACAGGCGAGCTTTGGAGATGACAATAAACCAGTTTCATGCTGAATCTATCTTTGTCACCGTCGATCTGCGAAGAACTTGAAGGTATTTCATCGCGTGCTACAGTGTCTTAATTCTTCTCATCAGGTATCTTCTAAGACTGACAGATCACTCGTTTGGTGACGTCACCAATCTGCGCTACAAGCCTTTGAAATTGTTGGGAGCTGTGTGAAGGTGATACTTGACTGAAAGGTGAGAGAGTGGATGCAGACGGCGGCTAATCTTAAGCACATTTCGACCAGCCTACCTAGAGTTGTACTCAGAGCATTGTCCACTAGGACCGCGGCCACGATGTCTACAAAGGCGGATGCCGCCATACTAGAGGCGCTCGGCCTAAATTCTAAGGACACCAAGATCACCTCTCATGGTGGTTCGGGCTTCGCCTCGACCTTCAAGTTGAGCTCAGCGGTAGACGGAAAGGAGAAAAACTACTTCGTCAAGACCGGAACTGGATCGGACTCGGAAATTATGTTCAAAGGTTAAGATGGATGGCCTCTTCCGCCAATGTCCATGCGCAGTAGAATACTGACCACTGTTTAGGAGAGCATGCATCTCTCAACGCCATCCACTCGGTAGTACCAAGCCTCTGCCCCAAATCACACGCTAATGGCGCATGCGAGCAAACCCCAAACAAATTCTTTCTCGTGACGGATTTTCTAGACCTAGGGTCGTCGTCGCACCCGGACGATGCGGGCGATTCGTTCGCTAAGAAGTTGGCCAAGCTACACACCACTCCCGCGCCAATCCCCGCAGGCTTCGATGAGCCGGTGTTTGGGTTCCCCGTTACCACATGCTGCGGCTCGTCGCCGCAGGACAACTCGTGGAAATCTTCCTGGGCAGACTTCTTCGCTGATAACCGGCTGCGCACGATCTTGCGGCAAGGGATCAAGTCCAACGGCTCTGATCCAGAGATGTCCAAGTCCGTAGAGAAGACGGCAAGCGTCGTGGTGCCTCGACTCATCGGGGACGACCACGTCAAGGGAGTCTTTCCAGTCGTAGTACACGGAGATCTGTGGAGCGGTAACCACGGACGCGGCCGGATCGCCGGGCAAGGAGGGGTCGAGGAAGTGGTCTTTGACCCGTCCGCCGTCTACGGCCACTCCGAGTACGAGCTAGGCATCATGCGCATGTTTGGAGGATTCGGGACCAGCTTTTGGAAGGAATACCAGAGCCTGGTACCAAAAGCCGAGCCTACGGAGGAGTGGGAAGACCGGGTGGCGCTGTATGAGTTGTGAGTGCTGTTGCTGCCTTTGGATATACCTCCCCTTTACTGTATAGGCCGTAGAGCTGCTAATGAGTCCGCAGATATCATCACCTAAATAACTGGGCGTTGTTTGGAGGTGGATACAGGAGCTCTGCCATGACGATTATGAAACGCTTAAACACTAAGTATGGTTGAATTGCGTCTGGTGTCTTCTTGTCTACCGGTGACACCAGTCTTGGCTAGTTCTCTGTATGTGTAGAGGTTACCTATCTACCTCATCCCGAGTTAGGATTGTATAGATTAATTGAAACAATGAGGGAAATGAAGGATATTCAGTTCACGATGAGATGAATGAAGTCTATTTTCCCTGCCCTATTCCCGTACGTCCATGTAGCATTTGAATATTGAGCTGAGCGTAGGGTTTAATACGCCGGCTGGCTATGATGACTGGAGAAGAATGGAGCCAGCTGACTCATCCCGGGTGCATCCTCAGGTTCCCGCTCTCGCGCTGGCTTACCACGCAGACCCCAAGTCCCCATAATCCCTTACAGACAGTGATCACGTTGTACGGTAACCCGCCTTGTCGTGCGCACTATCGCATAAGAAGCTTCCGTCGGGCCAATCAGGCCGAAGGGACATGGAGGATAGAAAAGCGGTCATCGTCGGCATCAGCGGGGCCTCGTCCAGCGGCAAGACGACCCTAGCCCGGCTGCTTCGCGACGTCTTCCCCAACACGTTCATCTTGCACGAGGATGACTTCTACAAGCCCGAGACCGAGTAAAACCCATATTTCTTTTTGTCTGTTTGCATTTATATAAATATCAAGGTAAATGAATAGAAATGAGACCTGGTAGACTGATATTCGTCTAAATAGGCTCCCCCTCACAGAAGGCTTCCGGGACTGGGACTGCGCCGAAGCAATCTCCATCCCGGATCTGACGCGGGCGCTGTCGCACATCCGCGCCCACGGCACATTCCCGGTAAGCTGAGCCACCCACCCTTCTGTGCAGAGACAGCGAGCCAGCCAGCTCTCGCAGTGCTTTCGATTCGTATAACACGATACAGCACAACATAGCACAAATCAACCAACCAGCCAACCAACTAACATACAACCCACACCAGCCCTTCGTAGACTCAAAAGAAGACCAAAACTCCATCGGCACCAACCCAGTCCCCAGCCCCACCATCCAAGCCGCCCGCGCCAAAGTCGCCACCTGGCAACAACCAGGGCACCCAGGGCACGCCGTGTCAACAACCAACCTGCGCATCTGCCTCGTAGACGGGTTCCTCCTCTACTCCGACGCCATGGAAGCCGGCGGCGTCCCCTCACAACTAGACGCCAAGCTGTTCCTGCGCGTGAGCCGCGAGCGCGCCACGGGGCGGCGCGAGCGGCGCGACGGCTACGTCACGCTGGAAGGCTTCTGGGCCGATCCGCCCGGGTACGTGGACCGCGTCGTGTGGCCGAACTATGTCGCTGCGCACGCGTGGCTTTTTGAGGGCGGGGATGTGGAGGGGAGGTTTGATGGGGGCGTTTTGCGGGAGAAGGGGATTTTGGCTCAGGGTGATAAGGGCGTGGATGTGGATTTGGCGGTTACGTTTGAGTGGGCTGTTGATACGGTTATGCGGCGGCTGGAGGAGATTGTAGGGGGACGGTGATGTGTGTGTGGGGGTTGGTAGAGTTGATGAAAGAGCGGTTGGTCTGTGTTCGTACGTATTGGAGACCAGAGATGGATGACAAGTACTTGACAGCTGACTTGACAGGTGGATCATGGAGCCTGATTCTTTCACGACTATAAATAATCATAGACGTGCTCATGACTGAATTTACTTTTTGTTCTATGCTATGTGCTATTTCGAATTAGGTACATGTAGGTGTATGAGGCAAGGAAAGCACTCTAGGACTCTATGATGCTAATCGATTTTCGACCCAGGGCCACTGCTTGCTCGTTCCAGTCTATCAGTACACGGTTCCCATGACTCTCCCAGAAACCCAATAGAGCAACTAGCTGATATTTCACCGCCATGTATCCGACTCCGTCGCGGTGCTCGCACAAGTCCTTGGGACGGTGTAGGAGCGGTTCGGGTCCGACTCCCAGGTGACAGATCCGTCGGTGTTGACGATGATATACTTGTACGTGATAGCTTGTCCGGCTGGTAAAGTAACGGTCGCCTTCCAGAGAGGGTTGCTAGAGGTGTATGATGAGGCGCTGAGTGCCACCGCCTTGCTAGTGTCCCAGCTACCGAGGGCGGCGATGCTACCAACGATCTTGACCGTCTGACCAAATGTCGTGGTCTTGAATTCGTTGAACGTGACTGCGACGGCTGTGGGGGTGGTGCAGCTACCGGTGCTCGTCGTTGTTGTAGAAGCGGTGACTGTAGGGCGCGTGAAGGTAGTCGTGGTCGACGCGCCCGTGGTAACCGGAGTTTGACTGGCCGGGAAAGATGTAGATGAAGCTGCGGCATATGAGCCGGCTTGTGACGTCGCCGAGCAGACACTGGGAACCGAAGTTGCGCTCGATGCGGTCCCGGCCCAGCCAGCCGGGACTATGCCAGCTCGTCTTGCGGCAGCAGTCAAAAACGAAGCATACGACCACGTGAGGTCCCGAGCGGACAGCGGCGTGCCGCTGTTACGGTCGAATTGTTCTGCTAGGGATCCGTTGGACGCTATGTATTGCGAAACAATGTTCACAAAACCCTCGGCGTAAAGGTACACTGCATTGTACAGCGTAGTGTAGGTCTCTGAGCCGGCAGCGTATGTTCCCGCGGCGACTGAAGAGGAAAAGTCTCGGAAAAATGCTAGCGAAGTAGATGTCACCGTGATAGACCCTTGCGTTTGCCACACATACAGGGCATCGTAAAGTTGCTCTGCTGCCGCGAGTGTGTTAAGGTACCATCTACATATCTGTCAGTGGTTTATACGCACGAAGCTCTTCCAGAAAACACTCACGGGTTGCCATTGTAGTAGGTGTCTTCGGGGTAGCGTCCGACAGCAACTGCTGACCCAGCGGAGATCCCAGAGTTGATAGTATAGATGGAACGGAACGAGTCTACGACGACCTTGTGGCTAGATAGAGCCCGGTCGCTGCAAGGCTGGAAAGTTGCCGCATCACATCCAAGCGCTGGATCGAAAGTGTGGATCGAGCCTAGGATTACGTTGACATCTTTCGCGGATCTCCCGTTGTTGATGTTGATATTGGCTAAGGCATAGCCACCTGAAGGTGACCAGAATGACTGCAAGAAGCAGAGAACCTGAGGCGCAACAGCATCGCAAGCGGTGCAGGTCTGGCCGATAGTCTTAGCGAAAACGCTTCCTTCGACTAGAGACCGGTGCTGGGAAGCAACTGTGAAGAAAGAGCTTCCGCTAACTTCCTCCCATAGGTCAAAGCCGGTCTGGTTCCAGTACTGGGCGACGTACGCAAGGTCGTTCCGTATTATGGGCCAGACCACACTGAGAGCTGTCGAATTGTACCCGTTTGCAACTAGCCACTTGGAATAGCCGATCAAGGCGATGGCTCTGAGGGCTGGCCCATCCCGTTGCGGGCGGCCCCAGCTACCAGTGAAAGCACTGAGGTCGACATTGAATTTGGGTTCCGCCAAACCAGTCCCGTCGGAGAGAGATCCAGAAGGGTTCGAAACCGTCTGAAGTTTAGCTTGAGCGACGATATAATTCTGGATCTCGGTCTGTAGAGTTGCATCGTAGCTGTTGGCGAGTCTGTCACCTATGGTCTTGAAGACAAGAGCAGAGTCTCTCGTCCACGTATAAAAGTCTGAATAATCAGCAAACGTTCTGAACATTTGAAGAGAAAATGGCTTACAATCAGGGTCCGACGTAGAGGGAGAGGCGACGACGACACCACCACTAGCTCCTGCGGCATGGCAGCCACTTGAACCGATGTTGCATAGAAGCTGCTCCAGAGCAATGGGTTCCTCGGTAGCAATGAAAGTGTCAACTGCTCTCTTGAGTAGCTGGCCTTCTCGCCGCGCCTGAGAAGCACCGGGCAGGCCTAGAATTGTCTGAAAGGCAAAGCTGCCTAGAAGGAATAGAGAAGTGGCGCCTTGCATGATGGGCTGGATGAGCGAACTGCTGTTGCTTGGGAGTATTCCCGAACTCATGTGTTGTAAGACGTCCATCATGCTTCACTCTTATACACGAAGTTCTCGAAGCCTTCCAGGAGCATCGTGACGAAGCTCTATCCCTCTTTGGGCACCTGACCGGATGCTACAGTAAGGACACGGATAGGGCCGAATCTTAGAAGTACAGCGGCGAAACTTCTCGGTCGAAAAAAACGTGGCCAGGTAAGCCAAATGGGAGGCGCTTGACAGAGCCAATGCTACGCCATAAAGAAGGAACTCCGCTCGAAAATAAAATGACGTGTGCGGTAAGTACGTCTGGTGTCGGGGTACTATGGCCAGCAACAGCCAGCAATGGCCAACCAAGCCGGACCTTGGGATCAAGAATCGGGCCGCTCTGGGCTCTGTGGGGATTATCTCCAGTAGATGCAAGTGACATGCACACGGGGTAGACAGATTCGGCAATGCACCCCTGAATGACCAGGCTAACTTGGCAATAACATAGACGGACTATGAGGCTGGATTGAGTGAGTATAAAAGGGATAACAGCTCGTGGATCATATAATAAAACCCCAATGCGGGGGACCACGCCTCCGCATCATTAGAGGTTGGAGTAAGTCGTAATGCGTAATGCGTAATAATGGAGTCTTGAGGTACTTCAATTCTGTGGCTCGGAGATGGTCCGGTCTGAGATTGAGCATCTGCCATCCGACTAATGATATGCGAATATCAGGTTATTGAACACAAGCTTAAACGCCCCTATCTCCAGAATTGCCTAGGTTCCTCTCCGTGGTAGCTGAAAATGCGTATAAGTAGTAGAAACTATGTCTTGCTTAAAATTATCGAAGCTCTGGTGGGAGGAATATCGAAATCCCTACGGACACTCTGAGACGAATACATACACGGTTACTGACGGTCGATCGAAACTTGGAGCCAATCCGCCATGTCAATGGCTGCCCGGATCAGACTACGGACCTAGGTGAGCATCCGCAATACTCGTCATGTGCATAGGCACGGCTCTGCTCAGTCGACAACAGGCGGATTATACTCTCAAGGATCGATATGCATTGTGGCACACTGCCCACCCATATCGGCCCGCGACTGACATCGCTCGTACCAGTCGGACCTGGCCAATAGCCTCTAATCCACGAGAGGCTTAGACACGGATCACTTCTAGACTACGAGATTTGGGTACGAATCTCTTGGCTCGTGAGTCGAATCCTTTTCTTCAAAATGGCGCGTGAAAAGTAAATACAACCAAACAAGGGTTTGGCCAACATCTTATTTCCACTTGGCTACCTAGGGGTAGCTAAGTTGACATGGTCACATGGGTTAGCTGAGCAGAAAACTACCTAGACAAGGAGGTGCCAGTCATATAAAAGTTAAACCCTTATAATGGCATTGCGTAAATGTCCGCGACTTCAACAACATCACCCGGGCACCAAGTATCCGGCCGCGACCAATTTGTCCGGCATCTGGCCGAAGCAGTGTGCTACTAACCTCCCTTGGCTGAAGAAGCCATACTCTCTTACTGCCTATCAAGGCTGCTCTGACACGGCGCCACTTGAAAGACGAGGTGGCTCACACGAAAGGTCCGATAGACCTGCCTCCTCTATAGAGGGGTTTTTGGCGAAATTTAGGACTAGTAAGCTCGGATATTGGTGATTAACAATACCAGGAGTACTACCAGCCTTAAGCAGTTGGGGCCGGTGGAGGAAACGAGGCACAGCAGTCCCAGCAAAGAGGATCAGTCGAGGATGTAATCAGTAGGTAGTTAGCGTGACAATGGCATGTAGGAGCTCTTATGGTTTTCCTCAACCTCATAGATCAATGATCTCGGAGAAAAGGGATGGAATATAAGGCCTAGGGTTGGCCTGGTCCACCAAGCTCAGCTTTTGAGGGCGAGCTTAGGCTTTCCAGACTACCCTTTTATTCTGGGACCTGTCGATTGGAGAGACATCATAAAGATAGAGATGATTCCATAAGTGATTCGAGCTGCCTCGACTATCAACTCTGAATTCGCTAGGCGAACAGAGGACAATCGGGCACAGATCCGTGATTGTGTAAGGAAGAGAAAAGAGAAAGAAAGCAACGAGAATCTGAAATTTTATCTACAAGAAAAGTTCGTCGCCAAAAGTGGGGCTGACTAATTTTAGTGCACAGACCAGCGTGCGGGTACGTAGTTACTTCGGGACGTGCACCTTTTTCATTCAACCTCACGTTTTCTTGCCTTGCCTTGCTTTGTTCCTACATCGTTGTGAGGGTTGCAAAAATCCACAACCTTCCATTTCCAACCACTGTTCGCAATCACCAGATCCTACTATCTATGCGCCCAGCATAATATCCCTGCAATGGACGCGGCAGCGATAGAGGAGACGAATCGTCTCCGCGTTTCTTTGGGCATGAAGCCCTTGCCCGTCCCCGGCGCAAGCGGTCCTCAGTTCAAAGACAAAGAATCGGCCCCCGACGAAGAACCTGCGAGCACCCTCGAAACCAGAGAAGCCGCCGCATACGACAACTTCAAGATGCTTCAAGATGCAGAAGTGGCCAAGAAGAAACGCGAAGAGAAGACTGCCGCCATCAAAAAGGCTCGCGACGCCGCAAAACGTAAAGAAAATCTGCAAGGCAAAGGGCTAGGTGAGGCCGACGAGGCTGGTGATGTCGATGCCAAGTCTTGGTTGATCAGCCAGAAGAAGCGCCAGAAGAAAATCGAGAAGGCGAGGAAGTTGGAGGAAGAACTAGCAGCTGCTGAAGCCGCGGCCGCGGCGGCAATTCAGTACACGTCGAAGGACCTTGCCGGAGTCAAGGTTGGACACGAGGTTGACTCTTTTGAGGACGGGGAAGAACAGATATTAACACTGAAGGACTCCAATATTCTAGGAGAGGAGGAGGAAGATGGCGATGAACTTGAAAACATCAACCTCAGAGAACATGAGAAGCTCAGCAAGAAGCTTGAGCTGAAAAAGAAGAAGCCTGTATACGACCCTAATACCGTTGACGAAACAGGAGAACGCAGCCTACTTGCTCAGTACGATGAGGAAATCAGTGGCAAAAAGGCCAAGAGATTCACATTGGACGGCCTAGGGAACACTGTTCAGTACGACGACCTAGACAGTCAATCGCACAGCCAGCATCGACAAAAGATCAACCTTGACATTCTCAAGGAGGACCAGCCAGCTTCAGATTACTTGGATATATCGGAAATCAAGGTCAAGAAACCCAAAAAGAAGAAGTCCAAATCGACGAGACAACGACCCATCGACGAAGATGATATCTTCCCCTTACCTACAGCAGAACCAGATCAGTCGATGGATATAGATTCGGGCCCTACATTCATCAATAGGAAGCGCAAGACCGACGATTCTGCTTTCGTTGATGACGAGGACCTGCAGGCTACTCTGGCTGCTCAGAGACGAGACGTTCTAAAGAAGCGAAAGAAGACCCGCACTGAGGATCTAGCACGGCATTTACGAGAAGAGGCGCAGACGCCCGAAGTTGACAATGAGGCCGACGATGCTCAAAAGGGTGGTCTTGTCCTGGACGAGATTTCCGAATTTGTTTCAGGCCTTAGAAAGGAAGACATCGAAGATCGCAAACCTCGCAAACCGAAATCACCGACGGCGCCAGTGACAGCTATGGAGGAAGAGTCTGATGAGGACGAACCTATGAACGATGGATATGATCTAGAACGCGATGAAGTCAAGCGCGAAGCATCACTACCAGCAGAGTCGGCCATCATCGGCGTTGACGAAGAGAAGACGGTAGGGGCCGGTGTCGGTGCAACGCTCCAGCTTCTAAGGGAGCGTCAGCTCCTGAAAGAATCAGATGCTTCTGAGCTTAACGAGAAGCAGCGACAGAACCAAATCTTTATCACGGAAAAGAAACGCAAGTTAGCTGAGATCGAGCAGGAAGCGCGCAATCAGCGTGAACGAGATCGCAACAGCGGCAGACTCGACAGGATGACAGTTCGGGAAAGAGAAGAGTGGGCGCGCCAGCAGAACAATATTCGTGACCAGCATTCCTCTCGACAGTTGGTCGACCTATTCAATAAGGGGTACAAGCCCAACGTGGAATTGAAGTACCACGATGAATACGGCCGATCCCTGGACCAGAAGGAGGCGTTCAAGCACCTCAGTCACCAGTTCCACGGCAAGGGGAGCGGCAAGGGCAAGACCGACAAGCGTCTAAAGAAGATCGAGGACGAGAAGCGACGCGAGGCCCAGAGCATGCTGGACGCCAGCCAGAACGTCGGCATGAGCTCTGCCACCGCGCAGCAGACCAAGAAGAGGAAGGAGGCCGGTGTCCGACTTGCGTGATGGCATCGCGCAGCAGATTGCATTCAAAAGGTGCTTCTCCCTTATTTGTACACATACTATCAGCTAGTTAATTTGATTGCTGACACGATAGTTGAAGTTCCTGGTTGATCTCTGCCATGTCTTGTGAGGTATGTTTTGCTCAAGTGACTCGCTATTTTTCGGAAGGGGGCTATGGAGTCATAGTTCATTTCCCGTTGCCTTTGTTCTATACTGTATATCCTGTCGTGATACTTCTTTCACTAGTCCTATAGGTCGTTGCCGTGCACCTACCCCATCGGTGATATATCGTAAGTTAATAGTTCATCATATACTCCTTATTGTAGTGAACCTGCATTGGTACGGAACATATAAATACGTCGCAGGTAGGCTCTAGTACTCTACGATGTATTTAGGTAAGGTACGAAACCGTCAGGGATTACGTTTACAGGCAGACAGGTTTTCCTGTGCGCTTCATGCACGTATCAATTCCACCGTGCTCATCATTTAAGGTGCTTTCCATTGTGAGGAAAATAAATGAATCCATTGACAGTTCACATGCAAATGCACAGAATGCGATAAATGTATCTAAATCCGACAAATTTTGCAAAAAGAAATCCCTCGGGCCGGAATCGAACCAGCGACATTTCGGTAACAATTATGTGTAACAATTACAGCCGAACGCCATAACCAACTAGACCACCAAGGGGGAATGTGGGTCATTTTTGTGTCTTGCCTGTTGAGGGAAGTGGGCTTCCCGGCGAGGGGCAGTTGCGCAAATGGCCGAAATCGTAGTTTATAAACCCCATCCCTTGACAGATCGGGTATAGGCGCACTCTGCTATCAGTCACATGACCTGAACAATTGAAAGATCGAACTTTACAGGGGCGTAGGAGCTTGGCAGACTTTGTTAGATGACTGAGGACATCACTGGCAGTCACTACTAATTTTGATTCCTAGGCTTTGAAGGCTCTTTCACAAGGGCCTTTAGGCGTTCATCGCCCTGATACCGCTTCAATGCTATCTCTTTCCATTCATCCCAGCCATGTTCAACCCCGAAGACTTGAAGGATGGCATTTGCCAATGGCAACGCGTAGGCCCACTCAGGCTCAAGCCCCAAACCCCAGAAGAATCTTCTCACCTTCTCATCTCCCGTGTGGCTTGCCAGCCCCGAGCCCTGCTCACGCAAGGCATTGCCCAATGCAACATCTTCTTCACTCAGCGAGACATTCCCATCGCAAAGAGCTCTCATGTCAGCGGATACGAGGGATAACGCAAATGCCTCTCGTCGCGGAACGATACGCGCCATCTGCCAGTCGATGATGCCGGTAATGTTTAGGTCTTCGTCAACCATCAGGTGATCACCCTTATCGTCGACATGTCTCAGAAAGAACTTGTCCTCAGAATCAGACAGCTGGGCCACATTGTCTTGGAGAAAGCGATATACTAAATAGGCTTCGATAGGAAACTGGGGATAGAGCTGACCGTCCGCAATCAGTACCAGGTACTGCTCAGCCCAGGCCGTATAATATGCCGCCGAAGTCTCAAATGGCCCGTATGGGTAAAGACAGACAAATCTATCGCTGGCCGTAGCAGAGACCGATGGTAGGTCGTTAGGAGATTTAACATATAGAGACCCCGCCTTGGTAAATGGATGCTTCTCCAACTCCGCAAAGATCTCGGCGAGACTTTTCCAAACCTTGGCGGTGTCTCCTTGACCATCCCAAGGCTTGCCTGGTAACTCCTCCATGAGAAGAAAACAGACACCGATACCATGGTCCGTACCTTCAGACGGGATACCGAATGAGAAGGCCCGCGGTGCCGGTACTGCGGTAGTCTCCAGGAACTTCAGTGTTGCATACTCGCTGCGGATCAGGTATTCTGCGAGAGAAACGGGGAGCCCGACGGCAAAGCCCGACACCCGCGGCACTCGCATGAGCCACGATGGGGATCCATTACCGAAGCTGATGCGGGCGTGATAGTTAGCACACCCCGTAAGAGCGCCTAACCCAACAGCCTTTGAGGGGTATTCGATGATACACGGTTTGTCATCGTTCAGGCTGGAAGCAAGTTCGCAGACCGCCTTTTCGTTGATCCGAGCACGAAGGCGGCCGATTTCAGCCACAATGAGCGCGTTGTAAGCTGCATCATCCAGGTCCTCAACATGAAGTCGCAGTTAGCAAATATTGCACTGTAGTGATATATGTATGGGTGACTCTTACGCCGGTGCTGCACTTGTGGAAATCTCGAGACATATGAACCCCACAGAAGTAACTGCTACATATATCGCACCCCGCTCCAACAGCGCGCGCACTCGGTCTTCGGCACTCGGATACCGAGCAGTCAAAGAACCTCTGCGCCATTGTATGATTCTGCGATGGGGAACGATATTGAATTATGAGGTGGAGAAGATGTTCAGAGGGAATGAGATGCGGAAGAAGAGTTTTGTCCCGATAACTCAGTGATCGCGTGCAGTCGATGGGCTTGGCGAATTCTGTTGGAAGTAAGGGAATTCAGTCCTTACAAAAGTCTTCGCCTGACAAACTCATCTTCATTTTCTTGACGAGCGAACGCCTCTCGAGATCAATCGCAGCCTTCAGACGAGCTTCTCAAAAGGTCCGACATTTGTTGTCAAGCCATGAGCCGTTAATGGACGTTTTCCGTAAAGGAAACTCTCAGCGAAGAGCCGTTCGGTGCGTGAAAGTCTCGGTGCATGAAGAGATTATGTTGGTTTCTATTTCAATGCTGTGCTCAATTGGAGCACAAATCAGGTCCTGTTCAGACTAGGCTCAGGTCCGCATTGAACACCTCGAAACCCTGGATATGAAGCCTATTTGTCAGGGTATACGTCTGATTAGGTGCTCTCTATTGTAGTGAAGCCTCGTAGAAGGGGATACTGAACGGGACTGTGACCAATGATTACATGTAGGTACGTGCCTAGGGAAAGGCCTGCTCAATGCGGGGACAGTTCTCTGGGAAGACCCGTTGAATACATCCCACAGTGCTTCGCACCTTACTTTCGAGTACCCCATCTGGAACCAGGCTGCTGTGCTCGGTGAGCAGATCATTGAGCAACCCCAAACACCATTAGTGGGACCACATGATCACCTTGAAATATAACACCCTCCTCTTCCCCTTCCTCAAAATATCGTCCATGGGCTGACTGGCCAGAGTAGCCAAGCCCATCCTCGCCTCGAAATCCCTTACTATACGGTCATTCCGGACGGCGAAGTTTCGCAACAGGCCTCGTCGCATAGTACGATCGACCTGATGCGGACCAACCGATTACACGACGGGTCGGGGCGCCAGCTGCATACCTCCCGGGCCAGTCTGTGCCAAGCCCTAAAAAGGAGCCGGTTCGCCGCCGACGTCCTGTCGGCTCTCGGTCGTCTGGCTGGCGGAGTTGATGATCTCGTCAACAACTCTCTCTAGATCTGGGATGCGACCAATGCCAAAGCCAGTCTCGCCTCCGCCACGGTTACTGCCACGGTTACTGCCACGGTCGCCGATGCTGGGGCCGCCATTGTCACCCAGACCGCCCATACCACCACCCGTTCTCTCACCCGACGATGATGGCGGATGTTTTTATATGCTGAAATAAAGCATTCCCGAGTAACTACTACCCCGACAGCCGACAAGGCGGTGAGGGCCGCTATCAAGCTCCGTTACTTGAAAGGCTGGCGACTTTGGTCAGTAAATTACGGGTCCAGCTCGAGAGAATCGAGGAGCCTTTGCTGGCACATGCCGACAATGAGGCCAATGCTTAGATCCCTGGGTCTACGGCAAAATGCCCATGCCCATCGTGGGCCCAGGTTAGGGCCGTTTCGACCTCGTCCGGCAACACGCAGAACGAATGGGTTCCTTCCCATTCCACATACTTCAGTCGTCCCTCCATCCAGGTCGATCGGATGATTGCTAGGAATGGCGGTACTGAATATTCAGGAGTAAACTGAACATGGAGACTGTCCACCTGCCTGACCTCGCCAGGAGAAAATGCTTCTGTGAAGCATATCGATGGAGAGGGGATAAATCTTAGGGAGCTAGGTGGCCAGATGGCGCAGCTATAGCTGCTATTATAGTCGAGGTGAGAGACATGGTGACTCATACGTGATTGTGATTGATGGTCTGATTTGAGTGTTGGTTTTCGCTATGTAACACGTAGTGTAAACTCTATGAGGCCATCAGTATCAGTACGGTTAATCTAAAATAATCACAGGATAGAACGATCGAGAGAACAAGGAAAGAGATAACCGTAGTTGATGCAAAGGGGTGGGAATCGTGGTCTGGGAACCGATGGTATGTGAGGTGACGATCAGAAGAAACCGGAATAGAAAGAAATAGAGTGAAATATCAATAGGTACATCACTAGGAAGGGCAATAGGTGTGAAGTGATGCTAGGAGCATGAGAAATGTAGACCTACCGATTGTCAACTCATCGAAGGCTTATACGTCTTCTATAAGGTAATAGATAGCTTTGTAAGAGGTTCGTGATGAGGACGATAGACCAAGGAAAACGACGGGAAGTTCAAATAGCCGTCGAACGCAAACGAAGACTAGAGATAGACATTGGTGGATAAGACCGGAAAAAAAGAGAGGCCCTTTGAGTTGAGCCACCACGAGATAAGTCGCAGCCACGAGGTACCTGCTCAGGATACTGGCGGTATAAAGTTGCAGCCAACTATTTGCCAATAAGTCGAAGTCCAGTCAAATTATTTGCTAGATAAAAGTTAGGTCAAACTAATCGCTCAAGTTCAAACAAGGCCAGTCAAGTGGAAGGGTCAAGTTTGGATTCATGAGTATCAATTTTTCCACTGAATTCATGTGTCGAACAATCAAAACCAACTGATCTTCCAAAACACGGAGGTCGTTTTGGAGAAGGCAAGGGGAAACAATCTTACAAGAGGTTACTTCGTCCTTGGATTGTCTGCAAACACATTGTCGTTCTTGGACAGTCCTTAGAGCTAACTATTGTGCTTTCTTAACAAAGCGACAAAGAAAATGCCGAGGTTGTCGACAATGCATTGTATCGAGACAAGAGGTCATTTCAAGAGAACCCAGACTCATATATATAAGTCAACTATGTTCCGTCTCTCGACCTGGACATAACATCTCACACTAACATCTCCATAGGCTCTAGCTTAGCAAGTCTCTTCCTAAAGCATTGGAGAGATACCTTCCATAACTACTCCAGGAGCCATTTCCCCATGATGGCCGCAAACCAGGATCACGATACTCTTCCCCCCTCGCCGACCTCCGGCAATGTCGACATCCCGAGCGATCACTCCGATGACTCTTCCGGCAGCGGTTCTCTCCAAAAGACCGTTTTCACTGGCGAAAAGCGTGTGCCCATTCGGGAGCGTCTACGCACGATGCGCCAGGGAATTCGAGACCGCGCTCTTCAGCGCCGCAAGAGCGGTGTCATCCCCAACGCCCTTGAGGCCATCACTTCCCGAACGCCCTCACCCCTCCAGGTACCTCAGACGCCGAAGCTCCCGCAGCTTGCGAAGTTTGAGATCGAGTGCCCCGGCGCTCCCATAAAGAAGGCCAAGAAAGTCGCTGACTTGCGGGGCGAATCTTCCGAGAGCAGTGACAGCGAGGGAAGCAACGATGTCTTTTTTGATCGCCAGGCGAACAAGAAGGACCAGGTCGCCAGCAAGAAGCTCTTCCTAGACTCGGTGAACGAGAGACGTCGGAGCCGGAACTCGACTCCGGTCCAGCCATCACCCCTTCGACGCAGCTTTAACGCCGCGGAGATGGAGAAGCTGGCGGCCGGTCTCAACTTCACGGACGCCGATAAGGGTGCAGAGGATAAGTACCTAAAACCAATGCCTGATGAGTGAGCGAGTGGGCATGTCGTGAGATGGAGAGGCTAAGTTGCAAAAGGACGACACGAATTCCCTAGTCTCCTGGTTGATCTTCTCCCAGTAGATCTTCCCCGACACCAACTCCCTTGTCTCGACTCTCCTGGCTGGTCTTCTCCTAGGTAATTGATCTTCTCCCAGTAGATCTTCTAGGTAGTAGGCCTTCTCCCAATAGATCTTCTCCCAGTGGATCTTCCCCAGCACCAACTCTCCAGTCTCCTGGTTGACCTTCTTTTAGGTAGTTGATCTTCTCCTAGGTAATTGATCTTCTCCCAGTAGATCTTCTAGGTAATAGACCTTCTCCCAATAGATCTTCTCCCAGTGGATCTTCCCCAGCACCAACTCTCCAGTCTCCTGGTTGATCTACTCCTAGGTAATTGATCTTCCCCCAGTAGATCTTCTAGGTAGTAGACTCTCCCAGTAGATCTTCCCCGACACCAATTCCCTTGTCTCCTGGTTGGTCTTCTCCTAGGTAATTGATCTTCTCCCAGTAGATCTTCTAGGTAGTAGACCTTCTCCCAGTAGATATTCCCCGACACCAACTCCCTTGTCTCCTGGTTGATATTCTCCTAGGTTGTTGATCTTCTCCCAGTGGATCTTCTCCTAGTTGATTTTCTTCTAGTTGATCTTCTCCCAGTGGATCTTCTAGTTGATCTTCTCCCAGTGGATCTTCTAGTTGATCTAACTTCTAAGAGCCAAGGTTATCATGTTCATGGTTGGTTTTCCTTTCACACCGTATCCTCCAGATAAGTCGTAACGACTTTGCCAACATCTCCTTTGTTTCTTAACCCACATACCTACGTAGAGGTCCTTATAAATAAAAGGAACCTAAGAAGATAGCTTCTGAAGTAGTATCAATATACCAAGGTATCCCAGACCATGACACAACCCTAAACAACCGTGATCGCAACTGCAAGGACAGGCCTCGTATATTTGAGCAGATGCTTAAATTCAAGAAAAGTCTGGTGTGAGCAATTCAATTCTCACGGTAATAGAAAGGTGATAGCTGAACTGCTGACGTGTGATACAGACGAATCTTCGCACACGAAAAGCGAGAAAGCAAGCCTCGCCGGAAAACATGGGCAAATAAATGCGACGTATCAACAAAAGAAATCTCCGCTGCGGGGAATCGAACCCCGAGCTCCTCGGTGAAAACGAGGTATGTTAGCCGTTACACTACAGCGGATTAAGTCAGTCAGAAACTGTGATTGTCGCCAAGATTTTTTCAAAGACTTATCACCTTGCTATGAAGCTATTGGCACGGTGCTCTCTATCTAACCACTGGTGACTCACGGTTTTGCTAGGTCCTGGAGAACCCGCTTGTCATTCTGAGGCTGAGTCTTTCATGGGCATGGACAACTCCGAGCTTGGTAATTAATTCTCTGAGACGTGCGCTTATTTGAAAGTTGGCGTTATGTTCCATAGTCGCATTGCGAGGGAGTATTGAAACCGTCGCACATGGTCCAGGTAAGATACATGATAATCCAGCCTCTTTATGACCTCTCAGACTCTCATCCAACCCTGAGTCAATCCTAGACCAAATGGTACACTGCTCATTATGTCGTTTGGCTGGTTACCATACCCTCGTTTCCTCTTCTTCGTAACGTTCGATAGATGATTAGGCGAACGCGGAGGCGCTAGATTCCTCAGCTATTAAGTGTAACCATCTGTCACGATTCCAAACCCCTCCAATGTGTAACCTGATTGATCTAGAGGCCTCGCTTCTGAGGCGTCAAAAAACTTTCGTGTGAGACGCCCCCCCCTAAATCACCTTCAAAGAACTGGTTGACGTGAGCGACATGTTCCTCGGTATCAATAGCGTAAGCCACCTAAGGCAAGCAGGCAGGTATCATACCTAAAGACATCGCTCCCGCCATCAAACAACCCCCAGAACCACACCGTTCCTGTAAGAAGCCGCTCCCCAGCGATCAAGGCACCATCTTAGCCACATTCTCGCCGCCAGGCGCTGGCTCCATGGCGGTTCCATCATCCTGCTCATTGTCGAGCACCATGCTTTCGTACGAAAAAGCGCTGCGCTCCCGTGTCGTGAGGTAGAACGTCACGACCAGCGCGACAACCAGGATCGCCATCCAGATAACGATAAGCTGCGCGGACCTTTTCGGGCGCGGGGCGTAAGGCGAATAGATGTTCGGCATCCGGATTTTCGCCATGATGTGTGTCTGTGTGTTGTGTCCAATGCGTGTCTCAGTGGGTGCTGGTGCTAGCCCGCACAGCCCGCAGCAGCTAGGTGTGTATGCTAGGTGTTGTGAAGAACTCGTGCCGAGCGCTCCAACGCGACACAAGGAGCGAAAAGCAAGCGAATTACTTATTACGCCCTATTTATTTTTGATAGCCTAGTCTCAATTGCATACAATTATCCCCGTGATTGTCTCGCAATTGATGACTGCCTTGAGCTTGGGTATTTGGTGTCCATGGCCCGAACCGGAGCATCTGGGCAAGCTGCCAAAATTATGTCATAAGAGGCAGTGATCTCCTTAGTCAGCACACGAACCTTTTGCCGACATTAATATTCAGAATTGTAAAGTCCGTGACATCTACGGAATGATGTTATGGACAATTCAAATATTAAATAATTATCTCTAGTCATATGACGTACATAGGTAGTCAATTGTACGATCTTCACTGGAACGCAGGCAGGTAGATATGTACCGTATTCATTGAGTTGATTATCATATTCCCATGGCGTGTCTTCATCATCAATAGCCAATTACATTGCGACCCGTTGCCTACCCGTAGCTCCGAACGCCAACCTCGAGCCCTTAAATATATCACAACTGTACACTAGCACCAATGCCTTTGCCCTGGTACCACAACGACTCCTTGAAGTTCCCTAGGCGCATATCGACGTCGGCATATGCGTCCAGTTTCAGCTGTCCGCCGATCGCTCTCCTAACAGCATCGTAACCGACCGAGTCGATGGACCAAGAAACCGGCAATCTTGGTGTCTGCGACTTGCCAGGAGGTGCTGAGAATGGCAAATCGTAGGTGATCTGCCCTACTGGGTCGGTGTGATTATACAAGGCCGTAGCATTGACGAAATCCAGATATAACGTATTATAATGAAGCGGCGACACAAGTGTGAAAGTAGCCGTCGATGAGAAGAAGTGGAAAGTCGCATCTCTGATAAAGTGAGACTTCTCCTCGGGAGTGTCGCCGGGTAGGTCCAGTATAGGAGCAGCGAAGGTCATATTGAAGCGCGACAGCGCTTTGCATATGATAGGTTGACCTGGAATACTATGCCGATGCGCTCTGACAGTGATGCTCGTATTCCAACCCGACAGGTATTGCGATATCAGGTCCCGCCCAATATTCCGACCATGAGGGCCACCCATAAGTGGATTCCATTTCGCAGTGACCAGCACGTTCGTGTTGGGACCCTTGACGACGTCTAGATTCTCCACGGTCGCACTTCCGAGGATTGTACCATTGCTCACAATATAGATATTGACGTACGGAATATGAGCTGTGTAAGGTGTAGGATTTGTGAGATTTACCAACGCTTGCAACGTTATTGAGTCGATGGTTGTGTCTAGAACTTTGAGAGATCCGACCTTTGGATCGATACTGCCGAAGGAGCCCCTCGGAAGGGCTGAGAAGCAGTTAGCATGCTGTATATAATCTATGAGACGCCAAAGAGGACAAGGAAATGCACCTAAAATGCCGCCCTAGTATATGGACCATCTTAAAACAGAGCGACTAACAAGATCAGGATAGTTAATACGGACGTTTTACTGGAATTTTGCCTTCCGCAGGAACCTCCTTAAGAATGAGATTGCCCAACGTAGTCTCCACCTTGATGTCGACCAAGGCGTCAACATGAAGAACGACCGCTCTGTTACCGAATAGCAACGTCTGGATAACATCGGTAAATACGTCACTGTCCGTCACGTTTAGGGGTGCGTCGATAATTCGCGATTGAATTAGGAGCATAGCGCCTTCGCCCCCTTCGCCCTTGACCTTGGTTGAATTGGCCTTTTGCCATTTTCGTAGGTTAAGCTCTCCCAATTTTCGCGACTTGTAAAACACGTCTGCCTTGGCACGGACATTGTTCACATCTATATCAAAGTTCATCTCCGATGGGAGGTCTGCGGTTACCAGAATGTTACCTGAGACCTTTGGGTTCGAATCTGGGTCGTCCGGATCGGCGGAAGGGTCTGGTAGAGAAAAGTGAACATCAGTCAAGGAGAAGTTCCTGACCAGGCCATCCAAAGTTCGTCCGGGGAAAGGGACGGGGAGAGAAACGCTCGATAGAATGTCGGCTATCCATTTGGGCGTGTCACCATCAGGGTGCCGGCTCCCGCGAACAAAAAAGGTAGCGGGTTCGCCATGCATATACTGCTGTAACAGAATGTCTAATGGTGAAGAAGTGGAGTCGGGACAATCGTGAGTCAAAGATTCGGGCAGCTCGCGGATGACTGCCTTGACCTCGGCCTCGACATCGGACTGGGGTGTGACATGAACTTGACTTGTGGCCGCTTCTGCTACTAGGATTCTTGGGTCGGAAGTAGCGCAGCCAGGTACCAGAATATCAAACGCGAGCTCAGGTATGTCAAGCCCGATAGGAAATTTGTTAAATGCCGATAACGACACATCAACCAGCATCGATCCCTTCATCGGACCGTCCTCGACATTGAAGCGAGTGATATTATAATTTGGAATCGCGGGAATCTCGTTCGCTATTCGAAGAATTAGTATTTTGTTTGCTCAAGAAATCTTGAACCCCAGCCTTGATTCAATGTGCCAGAGCAAGACCTTCCTCCCAAGGTAGAAACCAGCAAAGGAGCGGTAGAGTGATTGACCTTCAAATACAAGCGACTCGGAGACGGTATGGGTCCCGAGGGGTATGATGCCGGATTTAATGCTGAGATCAGCCTCTCCATCCAGACGTAACTTTTCCAGGCGTCCCTCTAGCCACTCATTCGCAATTATGCGAATTCCTTCCACGTCTCCAGGAGATATTTCGGTGACAAAATCAAACTGGGTGACGTCGCCCTCCCGTAAGTTTACCATCAAAGGTGGGATAATCGCGCTTCCGAGTAATATGTGGTTGTACTCGGGTAGGCGCACGACGACTTTGGTCTGATCGCTTTCAAGCTGATATGCGACCCAAGTAGCGGCCTTCCCTATTCTTCGTACATGATCGTTGCTGACTCGCGACCCGTCTAAGTGGAAATTTGCTTGTATGCGAGCCCGAACGCCGTTGGTCGTAATGGATTCGAGAGCGAGGTTGGTGGGTTCGATGACGGCAGCTTCCTGCGCGTATTCTTGCACCGCTTCAGGAACGATGAAGGCAAGGACAATAATAGCAATTACCACCGCAGCAAGGATGGCTATCGCAATGAATGACGGCCATCTCCTCGTCTTTTTCGTTGTTGTAGGAGGGGGTTGCGCATCGTTGGGGTGGGATTGGTTCGGATCATCGACCTCTCTATCGGGGTCGTCCGTCTCTCCATCGTAACGCGGTGTATTAGAAGAACCGGAGAGGAGCGGTGTGGCCTCGCTGGATCTGCTTTGCTCACGAGAAGCGGTTTTGCCTTTCGCTATGGTTGAGAGCAGGGGTGATGTCTCTTCGTCTGCCATGATGGCGACTAAAGAGTCTTACGTATGCGAATCAGGACGTTGGTGGATAGCTAGAAGATGGAAATCCGGAAAACTTGAAGGGCGGTTGACATCCAAACAGAGATAAATATGGTCAAATCCAAAACTCTGGTTAATCAGGCATGTAAATAGAAAGTTGGTTGGTGATGTAGGCAGAATTGTAGCAAGGCAATTAGATAGTCGTCATCACCTGCCAGCACTTAGTTAACCCCCATCGGCCACATCAGCTGAGAGTCTATTAGAGAACAGGGCTTTGCTGGGGCGAAGCCAACCAAACAGAGGGAGGGGAACAGCACTGAGCAAAGTCGCTGCCTTCCTATTTGCGGCTTAGCCCATTCTGGGAAAGTTCTGCTGCCTGCAGATGCACAGCTTACCGCTTTATGCAAGGTACTTAGGTACATGGCCAGGTACCGTACAATTGATAGGCCCCGAAATCGGGCAGCTGGCAAACACCTGCTTCTACTAGACCACTACCTACAGTATGTACACCAAGCGGTGACTCTCCACGCGCGCCCTAGCTCATACATCGATCAACATACATGTAGTTTATGAATATCTACCTGTCTTATTACGGTCTAGAGAAAAGTGCCTCTGAAACCTCTTATACATTTCCACCAGCATATCATCAGTATCTCACCTATGTTACCTATACTATAGGTACGGATCAAGTGTAGCAAGTCGAGTTTTATCGATATCGAATTCTGAAGCTCCCCTGCTTCTCTCACTTACACCGGATATTTTCCTTGGTGGGAGGATATTCTATATTCACTACAAAGATGCGGCCATCGTCTGTTCGATTAGCTGGCAGGATACATGGCGGCGTCAGCCAGGGGCGTTTGACGGTTCCCCGACATCTCATGTCAATCAGTGATCTAACGTCTACCGAGCTGACAAAATTGGTGCTGAACGCTGCGGCTCACAAGAAGGCTGTCAAGTCTACTGGCATTCCGAAACACTTGAACAGCTTGTTGACGGGACGGACAGTGGCTATGATGTTTAGCAAGCTCAGCACCCGTACCCGAGTCTCAACAGAAGCTGCCGTAGCTATGATGGGTGGCCATCCCATGTTTCTTGGTAAAAACGACATTCAATTGGGAGTGAGTTGTACTCAGTGTGCTCCTATGTGAATCATGGCAATTAGTTAATCAATGAATTATACAGGTGAATGAGTCATTGCAGGATACATCCAGGGTTATCTCATCCATGACATCCTGTATGGTCGCTCGAGTTGGCCCTCATAGTGACGTCGCAAACCTGGCGAAATACTCCAGCGTTCCTGTCATCAACGCGCTGTCTAGCGACTTTCACCCGCTTCAAATCATTGCTGATCTCCTTACGATTCACGAACATATCCCCAAGGCCTCCACCGATTCCGAAATTGTACCAAATAACCTGAAGGTAGCTTGGGTTGGAGACGCAAATAACGTCTTATACGACTTAGCCATTGCTTGTATGAAGCTGGGCGTGCAGATTTCGGTCGCTACACCTCCTGGATATGGTATCCCTCAGGATATGGTAGATTTGATCACCAGCCAAACCAACTCCTCAGGACAATCTGGAACTCTTAAGCAAACCTTTGTACCAGAAGAGGCTGTCTTGGATGCCGATATTATAGTAACCGACACATGGGTCTCCATGGGTCAAGAGGAGGAGACTCAGAAACGACTGAGAGACTTTGCCGGCTTTCAGGTCTCCGACGACCTAGCCAAGCGGGGTGGAGCAAAGAAGAACTGGAGATTCATGCACTGTCTACCTCGACATCCCGAAGAGGTCGACGATGATGTTTTCTATTCTGGACGATCTCTTGTTTTCCCAGAAGCAGAGAACAGATTATGGGCTGCTGTTGGTATGCTATGGCAATTCCCAAGTTGAGTGACTTTGATACTAATCTATCTATAGCGGCTCTCGAAGGGTTCGTCGTGCATGAAGGAAACATTCGTCTGAACTGATCTCGCCATTCTGAGGGCGAGTGAGATTGCTTATAGTGTATATCTTTATAAGCTTGTTTACAAAGGCTAATGGCGGGAGCGTAAAATCTGACGAACGATAGTTGTAATCACCTTCCAAAAATATTCAACTGCCAGCGTAAAGGATAGCTATTCGATCAACAACATGGGAAATGGTTCACGAAGCATGATTAAAAAGGCCACAACATTTTAATGGAATTACCATGAAATTTTATTTTTGCTCGAGACCGATCCAGGTAGTTCGCACTAGATGACCTTTGTCTATAGGAGATATGCCACCCCTAGCTAGGATTTTGATTGACCAACAACGCCAAGTATTCCAAGTCTAAAATATTCAGATTAACCAGGTGGTAGCTGGCTAGCATCCACAATTTCGTCTGCCTCCTTCACGATGGTCTCCTCGTCGGGACCATAGAGAGGAGAGCGAGGTAGTGCCATCAGACCAGTGCGTGACGATTCCAGGATTCCAAACGGTGCTATTAACTTCAGGAATGAGTCGATCCTAACCGGTTTGGCAGACCTGATAAATGTCAGCATAGGCTTTGGACTTTAGATAATACTTAACCACCTACACTTCGACGATGCAGCTGTTTGTGCTGATATCCAGAACCTTGCCTCCAAACTGATGTGTAAAGTAAGTTATGGATCTCAGATGCTCGTGCTTCAGTCGCAAGGCTTGGCTGGCCACCATCTTGCTTGGATGGAAGTCCTGGGCAACATCCTCTAATGTCTTGTCACCTGCTTCCAACAACTCGGCTTCTGCCGTTATTTCTCGGTGATGCGCTAACAACTCTTCAAAATATTCCGGCCCCAATATGTTAACCTTGGCGAGAAGCAATTCCCTTTGAACCAGAGCGGCATTTGTGTAGTCCAAGACAGCCCAGACGGGTACAAGGTCTTCTAATTGCCGTCTAGCTTGCTCGACCACACCATCTTGACCGGTAAGGACGATTGTCATGCGAGACAAGTCCACCACTTCTGTGCTACAGACGACCAGGGAGTCAATGTTAAAGCCACGCGCCGCCAGGATACCAGAAACTCGGGATAGGACACCAGGCTCATTCTGAACCAGGCAATTGAGGACATGGCGCTTCGGGGGCGCCATCGAAGGCGTAGGGGTTTCGTATAGGATATTGGAAACAGCAGCTTGGGCGGACCATGATGATGGTGTATCGCTAGTCGGGAGAGGGGCTTGGCGGCGGCGAAGAGCCTTATAGGCAATAGCTGAGGTAGAGCTGCTGCTAGAGCTCCATCTCGTTGAAGTCTGGGGGATGGTGCGTAGAACTGCAGAGACAGCTCTGAAGCAATTGGTTTGGATGAGAGTGCGGGAGGCCATTGTTCTTGATCATGGATGAGAACCCGAAAGCTCTCTGACCAGAATTGGCGATCCTCAAAGGCTGATGAGACTGTGGCGGGGCTCAATGGGTGAAAGACTTGACTCACAGACTTCACAAACTTGACTTAAAAATTGTGACCGCAATTCTTGGGAACGAAGGGCGATGATAACTCTGTGTGTAACTGCGATAATCGGAGCTGCGAAGTTGGATCCACTCATGTGCATAAATAGTACTTATCTTAAGTACCTAAGTATCTAAGTACCTAAAAATCTAGGTCGAGTGGATCCACAGTTACAGATTTTTGGCGCCGGCCAACGGGTTTCTCCATTTCCGTCGCGTGTAGGTAGAACTTCCATTTCAATGGACATTTCCATCCGTCCAATTCAAATTAGAATGAATCCGCGGCAGGCTGAATTAATTCGCTGATTCTTCTACATCCAGAGCTGCAGTATCAACTTCACCCACTCAGCCTTCATTAAAAAAACAACTTCGAACAATCCATCTTCTTCCTATTGTAGTACATCGTTGCGCATCATTTCAGCACAGCCTGAATAATTCAATCAGCTTTTTTGAACACGCCGGTTACACTGACGCGAACATGGACGATACCGAGCGACGTACCGCAAAGCGATCTCGGTTCGACCAGACAGAGCCGGAACCCCGCCGCTCTCGATTCGATCGCAGGTCGCGCTCGCCCCCTGCAAAGAGGTCCGAACATGGTCGCGATCGCAGCCCGTTGGGCAAAGACGGAGATCGACCTTCATCTAGCTTGAAAAGCCCTGTTGACCCAGCTGCCGCCGCAGGTATGTACCTCTTTCTATGCTAGTACTCCAGGACATTGTTAGGTCTAATCGGCCATTTTAGCTGCTGCGGCTGCCAAGATCAATGCGCAGATCCAGGCGAAGAAGGGTATTCAACATGTGGATGTACCACCGATCAAGTCGGCTTCTTCTGAATCTCCTGGCCCGAATGCTGCGGGCACTCCTGGCGGCAACGGAGCGAACATTAACGGAGAGATGTACATCGCAGACGGCGATTATATTAAGGACATAGAAGTTAACGACTTACGAAACCGTTATCTGCTCACCAAGAGTTCCACCCAGAAGATGGTAAATAATACCCTTGGTTAATTCCTACTGATTTACATCAGAGTTTGAGGCCCCAGACTTGGCGGATCTCCTCCAATTGTTATCGTCGTGTGCGAACAGTCCTGCTTACATGGAAGCGTGCTAGCTCGCACACGAATCCCCTCTGTGGCATCTGCTGACCTCCGCTGCTTGATTTAGATTAAAGAGGATACCGGTGCTGGTACGAGACACCTCCCAGTTATTTGTTGATTTACTGTGTAGCATCATGGTTGACTTAAAAAGATGTCACGACCCGCGGAAACTACTATCCGGACAAGAGCATGGCAACGCCTTCGGTAAGAAGATGAGGAAGCCCTGATATGTAACCTCCCCACGGCTTACAAATTTGCCTAGAACCCTCCTCTGTACCTCCACATCACCAGCACGTCGAAAACTGGCCTCGAATCGGCCGTTGCCAAGATTGAGGAGATGATGAAGCAGGAACTGCCCAACCTAGTTGACGAGCGACGCTTTCGACGCCGGGATCAAGAGCAAGTCGAGCGCGACGAATTCGGAAGGGTTAGTTGATTCCAGTTATCTCATGGTAGATATTCGCTGATATAGAGCAGCGCAAATGGCCTGAGGCCAAGATCCCGATCAATCTTGAGGAGATCCGTGGTTTCAACCTCAGGGCTCAGATCGTTGGACATGGTGGTTCTTACGTTAAACACATTCAGCAGGAGACTGGATGTCGTGTCCAGATTAAGGGCCGCGGATCAGGCTATCTTGAAGCCTCTACTAACCGTGAAAGCGACGATGATATGTACCTCCACGTTGCGTAAGTACCTCATTACACGATTTGCTTGCGGCTATCTGATAAGTTTACTAGCGGCCCCGACCCGAACATGGTCGAGAAAGCCAAGGAGTTGTGCGAAGACCTTATTGCGAACGTCAAGGAGCAGTATGAGGAATTCAAGAGTCGCCCGCCGCGTCAGCACTATGGTGGCCATGGCGGCGGCGGCGGCAGTGGTGGTTACGGCGAGCGATCCTATGGTGAGAGATCTTATGGTGGTGGTGGTGACAGGTACAACGATAGGTCCGGGGGCGGTTCAAGCTCGTACGGTGGATACGGCGGTTACAACAACTCACCCGCTCCCGCCGCTAACGCCGCCTCTCCTGCTCCTCCTGGTCAAGGAAGCCCTCCTGGTGCGAACAGCGATTACGCTGCTCAGTACGCCCAGTACTACGGCGGTCAAGATCCCTATGCTGCGTACGGAGGCTATGCCGCGTAAGAAATGTGGCCACAGAAAACTGTTTGGAACACTAACACTGGTGCAGGTATATGCAATACTATCAGCAGTATTATGCTGCCGCCCAAGCTGCCCAGCAAGGAACGCCCACACCTCCGGTGCCCGGTGCTTCGAATTCTCCTCCTCCCCCTCCGCCTAGTGAAGCTCCACCACCCCCTCCGCCTCCTAGCGCATCTGCGCCTCCTCCACCCCCTCCCCCGCCGGGTGCAGCAGGTTATGGTGCTGTACGTCTTCCTATTCAAATTCTTGGGTATATTAGGTTTACTGATTTGGTTGCTAGGTTCCACCTCCTCCTGGTCTATAATCTAGCTGCGGGTTGAAACATTTCACGGTCACTATTCTGGGCATTAGACCCTATGGTTTATTGTAGTGTGATGGGAAGCTGCAGCTTGTTCGGGAAACCTGAGGGTAAAAACCGTTGCTTAAGTTGTCATGCATGATACTCAGAACCCCCCAAGGAGTCAGCTACCCAGCCCACTCTATCCAGGCTGTCTATTCGTCCGTTTTATAGAGCACTCGTCCCCCCAGATAGTGGCCCTAATATAACGGTTACGTTACGAACTGAGAACCCTGGTTGCTTTAGTTGGCTAACAGTAGGTGTCCCAAGAAGCGACGGTCTTGTTTCGTGACAACCTCTTGTGAGCTCGTAACATCATGAATGCCCACTTCAAGATCAGAACCTAGAACCCTTATGGGCACGATCTTATCTTATCTAATGGTTATCGATAAGTCTACGTCAGTTTACCTTACCACTACCAACCTAGAAGTCCATCTATGTGACTTGACTTGAACCCTCAAAGCCTTGAGAATGATTGCTACTTACTGTCAAGGACGTATATGATTTTCTAAACTATCGTGCAATGATCCACACCCTCCAAATCTTTGTCCACCATGAGTCATCAGCGCTATCCGTCGATTGACCCGAAGGAACCACACTCCGTCTCTCTAAAGGTTCTGCGGTAAGCTACGCCATACATCGACGTAGCTAGTCGGCGATCTAATACGCTGTACACAGGCTCTCCAGGCCCTCCCTCGTGGTCCAGCACCCATTGAAAGCACCCTTCCCCTCTCCCGCGTCAACTCCACACCAACAAGACCCCCCGATCCCCGCCTCCCTCGCCTACCGTACCAATGGCCACACCAACCCGGACCCGTTCCTGCTCGCGCCCATACTGCAGCTACCGCCTTCTTTCGGCTCCGCGTATGTAGGCGAGACGTTCTCTTGCACGCTCTGCGCGAACCACGATGCGCTGCTGCCGGGCGAGCCCTTGTCCGCGACCACGCCCACGCTCTCCCCGGGCGGCCTTGCGCCGCCCCCGGCTGCCCAGATGCTGCAGGGGGCTGGCAAGCGCAAGTTCACGCGCGACGTGCGCATCGAGGCTGAGATGAAGACGCCCGGGTCGGGGGCCGTGCTGAAGCTACCGCTTCTGGGGGCAGACGGCGGAAGCGACAGCAGCGCCGCCATTGAAGGCGGCGCCAAGGGCACGGATCTGGAGCCGGGCCAGACGCTTCAGCGCATCGTCAACTTCGACCTCAAGGAGGAGGGGAACCATGTGCTGGCGGTGACGGTCAGCTACTACGAGGCGACGGAGACGTCGGGGCGCACGCGCACGTTCCGCAAGCTGTACCAGTTCATATGTAAGGGGTCGCTGATTGTGCGGACTAAGGTTGGGGCCTTGCCTCGGTCTCCCCCGGCTTCAGCGGTGTCTTCGCGGTCCTCTTCTGCAGCGCCGACGGTGGCTTCGTCAGCTGGTCGTTTAGGGGGTGAGACAAGAAGAGGCGGGCCCGGAGACAGGCGCAGGTGGGTCATGGAGGCTCAGCTCGAGAACTGCAGTGAGGATGTCATGCAGCTGTACCGCGTTGGCCTGGAGCTGGAGAAGGGGCTCACGTACCAGGACTGCAATTGGGAGGTTAGTCGCAGCGCGAGGCCCGTCTTGCATCCTGGGGAGGTCGAGCAGTGCTGTTTCATCGTGGAGGAGACGCAGGCGGAGACGGAAGGGGATGCGGTGCTGGAGGATGAGGAAAGGCGGATCGTTTTTGGGGTCCTGGGGATTGGCTGGAGGAGCGAGATGGGGAATAAGGGGTTCTTGTCTACGGGGAAGCTCGGTGCTAAGGTTGGGAGGTGATGGGTAAAGTTAATGGACTGCGCAGGCGGACCTGAATCTGCATAATTATGCTGAAGGATGTGGCACTGGATCTGCATGCGAATGCCCGGCGGACTCAAGCTATGAACTTGGTGTGTTGGCATGGTATGTATGCATTTTCATGAGTGTCGGATCTGCTCTGGACGAGATCTTGTCCGGCCCGTGGTTTGTCAGGCTACTAGCATCCTCGTGGAGGGTTTGTAGAATGGCTGTATCCTTGCCGTCGATCTGATATAACCGTCTCAAGATTTACCAATATACATGATTGCATGATTTGGAATTCTTCACCTTGGTCTCATGGAGGCAGATTGAAGAATGAGATTTCTACATATGAGGCATACCTAGCATTTACATGACGTTGAGTTGACAATGGAGATCGTCCATTAGTTTTATTTATAACATCACTTGTCATAAAGTCTGTATGAAATATGATGAGTTATTCGGAATATCATATTATCTCTCTGCCTCATGACATCCGACGAGCCAAGGCTTGCAATATGATATCTTACCTCGCCCTTGAAGGGCCGGCCCAGAATATGAGCTGTCAGGCGCATGCATATTCTCCTTGGCGATCTGATCGACTTAATCAATTTCCATCAAACTCTACTCAACGATCTGTACCTTCATGCTTACCCAACCAGATCAGCTCATGGATCAGACGCTGGCATAATGTAAGCCGGCGCGGTGAGACCTGGGGAGTCTCGGCACCTATTTCATTGGCCGGCTTTTCTATTCGATTCATACACGAGATCAATTTCTAGTTACGGTATGTTGGACAAATTACCAAATCCTTCCAAACAAGGGATTATCGGAGCTCCGTAAGAACGAAAAAAGAGACAAGACCTAACGCACGTAGGAACGTCTAGTTCTATTTTCCAGGCGGTGAAGAATTCGAGTAGCGGTTGCGCAGTACCGATGCCAATTATAGTACAAGGTCGCATTCGTCATTTCAAGATCTTGCATTTGAAAAGAGCCGCCTCTTCAAAGGTTTAGGCAAAGGTGGCACGGGTGAGCCGCCTATTTCCTACAACAGGCACAGTTCTGAAAGTATGATCTGCTTCCCTGGAAAAGGGTAACCTGTGCCAGTCTTGGGATTTACCTTGAATTCCCACAATGTCACCCTTTACCTAAAATCCTTTCTATTCTTATGCGTGCGGCTACCTGAGTCCTTTCCGGTCGGGAAGGTTTCATTGAACACCGCATCATAGCAGAATCCTTCTATGCCAACCCTAGCATGTCTTTGGTAGCGGTCGAAGGACAGCAGCTGATAACCGAATCTCTGGAAGACAATCTTGATTATTTCATAGGATATAGGTAATCGCAGCCGAGGATCGAGTCCGTAAGCAGATGGATATCCAGCTTGCATGTTCTGCAGGTTCTCCTTATTCTGGAAGTCATGGTGCCCTTTCGAAGCGAGCCCATGTCTGAAGGTAAGCGACCAAATATCAAACAGCTTGCTTCGAGTTACACCCGAGGAACCTGACAAGCGGCGGACGGCGGGCCGCCCTGCTGATAGGCGTGCTCCGTAACGGCGACAGACATATAGACGTCAAGTACATACCTTGGCCAGCTCGTAGAATTAATATTACACGGCCTCAACAGACTTTAATGAGTAGTTGAGCAAGTGAGCACGTTTGCACACAACGAATCCGTTCTGAAGAGCGTTTGTCCCGACTACGTCACTATTGCGGCACGGCAAAGCCGCGAAGCGTTCCTGGTACCTGACAGCCTGAAGAGTAGTGTAGCATAGATCCGTGGATCATGGATGGAAGTGGATTGCGCTTCCATGAACGATTGCAAGGATTCCCAGGGACTGAGGGACATGTCAATTACGAATAGTATGTAACTGTAAATTCTTCGAGAGCTGACAGGTACGAAATCGGAAAATCCCGTCTCGCCTATCAAGAGTCATGGCGCGGGTAGCTCGTCACTAATGTTCCCCTGCAAGAACATGCAGAAACTTAGCTGTAGAGTCATGAACACTACTACTAGTATGTAGTAATAATTCAGATGCACTTGGGATTGGCGCAACCGAAGATTCCCAAATAGCGGTCACTTCACCGTTGTTTGTTGAGCGATAGGAATTAGGAAGGGCTTTCGGATCAACCGTATTCTCAACTTCTGCAACTTCTGAAAAGGTACAAGCTGAATTCGATAGAGCTCCCGTCTTTGGCCGTCTCTGCCACTCTCTGGCTGTCTAAACACCGAGCCCATGATAGACCCCACACATCTGAAACATACTGGCCGATATCCGTCTGGATATCTGCAGCGGCGTAGCTCCAACCATGGTTTCGACAGACTGCCCGATGGGACGTTGTTGAGTTGACTCCTCAGATCGTTGTCTTGCCTTGAGAATTTTGCGCGGCACGTATGGCCAAGACAGACACATGGTGAGTGCCTGATTGTAACCCGAATAGATTATTCGGCACAGGGCGTGTCCTTGTCGTGTCGATTTGACACGCTGGCCGTGGCCCCCCGCGATTATTTACCTCCCTTTTAAGTTCGATTGGATGAGATGAAATAAGTCCGGGCGGGATGTGTTGTTGGATAATATATTTGTAGCATACCTTTGCAGCTTGGTACATACATACCTATGTACATACGTACTGTACAGTTCTGTATGTACATACACAGGTAAAGCGGCAATACACAGATCTCGACCACGGACAATTGTGACTGTGCGGCAATCTCGATATCAACACCGGGGGGCGTGAAGCTCTGGTCGCTATGTAGGCACTACCAACCATGCTAACATCTCTAGAGTAGCTGTATGCTGTAGCTTGTAGCCTGTAGCTCGTTGTTGCCATTCGGGGGGGTGTGTCTGTGGAGTTTGTCTGTGCTGTGTCCGTGTGTGCGCAAAGACCGTACCACCCCTCACGAGTGAGGCCATACCTTACTCGAAATAGATAGGTTCTAGGTAGCTGCGCGCTTGCTACTGCGGCGGTATGTATTGTAGGTATGTTATTTCGTACATACATACCGTATTGAAATACGAGCTGGGCCTTCGTCTCATCTCGGGGCCAAGGGGAAACACTTCTCATCCATCCTGATGGGATGGTAAGGGTGTAAAGCCCCCCTGGTTGTCAGGCTATGTAGGTATGCAGGAACACATGCAATTGTTCCTTCAATTCCTCGCAGACCCTTACGTTGTTTCTCCCTCAACATGGAAAGGAAAGGAAAGGGGATGAAAAGGGGAAAACATGAAGTGATCGATGGGTCAAAAGCTCTGGGTGGTAATATACATTGTCTGCAAGGTACTGTACTAAAAAATCTCCGAACCAGTAGATGCTCCTCGGGCGCTAGGTGTTGCGCGGAAGTGTTGGTCGAAGAATTGGTCTCGTCTCCAGAAGGTTGGTTATTCGACCATGTGGCGAACGGTGTAGCATGACGAAGCACTAATGGTCCCAAGGGTTCCTGCTAAGAATTAGGTAGTTAAGAATAGCTGCACACATCTCGTCTCGGGGTTTCAAGAGAAGGGTGCGCGCTAGAGAATATTGTTTTCTGTTTACGCGGCGGCAGTCAGACATTACGTGGATAATAGAGGACGAATTGAGGCTTGGAGCCCGAGTCACACACACTTGCTTCTGAATGAAGATGCGTTGTCCAAGATGATTGTTTCACCGCATACGAGCAAGCCTCCATCATGTTGGTGAAGTGTCCAGGTGTCCAGGTCCAGGTTTAGGTCCAGTCCAGGGCTGCCAGGGTCCTCTCTCGAAGTCCTGACCTCTTTAGCGTAGCAGCCGTAGCTAAGTTGCTAGGAAAGGTACATACAGCACTAGCAGAAGAAAAAGTAAGAAGAGCACGATGTTAGGACTCAGAGAGTCTCGACTTGGCCCTTTCTTATTACTACGAGCGTCATCCTATCTGACTGACTTTGACTGACGTATGTACATACATACATATGTGGTACCTAGCTGCCATAAGAAATCACCATGTTTAGAATCTAGATAGGTAAGTGATTGCTCATAGCATTGATTCATAGCTCAGGTTGATATCAATATTCAATTCAAGCAACTTGCTAGAAGTCTCAGCTGCCTGAAGTTTTGTGATATGGACATTCTTTGGTTCCTAGGTACACCCATTCAATTCGGATTCAGTCTTTTTTTTTCTTCTCTCCTCTCTTTTAGCAAAGGTGGCCCGTGTTGTAAGCAAGTACCTACCTAAGCTAAAGTAAAGTGGGTGCTTGCTGTCGGTTCAGTGCGCGTTAATCCCTGTAAGGAAAGCGGGACAGGGGTTTAAAGTCTGGGCAACTGGAGCTAGGATGCTGTGCGATACGTGATACGTAAATCCCACTAGAGCTAGCCTGAGATTGGGAAGAAGTGGTGGGCCTGCAAGGTACGTACACTGCAGGGGTGAACATTGATGGACCAACCCCGACTTGCCTTGACAGCAGTAACTTTTTCTCGTCCATTCACCATCTGCGCGCTTCTCAGCACCCAGTGCCCCCATGCAAGGCCCCTACATACCGCAAGGTATTAGTCTCCATTGTCCACGACCATTCATTCACTCAGTCAATCAATTTGTAGAGTCGGGGTGGTGCATGAACTTGGGGACCGATCTTTAGAAAAAAAAATAAAAATAAACACTCGTCTAGTTTTCGAGTGTATCCTTTAGGACCATCCAAGTTGAAGAGGAGGGAGAGATAGTCAACTACAGGTAAGTTGCAAATGCCTACCTACCACCCCATCTGTGTCGATCACATCCACCAACAGAACAGACAGACATATACCTCTCTCACTTCTCGAACTTCCCGCAGGCATCCCGTCTTCCCTCCCACCCGAACGATAACGCCGCAAAGGGGCATGCAGCTGCATTGGAGCACTGCATGGTTGTCTAAGGCTGTTTTGGAAGCATTGCATGCCACATAAATCGTGCGTGTCTACCCGGCCCCAAAAGGATAAGAAAACACAACATCGGCTGCTTCTGCCCGAAAATAAAAAAAGTCCTCCACCGGAAACATCCCAACCTGGGCACTGGTACACCTCCCAACAACCTTAGAAAATCTTCCAGTCCCGCGGCAGCCAAGGTCTACCGTGGAATTGATAGATTGACAAGTGGCTGGGTAAAACTTAATATCTGATCTGTCGACACCCATTTTACCATCTCACCTTAATGAGGACCGGTTTGCCTCTCGTCTATTGAGTTAAGTTTGCCTTGGTACCGACGACATATCGATATACCCCTCGAAGCACGTCCCGCAGAGCAGACCCTTGCTGCTGCTGAAGGTGCTGCCGCATTATCCAGTCATATCCAAGTCGATCGTTCAATCACAACTCTACCAATTTGCTTGTGCAACGGGATATATGCATCGGATACTTATATCGAACTCGCCGATACCCACAAGCTGGAACTGAGGGACAAAATATTAAGGAACAAACTCATACGGTTCGACCTGTTAATTGGTACCCGCCGAGACCCCTGGCAGGCAGGCCATTCGGCAAACTTCCTTTCATAATCATAGCTTGTCTCCTCCAACTTAATTGTGGTTTTTTTCCTTCGCCAAATTAAGATATAAGTTTGTGGACTGAGAGACATAAGGGGGATACTGCCATAGGCCTGCGATGCCATGGATAACACTTCGGCGCCGCTCGCGGACTATTTCTGGATTGCGGGCATCGAGTCCATATCCTACCAGGACCTCCAGCCACCAGCTTCTTCCACTCAGGTAGATGGGACTATCACCGAAGATGGCGAACCTGATGACCATACCGAACGGTCAGCTTCGCCTTCGGCCAACAAGACATTCGCTCGACACTCCCGCCATAACTCTAACAACAGACTCTCAAAAGCCTCCTTCACTAATTCAATTCATACCCTCGAGGAGTTGGACGGGAATACGAGAAGTAATAGAAGCAGTGCCACAATAAGACCCAACAATCCCCTTCCCGGTGCCTCTGCTCAGGATGGCTTCCTCGGCGATTTCGACTTCGACAAGGCCCTGGTTAAGTTCGCGGCTGAGAGGGAGAATTTCCTGGAGGATTTGAGTTTCTCGGCTGGTGCCAAAACGCAGATGCGGCCCCCTATGGTGAACCCGCGTGCGGAGAGGATCAAAGCCGACGAACCCCCGAGCGGAAAGATGAGTCCTATGAAAAGCATCAGGGGGAGCATTCGTGGCAGCATAAGGCGCAAGATAAGCTTCAGGGATATGAACAGTGCGCGGAAGCAACCAACGCAACCGAGACCTGGTATGGCCCCTTTTCGCGAAACAGGCAAAGGGACCTTCCTAGAAGAGGTGGCAGAAGGACTGTCCGCGGACATGTTCGATCACGATTGCAAGACTAACTCGGCGTTCTGTACTGACTTCTGCAAACCAGCTTCAATCAGGACTACCAAGAGATTGAGCAGTTACAACGCTGTCATCCCTCCCCCCGAACCTCTCAACCTCGATCCTGATATGCACCCCCTGAAACGACGGTTCGAACCCGAGCTGCTGGATCGATATCCTCCACGGGAAGATTTGGAAGGTCTCTCTAAAAGGGGGAGGTTTCCTGATTACGTGCCAATGTTTGCGTTCCCTAACGATATTCAGATTGTTTCGTCGGACGAGAGGCCTCGATCGACATGGCACGGTTTCACCATGACCTCGGACGACAACTCGAAGCTCTATGGCGTCACTGTCATTATATGGACAGCCCTTACAACTGATGTAGCAGAGAACATCGAGAGACGCTGCGAACTATGGAGACAGAGACACATGACTGAGGAGGAGCGGGAACTTGCAGGCAGTCTCGGAGCACGTCTCGCCGCAGAACGTGCGCACCTATCTCAATTGCTTGCCAAACTCCCGACGATCCCGTCTGGGTCATCGGCTCGAGAAACGCTCGACGACCAGATCAGCGCAGTAGAGGAGAAGATTAGCCTGATGACAGAGATGTTGCGGCCCCTGAGACATGGTGCTGCGTCGAAAATCGACGGCTTAACCGCTGGCGAAAGCGGCCTCTGGACTCCTCGAGCGTACGGCATTCTTGGGAGGGATGCGACGAGAGTGGGCTTCTGGAAAGACTGGCTCCGAGCTGTGGTCGTGCCAATGACTGACGGCGCAATCTTGCGTATACCCCCAAGCTCTCCGCGAGTTGGTCGTTGGCAGCCATTAGAACGCTATGTGGTCAATCTATGCACCGAAGCATTCAGTCCCCTCAGCTCCAAGACCCAAGTTGAGATCGGCGTGCGCGAGTTGCGTCTCTATGCGCGAAAGGAGGCGGTCAATGAAATCCCGGGCTCACGTAACACTGACCTCTACGCCTTATTCCGATCTCTCTCCCTCGAGAATATAGTGACTCTCTTCGAATACGCTATGTCCGAATCCCGGATCATCTTCCTCTCCTCGCATACTTCTATGCTGCACCTGGCCTCCCACGCTCTGGTCAGCCTACTGTATCCATTGACTTGGGCGAGTATCTTCATACCTGTCCTACCGGCGCGGCTAATATCCGCTCTCGACGCACCTTGCCCCTATATCGTTGGCATCGAACGCAGATACGACAACATTGCGCTTCCGGATGACGACTATGTTTTGGTCGACCTAGACAAGGACACGATTGATTCGACAGCTTCGCCAGTACGCCTCCCGAAGCAGCATCGGCGCAAACTTGTTTCGTTACTGCAATTTGCGGCGCCCCATGCGTTACGCTACGGCGTCGCAACAGGACCACCTCCATACGCTATCGAATCTTTCCCGTACGACTCTTTCTCTGCCGAGAACAGTGCTTTGCTGAACGAGAAGGCCGCGCCAAGTATGTTATACAAATGGGTCGCACAAAACTCGTCGTCATTCGGAGAACCCGAGCCCACCGATACAGCGAAGGAACCCGTATTCAACGCATTCTTGCACGCGAAGCCTGGTGGTGCCGATCGGCCAACCACCAGCAAGTCGAACAAGACCAGTCCTCCATCGTCGGTATCACCTGTCTCTGTGAACTTCCCACCTATGCCGGTGACACCAATCTCCAGAAGCGACTCGGGGTTCGCGCTGTCGTCTACGCTAAGAGAGAAGAGATCGGGCCACTTTGACGAAAAGGGCCGTCGTAGCTCATCATTCGGCCAAGCACCGGTCCACCGTCCTCATCCCCCATTCCTGAACGGCCATCAGTCCAACTTGTCGATCTCGGCCATTTCGATCGACTCGCAATCGTCATATGGCGGTTACGCGCCATCGACATATGCCCAATCTACGCTGGCTGCTTCGACAGTAATGCCTAACATGCTCATCCAACCCGTACAAAACACCGAGTCTACAGTGTGGGTGGAAGGGCATTGTTTCAACTTCTGCGCCAACGAGACAGCATCAACCTGCGCTATATGCGACGAGCGCTCCGAAGGTGACGGGTGGTATAAATGCGCAAGTTGTGGAGCCGTTTCTCACGGACGTTGTCTCGGCTGTGTCTGTCTCGTCTGCCCGATAGCTTTTAATGCAGACAAGATTCGAGCTGCCTTCGTACGCTGCCAAGCGAGTCTCCTCTATACATACCGCAAATATCTTTCTCGACCGACGAAGGACCAAAAAAACCATGGGCAGATTTACGGGTTTGACATGAATGGTTTCATTAGAAGCTTGCCGTACGACCAACAGGAGTACGTCATGATGATGAAGGAAACGCAGGGTATGCCGCTGTCACTATATTCCCCATTTTATTGTTTGCTAACTAGAATTTAGCTTTCAATGAATTCATCCATGAACGCGAGACGCATCCAGGCTCGAGTCCAGAGATCCGACTTTTCGACGAGATAATTCTCGCCAAGAAAGCTCGAGGAAAACCTGGCTTGTCCTCGGGATTGTCTCGACTCTCGACCATAAGGGCTTCTCATGGCGTCTCAGCTGCTCTCCCTGGTCTCCAAATACCATCTAGACACGGCAGGTCACCGTCCTACTTGATGGATACGTCGGACCACATATGGAGAACTGCTAGCGTTCCCGTACCGAACGCGAAGTTCCAAGGTGATTACCGCACTGTCACCACAAGGGTACCTGCTCGGCTAGACCCTTCGTTAATGAAGGAACCTCGTGCTATACAGGGCGTACCGCGCCCTGAACAACGCAGAAGGGGCGTCATTAGGAAACAAGTTCCTAGCATGATGCTTTCTACTCCTGTCTCTCCTTCGTCTCCCGAGGGGTCACAGTGAACCGCCCTAGCTACGTCGACCAGAATATAACAAGGTCGAGAACAATCGCTAGCTACCCTGTAACATTATCGACGACAAGGACTTACAATCCTTACCATGTACCATAGCTCTGAGAGGGGGTGTCACAATGCCCAGGCTTCGCTTGTCGCTTATCGCCAGGTCGCTAAGGTGCTTCATCGCTACTTTATTCGAACTGGCTTCTCACGGCAACCTTGCAGCATTATCCGAAGGAAGAGAGAGTGGGGATAATGTGTATCTAACCTAGCTAAATTTGCTTTTACCGAACGGCAACGGACGAGACGAGAAAGAAGAAAATGAACAAGGAAAGGAACAAGGTGTGGAAGAGCTTTTACCTCCTACCTACCACCCTTGAATATGGAGGTTGGACTTATTGCAGAGATAGGCAGATCGATCGCGTTCAATTTACAGCAAGCAGAGGAAGAAGAACAGAGAAGAGCAATAACGAGCATATATGCAAGAATCAATCACGCACAAAGCATGGCACTTTGGTAGTATCTGTCAAATATTGACTTGACTGTGTGTTGCAACACTACTTGGCTCTCTTGTCGTCCTTTTTACAAATTTAATGTTAAGTTGTATTGTATTGAGGTATGGTGGTGATATATTCCATGCCAAGCCACCCTATCCTATGTTGGCCCCCTATTTTGGCGTCCTGGGTATCTGTAGATAACTCCTTACTTCTCACCACCAGTCCTACATGTGCCACTCCCACGGGAACAGACTCCTTTCAACAAGAATAGGAGCAGTAGTGGTGGTATCTATCATTCTGCGATCTTGATCTTGTCTTCTGCTTCCTTGCATTAAGGTAAAGCCAGCTATACTGATCTTACCCTGATCTGGTGTGATCTGGTCTGAGTGATTGGATTTTGACTGAAAATGAGTGCCCCCGAAAAGAGACTGTGGTTTCACTTTGCCACGCCCGCCACGAGAGAAATTCCAAAAGGCCTTACTTCGTCCGTCCTTCCATTGCCTGGAGGCCTGGAAGCCTGGCAGCCTCACTTTTTTATCCGCCCAAAATGGATTGCAAGATTAGGATCCTGCCCAGCGCTTCGTCTCGCCGGTTTGACGGGTGCATAGCGACAAGGCCACTCCCACTGGAACAGCAAGCAGTACAGGTAGGTATGTTCAGCGTAGCCGTAAATATACTCCAGCTCATCCCTTGCCTCCATTATGCCACATCACGCTACCCCAAAGTGATTAAATTCCTCCTCACCCTCACTACGTTTTACCGTGGTCCCCTCGTAGCACCAGGGTTCCCGGTACCTGGGCCGCGGCTGTCGCCGTCTCCGGGATCTGGTCTAGCTTTGGGTTTGGGCTGCCTCTCGTACGCGTTGGGACTCGGTCTACGCCTGCGGGGCGAGCAGTCTACGTCGTGGTTGTGATCGTGGTGGTGTTCGCGACAGTGATCGTCGTTATGGTTATGATTTCGCTCGTAGTTCTGGCGCCGTCGCGCAGCCATGGCCCTCTCGCGCGGATCGTCCGGCACGCCGCCGTCCGAGTCCGAGTCGGAATCTGCGTCAGACGAGGACGAGGAGTCGTCGCCTGATGATGACTCGTCTGAGGACTCGCCTACTTGGCGCGGCGGGTGGTATATGCAGCATACTGTATGATTTGCCTCAGTCAGACAATTTCTTTGCGGTTTAGGAAAGAGGTTCACCTTTTGACCGTTTCCGCCCCAGACCCTCGTTGTCTACGACCGACTCGGCCCACTGCACGCGCTGATCTGATGGCCGGTGGGAGCCACGCAGGCGCAGGATCGCGGGGGCGGCTGCCGCTGGCGCTTCGGTGCTGGTCTGCGTCCTTGACCCGGAGGACGCTTCTGTCTGTACTTGGGTCTGGCTGCCCTGGGGACGCTCGCGCTGTCGTTGGTTTGAGAGGGAGTTCGAGGTCGACATTCTTTCCGTATGCGTGGACAGGTGTCCGGGTCTTGGTATAAACAAAGGGGGAGGCTTAAGTGAAGCTAAGAAATAAGGGTCTTGATGCGCAAACTGGAGGGTGTGGTTATGATCCTGGATTATAGGTAGCTATGTAGGTTGGTAGCTTAGGTATGAGGTGTGAGGTAGATCGAATAAGGTGAGATGTACGTCTATTATTTCCTTCTATTATGCGTAGCTTGCGTAGTAAACAAGCAACCAAGGAGTCAAGGTAGTAGGATAAGGATGGCTCGGTGCTGAGAATGGACAATGTGTGATCGACTATGTATTGCATACGTGTAAGGTGTCGAAGGGTTCTAGGATCAACGAGGATCAGCTGGCTCCCGGCATCACCCGCAATGGAAGAGATACTGTTCGTCCAGCGTTCTGTACGTGGTTGGATGGATGAATGGGTCGCTTGGGGGGTTGCGCGGTTTTGCTAGGAGTCTGATACCAAGGTAGGTATGGCTTAGTTTGGTATGGTATGTAAAGGTATGTAAAAGGATGTAGGGGGCGCTTCGAATTTCTGGAATGAGCGATATAATATTTCAGCCGTTGCTAAAAGGTTTGAATTAATTATCGCCGTCCCCGATTTCCCCCGCTCTGCTGTCTCAACGTCGTGTATTGTCTTTCTCTCCCTGTTTCCTTGTTCCAGGAAGAGGCACACGAGGTACACAGGGCACACAGGGCACACACAATGGGATGGCTTAAGTATAAATAGCACGACCTTGGGGTAAATTTGCTAACTTGAGTCTAATGCATTAAGGACGATCTTTAAAGAAAAGAGCAATTTGGTGGTCGAAGGTGTTCAGACTTCAAAGAGGTCAACTGTATTATTCACTTCATTCTTCAAGGTCCCACCCCCTTCACTTTAAACGAATGCCCTTATTACTCGTGATGTAAGGAGTGTTGCATTCCAATCCTGATGATTCTAGACAATCAATCAATCAATTTTAATCAATCGAGGTCACTGTGGGGGAGACAAAATCAACAGGGTTCCAGTCCAGACTGCCAGATTCTAGAGTTGTAACAGAAAATGTCGCCCCGCTTTGCCCCGCGTCATCGGTAGTACATGGCTGACATGGATGTGGTGATGTCGTGGGCTTAGTAATGACGAAATCAGAGCACGTACTAGAGGTACATGTACTTCGTACCTTATAGTACCCGGTAGTCCGGTACAGGGTTTCCGATCTATCGTAATTTAGAGTTACATCCGTTGATGTACTTAATCGTGGATGTTAATCGTGGATCACGGCGCCGTCATCTCCATAGCCTATTATATCTTGAGACTTGCATGAGCTTCCACAATAGTACTTCTTCTCTATTTAGCCAATATTGTACACCACGAGCTACACATTATGTACAACTCGATATTTCATGATATATGAAACACTTTGAATATGGTACAGTCAGAGAGGAGCTTGATATAGAAGAGCCTTCTAATTGGCGGCGGCAGTCTCCCTTTCCCGATTCCGCTTTTTCTCGAGCTTCTTCATACCCTTCATACTCCTTCTTGGCCTGGACTTTTGTGACGCCGCTGAGACCCTTGGCTTGTTCAGCATCCAGCCGTTCATCGGCTTCCGGCACGAGATGAACTTGCCCTCAGGACTATACACATCCACGATTGGCCAGTTGGGTTCGTCACTCTCCTTTTCCTCCGAAACAGGAGGTGGTGGGCGTTTCTTTCTTGGATCTTCGGCAAGAGCCTCTAGCCTTTCCAGTGACGAAAGCTGTCTTGACTCTTGGGCTTCCTCTGTGCCTGTGTGAGCCGCATCTGAGAATTGTCTTTGCTTAAACAGATCCTTAGCGCGGACTTGAGTTGTAATCTCTACCCATCCCACGCCTTCGATTAGGATATCCGTCGACAGAACTCGGTACGGTAGCCGCTCTACTTTGAAGCCAAGGGCGTCCTTACTTGTCAACGGTCCCGTACGCTGCTTCGTCACATCCCACTTGAGCTCAATAGAAGCTGCCAGTTTTGTTTTCTCACCAGTCCCCGGCACTGCTATATTCTCGACATTGACCTCACCTGTTTGGTTTTGGATGCCAATTGCTTTATCCGTTCTCGAGACATGTGCCTGGATTGGCGTAAATGCATACCCCAGCATCACCGGCGCTGGTTCCCTCGGCGTTATGCGGATGAAGCCACCAATTAGCAGTGACCGGCCCGGCGTAAGAGTCATCTGCTCTGGTACGATGCGAGACCGCATGACCAGAGACAGACGATGTTCCTCCTTGACATGCTCCTCAATACCGGTGCGCTCCAGACCGGGGAGATCGATTAACTCTCCGCGGCCGTTGCCAAATGGAATCCGAATCGGTGATGCTGTCGTTCCTGGTAGGTCGGACACAAGGGGCATTTCCGGGTAGTTGGTCTCCTCAGGCGCTGGTGGTAGGAGAGAAAACTCGTCGAATTCAGCCTCATCCAACGTTTCTGTCTCATGAGTATCCACAACGTCTTGTATGAGCTCAGGTTGAATTTCTGCTTTCTCCACTGATGCTGTCTCCTCGTTTGGCGTCTTTGCATGCATGTCGATTGTGATCTGATGCCTCGAAGGGGTCAAGTTCATCCTTCCCTTGGGGAAAACTGCCTCGAACAATTGACTCTTGCCGACATTTGCCTTGCCAACCATCCAGCCAGCTCCGCCTCGTTTCCAGATTTGCTCTTTTAGTTCTTTCGTCCACCAACTCCTTTTCGCGCTGACAGCTACCATGTTGCCCAGACGCACATTCCGCCCGGACCGTCCCAAAGCGTCCCGGAGTACGTCCTGCAAGTATGGAAATAGTTTGTCCACCTGCGGTTTCGTCGGAGCCAAGAGATCGCATCGAGTTACTACGAAGTTTAGCTCGATCTTTCGATCACTGTAGAATCTCCCGCCCGATCTAGAACGTCTATTCTTGGACCTGAGAGGCATCATGTCGAGGAATTCTGAAAGTCGTGGTAATAATGACATGGGAAAATCGGCGGCGTCGAGGACATGGTAGACATGATTGTATTTGAAAGGAGAGTCGAAAATCGTGTCCTTAATGGAGTCTATGGATGGGTGATATATGGACTTTCCAGTGTGGTTGTGTAGTAGGTAATGGCACCTATCGCACAAGGGCACTTTTGGGGGTGGCCGTTGGTGTGTTTCTGGAGGGACTAAACTCATTGCAAGAGCTGCCACGTCGACTCCTTTCTTTTCCAGCTCATTGTGATCGAAGTGCTTGAGCGCATCCTCGTATATTTTATCCTCAGCCCGAGAACGGCTAGCCCCTTGGGGCTGTAGGTAGTTTCGAACAGCTTTGCGGCCTACATCGAAGTAGCCGGGGAGATTGGGAGAAGAGGTTTGCGACAGAGCGCCACAACCTCGACATTGCTTCGGCAGTCTTTTAGTAGAGAAAGGCTGAGGAATCTTGTCATCGGGTGGCTGTGAGGGTTCGGTCGTCGTAGAGACATCAGCCTGCATGTGCAAGCAACGATGCTGCGGTACGGTCCATCGTGAAGCTCGTGTTCGACTAGAGGATACAGGAGCACCTAGTCTCAGACCACGCGGCGAGGTATTGATAGACGGGCAGAGAAATAAAGGCAACTCAATTCGCCTTGGATGTTCTGCGATGTTTAACGCAGTATTGAGCCATCTTGATGACAAGGCGCGGTGCATCTTATTGTCTAAGAAGAGAAGACACAACAGTGCATGCGACAATGAAGAATTATTTGGACTTGAATCACAGCTCTAAATTTTTTTTTGGCGCGACGGCTAGTGACGTTACAAGGTACGTACCCTGCAGGTCCCCTGAACGCCGTGTCTTGGCTGTTGTCCTTATCGATTATCTAGAAGGGTACGTACCCAATGCGCTGAGTTGTCGCTGTCCATCATCCAGTGTCCATCACCTGCTACGTCAATTCATAATTCATCGACATTTATTGGTATAGCTGTTCACCTGTACAACCCACCCTCGGAACACATTGTATTCAACCACAACATACCACAATTACGCCTGGGCTTCAACCATGACAGAAGGTCCCCTGTCCACCGAAGATCCTGCCGCGGCACGGGCTGCAGAGCAGGCACGTCTTCGCAAAGAACGCCGTGAGGCTAAGATTAAGGCTGGAGGACGCGATCGGTTGAACAGGATCACAGGCATAGGCGGAGGCGTACAACGAGGTGAGATACATTGTTATCACCAGATATACTAGGTAACTTAGAATTCAACCTTCTAACCGCTTTATTCAGACACGGATCCCCAGCCGTCATCCGACACCAGCACGCCACAAGCCACCACCACCTCGTCCACCCCGATCATGACTCCCACACCAGCTCAAGAACAGCATGGAGACCCGGAGGAAGTCGATATCTCACAGCACTACTACGAGCCACGCAAGGCTTCTCGACAACCACCTAGCGAAGTATCCGGCGACATCTCCGAAGCTCAATTACGCCAGCTAATGCTGGGCCTCGACCGTTCATCATCGGCCAGCACACCACAGCCGGGTCAAAGCCCTTTCATGGATGGTTCTATGCCGCCGATGCCAGGCATGGAGGGTATGGAGGGCATGGAGCAAGACCCCACGATGAAGCTGCTCTCGCAGATGATGTCCGGAGGCGGCATGCCGGGTATGCCCGGCGGCGCACCAGGCGCGAACCCCTTCGCCGGCACGCCCATGGAGGGGCTCCTCGGGGGTCTAGGCGGACTGGGCAACAACGCCAGCCCGGCGCAACAAGCGCAGCAAGCCGCAGCCAACAAGACCGCGAACCTCTGGCGGATCCTACACGCCATGTTCGCGCTAGGCCTGGGCCTCTACGTGGCGCTATCCACGACCTTTACCGGCACGCTGACCGAGCGCGAACACTCCTCTATCGCCGTCAACGCCAACAGCAACGGGAACAGCAACGGGAATACACAAGGCCAGGGCCAGGGGCAGGTGGACAGCATTGAGCACGCGCGCGCCTACTTCTTCTACGTATTCACCTCCGTCGAGGCGCTACTGCTGACCTCGCGCTTCTTCCTCGACAAGGGCCGCGAGCCGCCCAAGGGCTGGCTGTGGACTGCTAGCGGGTTCCTGCCCCAGCCCGCCAAGGGGTACGCGCAGCACGCGCTGAAGTACGGGCAGATACTCGGTACGGTGCGCAGCGACGCGCTGGTCTGCATTTTTGTGCTGGGGGTTTGTTCTTGGTTGCGGTCGTGAAGGAGTGTGTTAGGCTGACGGGGCAGTGCGAAGTCAGGCCAGGGAGCTTATGGCAATGCCATATTAGCATGGCCACTGCTACGCCCTGTTGCTAGGCTGATGTTACGATACGGATACGAGGTCATTTTGTTCTCCACAGATACCATCGGCAGGCATTGTAATAGGATTCGCTTTGATCATATGTGGCATAGTAGGACTCTACCTAGATTTCGCTGTATTGTGTATTGACAGGCCGCAAGTATGTACATGCATCCATCTCGCCATACTCCGTTCTATGCTAGGGAAAGCCGGGGAGTCTTGATAAACGGCTAACAGCGGCCCTGTTTAAGCTCGCGGCAGGTGTGAAAGCAAATCGTACCTTGATGTCTTCCAGACGCGCGTCTGTCGGGTTGCTCAGGGGTAGATGGGATAACAAGTACATGAGGTAAGCAACTGGTATGTGAGGTGAACTTAGACCCTTACCTACATGTAATGTGAGATCGATGACGTGAAGCTATCCAAGTAACATTAGAGTTGTTGAGGCAGCATTTGACAAGGACCCGAACGTCGATCGACTCGATCGATCTCAAACTTACAGGATTAGAATGTGGCCTGAGTTTTACATGAGGATTGCTATTATATTAATGGCATGTTGGTAAGGATATAAGAGGTATGTGAGTATGGTATTGCATTAGTGTAATTCTTGTATCTTGGTTTTGAATGCTGCCAGTCCGCCCCTTGATTCCCCCTGAGAAGACCGTGATACCTCTTTTCCAGGTTCCGTGTATGCTGATGCTGTAACTATATCCGATACAAATGTCTTCTCTAACCCAAAATTACAAGGTATATATACGCGATTGTTATAACTTTTCAGCATCTTTTCGAGGCTTAATGGGTTGAAAATGAATCATCATGCCTCCAGAACCGACCCCAAGACTTTACCAAGCATGCCGCGGACCCTGCCTTGGTTCTCACGGACGCACGTAAACACCACCGCCGTGCTAATAGCAAAGGTAAAAGTCTCTCTCCACTGTTTATCGAGGGGATATCGCCTCGGTAAGAGCGTCGCCATAGCCCTCGGCGTGACAAAGAGCGCCAACTCTTTTCTCCGAGCAGCTTTCTCGAGAAGGACGCTCCACCCACACAGGAAGCAGCCCGATCCAACACAGAGGCCTCCATCGATAGTCTGTCTGGACTGCTGGTCTTTCCCGATGACGTGCGGGCCGAGCCTTGTCCGTGCTAGGCACACTCCATAGTAAAACAGAGTGATAAACGCAGCTAGGAAGGACGAAGAGCGAGCCGCGGACAAGAACGCAGCCCGAACACCCTTGAGATTCTTCTTTCGAGCTAACAAGTTTAGTGGCAGGTAGGTGGCCATGGACCACTTGAAAGATCGATAGAATCTTGACAGGGCATGGTACTCGCAAGAAGGCCCGCAGCCCATGTGTACGACCTCGCAAGGAAACGGAATGGCCTTCACGGGGTCACCCCACTCGGGCGGCCATTTGTACTCCACACACATCGACTGGAGAAGTGGTGCCTGTCCCGTGTCTTCGCCATAAAGAAGCTGGCCTGTTCGGCAGCGGTTTAATGCTTCGATGAGACGGGGGTCCACGGCTGCGGCCGAGCTGATCCATTTTGTGTACGACTTCGGTAACTGCGAAGGTGAGTAGAACCATGCCCACATTACAAGAGCAGAAGAAGCCGCAAATATAGTGGGATCGGTCAACTTGGATACCAACGATTCAATCTAGACGTTGGTTAGTCTTGTAAGTGTCTGTCCACACCAGCATGGTTCTTGTTCATACCTGAGTCCACTGACCGGCAGCGGTCCTGCGTCGTCTTCGTTGAGCCCATATTTCTCCGACGATCACATCAAGAGCCCTAATCGCAGCGAACAAGGTCAAGTCCAAGGTTCGTCCGGCATACCGGATCGTCTCTTGCTTGCCACTATCCGAAGAAGCCGATGTGCTAGGAATTGTTTCTGAGAAACCGTCACTCTTCTTTGATTGCAACAGCCGGAGGCTTAGCCAAGCCGCGATGAAGGTTGACAGCCATCTCGAAAGTCTAGTCGAACAAAGGTTAGCTGATCGTCCCAAGTGACGAAAGGTTGGGATATGCGCCAAGGTGGTATATCGTTGCCAAGCTTTCCCAATGAAACCTGCAGAATTGCCAGTGAACTTAGAACTTGCCTGTTTCGGGTCAGCGTTGGAAGCTGTCCAGTCCAGAGACGACTTAGAGCTCTACCAAGCAAGACCTTTGAAGGATGAGTTAGCTTTACTATCTTACGATGATAACCGCTTGATCCATGTTGCCTTTGCATTAAACAAGCGCGATCTAGTTATGGGAAATCTTGCCTCTAGTAACGTAGATCCGCCTACGAGGGCGGCACAGAAGGTTGGAAATCTTTGAAGATCTAGTCCCCCACACAAGATACGTTGCAGGGATACGACGAAGGATTCGGAATCGTGGGGCTTGGTGACACTCGACGCGCCCTTGACTTTCCTCCTTCTAGTTACATGCTGAAGAACCAAGGTGAGAATCCTGGGTGCAACAGTAGAGGCGTACCCTAAGACATAGGCCCGAATAAGAGGTCTTAGGAGAGGTGGTATAGACTCATCCAACTTCCGACGGCCTCTCGGTGGGAGCAGAGACGATGTCATTGTTACAATGCCACGACGACTTATCACGTTGGTTACGCGACAGCGCGGCTTAACAGAGAGATCTTGGCGTCAGCTCTATTAATATTCTTAGACGGGCCATGTAAGGGGTAATGTGCTTTTGTCGAATCTGCTTGTCGTCTCCCTGAGCAGTGGTTTTATACGTTTTGTTGGCCTCGACTCGTGGTACAAGTTATTTTCGAAGGTGTTTGGTTACAATACTGTAAAGGAGGCCAAGTACAAGATACGTACCGTTGTGGGATCTGAGATGAGGCGTTCTGATGTTTGAGATCCGTGTGGCGCAGAGGGATGTCATCAAGATTTGGCGCAATGCGTGCCGCTGAGTCGGGTCTGATGAGGAAATCCGGAAGGAGGTCGCAGCCGGAAACTATACGCGCCGGGATGCAGACATGGTGATGCTCGGAAGCCGGCAATGAGGTAATCGAGTTGGGATGGATGTATAATGAATTTATAAACAAGGCCGCACCATGCCGCAGCTCAGATTCGAAATTCGGTTACTAGTCGCTTTTGGCGATTCAGCCAAGGCGAGAGGGAGAACGCTACTCAATACCTACGTGGGTAGGAATGCTTCTTCGCTGGATACTGTAAGCTACCAGTTATAAAAGTCGAACTCAAGTTCATGCAGCATGTAACCCGAATGTTCGTGTCTATCAATCTTACAAAGCCGTAGGACGAACGGGACAATGGAAAGCCAAAGACAGTCTAGATAGGTTCATCAGTCAGTATCCAAATCGGTCACCGAGAAGCCCAGGCGAAAGCCGGAAATTGGTAGGTAGTTCGATATCTGGGATCGTCCAAAGATATTTCGGCCGAGCTTTTCGCCTTTGGGATACATCTTTGATGATGAAGTAGACGTACGTATCTCAGGGGCGATGAAAATGCATACTTGCTCGCTCGAGCTGTAACCACAACTTTGTGCATTCGTAGCCGCTGTAGATACCCGATAATATACACCATCCAGGTTGGGGAGTAGGGAAACATTAACACATACATACATCTAGCTAGAGGTCGAATACATACGTTGTAATCGACTAGACTCACCCGGAGAGAACCCCGAACTTCTATCCGTGGAGGAGGGCCGGTCGTATGTAACAACGATTCGACGACGATGCAACAACTGGTGATGGAACAACTGAGGTGGCACTTGTGCTGCTCTCCTTGTATTAAACTGCCTGACCTGACTCGGCCCAGTCAAGTTAAATCCTTGCCTTGAACCGTAAGATATTTTTGGGCACGATCCGAGAGGGAGAATAAGGTGGCGGTTCTGGATTTTTCTGGTGGTTACAAAGTACAAGGAAAAGAAATTGGCATGTGAAAACGTCTCGGAGCTTTCCCCCTGCCAAGCTAGAAGGACGAAGAACAAATTCAGTGACGGAAGTCAAGAGACCAGACGTCTATGCAATGCAGACGCTTGAGTCAAGATGCAGGATGCAGTTAGGAGGTAGCTCACACCACATTAGACAGCGCGCTAGGCGAGAGAAAACGGTGTTGTGTAAATTATCATCATATCCAGATACAAGTTACTGCAGTGTAAAAGGTCGAGATGAAGGTCGAGATGTCTCACCAAGCAAGTGACCCGTTAGAGACAGACCTTCGATAGTCCTATAGCTTCAAGTTCTAATCTCTCTACCCCTCATCTCATTTCACCACCGGTTACGTACTACTTGTCACCACAACTTGTCACCATACTATGTAGTATAACATATTCATAATGCAAATGAGTAATAAAGATTGTGTGGCTTGTCGAGCTGCCGCTGGTGGCAGGTGATTGGGAACTGGGACTCATTGCGGAGCAAAGGATGGGTAGGGAGGCATGGGAGGTTAGCTACAGCTTACAGGTAACTCCCTGGCGAATAGTCATCGACTTCGGATGGTCTCCTGCTCGTCATCTCCCTCCTCCTTTCGTTGAGTTACATACTCGCCGTGTGTTACACTGCCTTATGTGCCTTCTATGTAGTGTTTAGCTGCTTGGGTTAATGATAGTTACTCGTCCTTTCGCTGGGGTATTTCATTTCTTGGTTTGTGCAACATTTGAATGAATGCACGCAACCACGCCAAAACAGAGAACAGACGAGACCCGTTGATTTCCTTGGATTTCCTTAGAGCACTACAAGTCTATAAGATATTTATTATTCATGTCTACAGTAGACCAACGTATTGATGTATGTACATATTCAGATATTGTAAAGTACATCCGTACTAATATACTAATAAGCAAGCCAAGCTTGTTAGACCGGCCGCTCTCTCCACAGTCTACTTTTACCTACCCAGCTTAGCCGGCCCCAACTTGCAAGATTCAAATCATCCACCCTACATCGCCTTGCCTTACCTTACCTTACCTTATTCCATCTCACCTTACCTACCCACAAGGCAGGCCATGGATAGGTCGCGACGATCCCTTCTGTAAAAGCTCAATATACCTCTGGCTCGGGCTCTACATGGACGTTTGTCGATGTCGACCCTGCCTTTCGTCTACAAACTCACCAGGGGCCTATGCATAATACTACTCCTCCTCCTCTCAACCCGTTTTCTGACAACTCCGCTGCTATTCCTCTTTTGACCACTGACCCGCATTGCTGCCGAACTGCCTTGTCGCCGGTCTAAACCACAACTGATCAGTAAATATCTTGTTGTAACGACGATCCTTTCTAGGATATACTCCATAAACATCCCCTCCCCGCTGCGGAGGCCTATGGCAGCACTCTTCAACTATACTGCCTTGCAGTACCTATGTCCTGTCCGCGCATGCCTAACAGACCCCAACACACATTTCTCGCTTCGCCCGTAAAAGTCCACACGACCGATGACCATCACGATTCCACTGTTGGTGCTGCTACAAGATAGAACGAGACCCGTCTTGCTCTTGCCGCTGTTCCCGCTCTCTGCCGCCCAAGCGCCTTAAACTGAACGTAGTCGACTATTCCTCGCTTGCGGTGAAACCCGTCACAGAAGCACCCATGAGCGCCGTGTGTATACAACGTCCCAAGATGGGTTCTTCGCAACCGCCTGACGGCAGTGCGCCGTTCGGCTGTACGTCTCCAACCGTCCATATGCAACCTGCCGATAGCACCCCTCAGATCCCGGCGACTAATCATCTTTCGCAGATCATATATCCGATCAGGACTTCCTATTCCTTAGAGCTCCTACACCACCCCCAGGAGACCCTCTGCTCAGTAACGACGATTCGAGAATACTCAACCACTTTTTCGAGGACATGACGTCCAACCACTATCCCACTTCGTACGGCGAAGGGCTCAATTTCAGCGAACAATGGATAAGTCAACTTCCACCAGCCTTTCTGGGCCATACCACGTCTTTTGGGCAGCAGCCTCAGCAACCGTCCGTGTCTTCCTTGAATGGGATGCCCACAGCTCCCTTCCAGGACGTATTCAACTTTGGTCAAAATATGATGCCCCCGCCACCGCCACCGCCGCTGCAGCCGTCTTTGCAACTTCAATTCTCGCAGCAGCAGCATCAGCACCACAATACACCAACCCCCCACACGCCGATCGAACAGAGCGCCCACGTCGACGTAGCCGCGGTCTTGACTTCCCTTCACCATGGTCACCAGAATGGTCACCATTCCAGTGCCAATGGCATAAGTCGCCCAGTTATTGTACCCTCCCAACACGGGGGTGCAGGCGTTGATCGGATGAGACCGACAGCACGAAATCCTATGACCCCCGAACAAAACAGTCCTATTCGCCATAGACATGCTCCATCGAACGACGCCGAGACCCTGTTTGCCGATATGATGTTTGGAAGCGCTCAGGGGCTGACAGGCCAACGGCAGATCGATACGCCCGAGTTGCAGTGGGGTTCCGACTCGAGCTTCGTTAGGGCTCAAGGTTTTGTTCCACCTGAACATGAATCTAGCGAACTCCTCGAGCAGAAACGGCTAGGGGTTCTGAAAATATTATCCATCAGTGATAGCACGGCCACAACTAGACCTTCATCTCCTCTGGCTAACGGAGAGGGGTCTAACCTGTTGCATGATGCCAATGTGGATGGTCCCGTTAAAGAGGAACATGAGGAAGAAGCGCCGCCTGCGAAGCGCCGCAAGAGCAGGAGTAAGGCGAAGGAAGAAGCAGAGGAGGAAGGAGAGGACTTATCGTCCATCCCGTCAAGAGCTGCAGCTAGAAAACGAAAGTCCAAGGCAGATTTGAAGGGAACTCCAGATGCTTCTTCGGCAGCTCCAGAAACTGCGGGAAAGCGGAGGAAGTCGACCTTGATATCGGGGAAACAGCCGCGAGAAAATCTGTCAGACGCTCAAAAGAGGGAGAACCACATTAAGAGTGAACAGAAGAGGAGAGGGGCAATCAAAGAAGGTTTCGACGACCTCTGTGACCTCGTGCCCAATCTCAAGGGAGGCGGTTACAGTAAGAGTACTATGCTTTCAATAGCGGGCGAATGGCTCGACACACTATTGAAGGGTAACGAGGAGCTCGAGCGGTTATAATCCGTCAATGCTGCTGACGGTATTCTGAAGTTGGGTTTCTTATGCTTAATAGGGGTGGGGAGGCTGACCTACGATCTTTGCTTTGAGCCGGAGTTTATTTGGCTGGCTCTGGGTCGCAGTGAGCCAGGCGATGGGACGAACAAAAAGCCAGAGGCTGGCAGCAGCCGTCGGTGGTTATTCTGATTTTTGAAGCCGTTACGGTGCATATACTGGACTATTATTGATACCTCTGGAGTTGTTATAGTTGTATGGGATACAGAGACTGGAACTGAGGGCGGTCTTTTATTCCCTGGAGAGAAGGCAAAACGAGGACTAAATGAGGGAACGGTCGATCACACATCACCGCCGTCCGATTTAAATACTAATTTGCTACACCTAATCAATAAATCATGCAAATGAATATAGCATCACCGAAGAACTGGATTTGAAGCTGGGCGTGTTCTCATGTGTTGGGGTATCTTGACTAAAAACGGGGTATCAATGAGTAAGGTATCTAACAGTCGCCGACGGCGGCATGAAATCTTTCGTGCGCTGACACGGCAAACAACGGGATAGCGTGTCCGCAGAGATGGCACACTTGGGACTCCTCGCCATCGTCGTCGTCCCAAGCATCTACATCTACATCTGCACCCGCATCCGCGTCCACGTCCAACGTTGTCCCTGCTGCTGACATCTCTGCACCCCCAGCTTCCATAGCTCCGGCGCCTATTTCCATTCCTCCGTCCTTCTCGTCCTCTTCCTCGCCCTCTTCTTCAACCCACACAGCCTCCTCGACAGGACTAGCAGCATTCGCAGAAGTCTCAGAGGTCATCACGGTATCTTGCACAGGTACAGGTACAGGCGCAGTATCATAAACAGTCCACTCGCGCAGCTTATCCTCCTGCGTGCGGAACATGCGCGCGATGTCGCGCGGACCGCCTCCCGACTCGCCGGGCCCCGCCACCATCACCATGTTGGTCACGCACACGTTGATCAGCGCCAGGTTCCAGCCGTGCCGCTCCGGGTTCAGTCGGCGGAACAGCGGCTGCAGGACCTCGGTCGCCAGCCGCGAGCCGACCGCCTCGACGCTTTCGTCTCGGAGGCTCAGCACGAAGCTGGGTAGGGCTTGGCTGCGCGAGCTGCGGCTGAAGGTTTCTGTGGCGCTGGACCTGGCTCCGGGTTTGGGACGCGTGCGTGTGGAGAGGCGTAGGGTCTTGGGGTAGGCGGCCCAGCGTGGCTGGCTCTGCTGCTGGCTCTGGGTCTGGTTCTGTTGTGAGGCGGCATCCGAGGACTCGGGTTCGCTGTCGTCTGCTACGAGATCTACGCGCATGCGTCGGACGAGCGAAGTAGCCAGGGCGCGCAGCTCGCGCGCGACCTCGGCCGGCGTGTTTAGCGGCCTTGCCATGTACGTGTCCTCGATGCTGATCTGCGTCGGCACGTCGCTGGCCTCCTTGACCTCGGCCCCGTCGGCGCCGTGCAGCAGGGCCCAGATGCGTTCGCCGCTGCCGCGCTCCACGCCTGGCCGGTCTAGGATACGCTCTAGCTGGTCCGCGCACATGCCCGCGTGCCGCCGCACCTGGCCTACCGTCACTTGGGCGCCGGTGTCGAGGTTGTGCGCGTCGTAAGCACGCGGCTCGCCTGGGTTGTTCGCCGCCAGCACGTGCTCCTGGATCAGGTGTGCGGTGCGCGAGCCAATGCCCGGGATCTGCCGCAGCTTGTGGCCGTCCATGAAATCGTAGACGTCATCGTCACGGAGCCCCAGGAGCGTGGTTTGGTTCTTGGGCTTGTTTTTGCTGCCGGCCACCTTGGCGAGGACTTTGTTCGTCGATATGCCCCCGCTAGAGGTATACCCGAAGTCCTCCTCGAGCTTGTGCCGCAGGTAGCCCGCTAGGTGCGATCCGAGGAGCAGGCGGACGCCTAACGGGTTCTCTAGGACTGAGGAGACATCTTCTGGTTTCACGGGCGGCTCTACGCACCCGAAGAACTGGCTGCCGTCGAAGCTGAAGCCCCTTTCGGGGTCCTGCCGACTGAGCTGGAAGAATGAATTTGCGAGCGTGTTGCGGTTCAGCAACTCCAGGTTGTACTCTATGACATCAGTCACGTCGAGGAAGACCTCGTCAAGGCCTAGACGCTCCACACGGCTATTCCAGGAATGCGATCTAAGGACCGACCAAAGCTTCTTGGAGGCGTCGCGGAACGGCGTCAAATCCTCACCGTTGAGGATCACGATCTCCGGACATACCTTCTGTGCCTCAGAGATGAGGCCCAGTTTCTTGACGCCTCTAGCCCTTGCTGGATAGTTGCAGGTTGCCAAGATGCTCTTCTGCTTGACGCCTACCGGCAGCCCCTTGAGAGACGGGTTCAAGTTCTCGAAAACGCTGGCGTAGAAGCAGTCGTAGTCCTAATGCGTCATGGTCAGCAAGAATTGTTCTAGAATGGAACTTAGTCGCGAGATATAAATGAACCAGCTGGAAGCATGGAAAAGGCTAAGTAGGGCTAGGTGGATATGGAAGGCGCCTTTGCCGTACAAAATGGAGGATGACGCGGTTGTCGCTCCTCTTAGGCGTTTTGCCGGTGATCGTCTGGGATCGTCCCGACGTTAGGGCTGTTGTCTTCATATTGTTCCATTTTTAGATGGAACGGTCACGCAGATTCGTTTCAAGGGAGCTGTGGGAGTCTGTTTATGGGATTGGCAGCTGGGTATGTAGTAATCACTTCGAGTTCCAAAGGAGCGCTTTGCTGCCTGTATGTATCCGTAGAAGTGCGTATTAAGCCACAACCTCCAGCAACTCTTCAGCCACATACTACTACTAAGCACCAAAAGTGGCTTAATGTGGATGGTGATCTCCAAATTCCAAGTTCCAGGTCCCACGTAAATCGTCCCCATCTGAGCCAAATTTAGCAATTCTATTTTCCTATTTTCTATGTCAACAGTGATGTTTTCCTTGCTGCTTCTTGTGATCGCCGAAGAGCTAAGAGTCATCTTTGAGGGCAAATTTCATTACAAGGTTTCTATTTTCTTCGCTCTCTTCGGTGGCATTTTTCGTCTTGTTCTAGAATCTCTAAGCAGCCAGACAACATTGTGCCACTCAGTCCCTTTTTTCGACTGGGGATTATTGGTTGCGAACCAGCTCTTAAATACCAATACGTCTTAGACCAACCTGAGCTAGGTCTAAATATGGCAAAGGTCACTCACGAGTCACCAAGAACGCCTCAAGTGGCCGAGGCTAAAACAAAAATAACACCGTCTCGCGTACAGGTATAGAATGAAGAATTTGAGGTTATCTCGACGCTGAACAACCTAACCTCTACGCTTTTGACAAACAGATATTCAATTGAGTGGAGTAATGATCCCCACGGACATCTTAGCATTGCAACCACATACCGGTTCCGACACGGGTAGAAGCCGCTGATGCCACGGTTACTACCATTCACCGAGCACCGACGAGATCGATCAAAGGATTTTAACTCTCCCAGACATTTCTCGTACTCCAGTTCCTATCATCCAACCAGATGAGCAGTGGGAATGGGGCTTATGCAGTTGGGAGATTGACAAGGGCCAACAAAACTCGCTTCCTGAGAGGACGACAGAATCCTCCTAGCGCAATCCATTGTCACCTGCTTTTCTCAGTATGCGTGTGAGCAAAGTACTGTAAATTGCCCAGATGTCGAAAACATAACTACGCCTTAAGGCTTTCTGTCGCCTTGATATTCACCGCTTCTCGACCTTCAACGGGGAGCAGAAGATATCCACGAAACGAGATTTCTTCCGAAATGCGGGGAACCCAAGGCATAGGCGCCGGCAGAGGGCAGATTCTTGAGGCGGTACTGTTATACGCGATATAGTCCGTTAGCCGACCTCGCCATGCTGGCCATTGGCTATACTTAGCTAGGATCGTGCAGGTAAGCAGGGGTACGACGGCGCTTGCGTCTTCAATCATACCTCCTTTTTAAGCCCTCGTCACCTTTTTATAGCCAACCAACGTCTTAAACGTTGGGGGTGACTGCATCTCGCTGTCGCAGACGTCCTGCCACTGGCCATTTCCGTATTCTTTCACCTTCTAGTTTCAATAGCTCAATGGCTAACTGTGGTCCCCATGCTTCCGGCCATGTTTCTCTACTTTTCATAACTCCCTCTCCCCCTCTTTTCGCGCCCGGGATGTTGTTGCTTCACGCAGTGTCTTGCATTAGTTCTATACTGCAAGCGCTCAACTGATCAGAATACCATCCCTTCCCTCCGTGTCGGGTCCTCTGGCTGCCTGGAGCCGAGTGGTTTTATATAACCTTCTGCTCCCTCTTCGGGTATTTTCCATACGTGCAGTTCAAGTTTACTGCTCTCGATATATCCCGGCCGGCTGGGAGGTTGTTTGGAAGTCCTTGTTTGCTAGTAGCACAGACTGAGTGGTACAGCCGGCAACATTTCCTCACGTCTATGTCTCTGTCCTGTGTAGAACGGTTGAAGGTTGGATCTTAACAGACGAAGCTGTCTAAATCGTCGTCACCATGGCAGGCACCGAGTCGTTAAAGAGACCCAGGTTGTCTCTTCAAACAAAGTCTGCAATCGCACCGGCTACTCGACCACCGAGGACATCTTTGTCGAATGTATATTCAAGATCGCCGACAGCTTTCAATACCCTTTCAAACAAATATGTCACGGCTATCGAAAGGTCGACGCCAACTCAATCAACGCCTTTGACGGCTATCAAACTTCACCAGCCTCTAAAACTTCAGACGGATCCAGATTCCCTCAAGGCGCGACCGCTGAAAGTAGAAACACCCTATACGGCGACGTTGCCAGATACCCCGCTATCTGCCAACCCAATCTCGCCAGCTCCGCAGATGGATGTGATATTTCCAAGCACTATGACCGCAACGCCTCCTATGTCTGCTGGAGCAGTGGAATCCTCCGAATCTAACAGGTTCACGTTCGCATCTACCGACACGAAACAGGTGTTTGCATACTCTCCTGTCCAAAGCCGGCGTCGAGTCATTTACACACCCTTTGGAGCGCCTGCAAAGGCGCCATATAGCCGCGATAGGTCTCTTCACAGTATACTACGCAACTCACCCTTGCCACCTGCAAGCGCCATATCTCCCAGCTCTCCGAGAAGACAATCACGTCGACTGCAAGAAAAGGTTGCCAGACATGTGGGATACGTTTCTCCGTTGACGCAAACCATAACAACTGAAAAGTACGTCAAGTCTCATATCGACCTTCTCGTAGACGAGACCTCTCCTTATACGCCATCGCCTGCTGTGGAGGATTCTGATATGTTACTTGACCTGGCCATGGCATATACAGGGGATGAGACACGTGATGGAGGGGCGACGCCGGGACCGTTCGAGGAGATGCGGAGACGTATGACGAGTTTGGGTACGGAGTCGCCAATCCTCTCGCCGAGGCCAGATGGCGTCCGGAAACGCAAGAAGAAGGAAAAGAAGCGGAAATGGGTTTGGACTATCGACCAAGACGACGAGGAAAATGAAAGTGGAGCGATCGCAGCTCTCAAAGCTGCTACGAATGCTTCCACTCCTAGGATTTCTGCACCTCTGCCTATCCCAGTATCTGCACCAGCACCGGCGAAAGCAGCTTCGCCGGAACCCCTGACCGCAGTCCAGATTAGCGTTGAGCCCGTCGAGTCAGAGTCCGACGGGTCAACGGATCTCATGGACCTTGACAAGTCCGATGCAGGCAGCAGGCTCTCAAGTCGGGCCACAACACCTTACAGCATGGACGTTGATATGAAGACTCCAATCGTGGCAGCTCCCAAGGTGGCAATACCAAATATTGAGAGGCTTGGGTCTGTAGATCTCGTCAACCCCGAAACAGGGTCCAGAAGAGACACACCGATCCCACCTGATTTACTCAATGATGAGCAGGCATAATTGTCCGGGCTGAGAGCAGTCAAACTGCTATGACCCGCTTGTTAGGCTGCGACTCAATTTCGAAATATAAGGAGGCAGTCTAGTTGAATCTAGATGATGGGAAGAGCGTGAAATCAGACGCATACCGCAAGGCATATGAGCGCATTGGGTGGCTTTGTGTGTTAGCATAGGCGTTATTTGATACCATCGCATCGTGTTTCATGGTCCGGTGGCGTGCAAATTAGTTAGGTACATGAACAAATGAAGGATATGGGGTGTATGATATATTGATATGATTCGGAATCACTGACTATGACCAAATGTGAATGTGTGCATTGTTGCCTGTCAATATGTAGGAAATATGTAAGATCATCTGCAGGCCTGCCAACTTGAACATAGTCGCGAATACATTACACAATTCCAAGCAAGAGCCTCTAGATAGTCACAACAAGCTCGGTCTCGGTCTCGGTGGGATCGCATGGGTATATAGTACTTTGTTCAGCTAGATCTAGAACAGTTCGCGAGATCGTAGGAACCGAACCCTGGGAACACAGAGACATCAGGACCGGTTCGTCGGATCACAAGAAAAGTAGTAACCTTGGTTGAGGCTGGTGGTCTAGATGCGATATGACGCAAAGTGTCTAAATACCCTTGTTGTAGATCTGTCTGTGCTTGCTCTCCACCGGCCCACGTTGCAACCAAGCAGTACGTTTAGTTAAACAGGTAAGTTCTCTTAATGGAACAGGTAATCCACTTTCACGTGCTGATAACACCTAGCACCCCACTACATAAAATTTGTACGCAACTTCATTCTGCGCATTATTTCTTATGAGAAATGTTATACTTTTATCTACCTTTTTACCTACCTATATACCACTAGGCCATCTTGCAGCTCGTCGCATCACTTCAAAATCTCATTTATATATACAAAACCTATTTCAATCAATTCGTATTTCAAAGCCCTACAAATGTATATAAGAATTATTCTAGCCAGCATCCTTTATAGCGTGTTATTTGAGAGTGATTTGTACCTATCTACCTAATGCAGTAGAAAGTGCAGCATGGGAAATTTGTCACGTGATCACGTGATAACCCTCAGCAAAACATTTTTACAATCTCCAGTAAATAGATAGGTAGGTAATTATAAACGCGTCGCAAATCATTAATTCGCCTTTTCAGCCTATAATTTATAAATCAATCAATTCGCATTCTTTTAAGCTACAATTCGATATGTGGTTTGCCCGCCTAATGTAAAGGCGTTCAATTGAACAGTAGGTAATCCGTACTCTACGTGCTGAAGTGTGACGATCACGTGATGCCCTTTGGAGCCTCCACCTGACATTTAAATACCTAGGTACATAGTAGTATATACCCAGATTCAAGCTTGTCGCATGCCTCGAATACAAGCGGCATATATATGGAACTTATATCAATCTGTTGTCCTAATTGAGCACTACAAGAAGATATAGGTTGCGAAATGAATAAATGCGTCACTGAGAAAATATTACAAGTAGTAAATAATTGCGTACCAAGTGGCTGTAATTCGTAGCATGACTTGTAATAAAATTACCCTTTTCATAAGAAATAATGCGCAGAATGAAGTTGCGTACAAATTTTATGTAGTGGGGTGCCGGATGTTATCAGCACGTGAAAGTGGATTACCTGTTCCATTAAGAGAACTTACCTGTTTAACTAAACGTACTGGCAACCAAGCTGCCAGGCGCGCCATGTTTTTTTGGGTCGCTAATCTGTCTTGGCTATCGCAGCTACATGCCTATGTACAATACATGCTTCGTATTTTGAATGTACTTCTTCAGCTGGTCAGCTGATGACGATGAAGGAAAGAAAAGAAGGCGTTGATGATCTGTTGTGTTCCTCTGAAACTTGTGTTAGGTACTTACATGAATATCTGCAAGTGTCCGTCGTAAAACTGGTTCTTCCCACTCGTATATAAGAATGAGTACCCTTAAGGCAGAGATTTCCACCGCCATGCCAAATAATGAGATACATAGCCAAACTAAGCATTGTGTACTTCGTACTAAGCAAGGAGACATCGATGATGAAGTAGCCAACACAAAGTCTCAGAGATGCCACAAGATGCGGAAAATAAGCAATACTCAATCGAATCGTCCCAGTCCGGCGGTTCGCAGCATCTACATAAAGTGCTTTGTGATACCTGGCAAGGTAAACATTCTGACATTGTAACTCGATATGCGATAGCGATGCAACAAGTCGGACTTGAGTGGAGTCCTCATATCCCTGCCATCCAATGCCTTGGACGGTACTAACGGCAAGAAGTACCTAACGCTTCAAAGGTTTAACGCGCTCCACCGACGTCATACACTCACACAGCACACGATTCATCTACAGAATTCCCAGAATTCCAGCTGAAAGAGGAGAAAACGAGTTTGGAAATATGATGCAAGCCTGAGGATCGTATATCACATGTACCTACTTTTAGCTTGCCATAGCTATGTAAGCAGCATGCCTACAAACATTTGAAGATCTCCAAGCCTCCATTCCAGTGTTTCCCCTCCTCTACCTTTTTCGTAGCTCAGAGCCTCAGTATTCTCGAGTGACTCCCTTCACAAGCTACTGCTCTGCAACAGCTTCACAAGCGAGGCGTGAGAGGCCATACCTTGCAATCTTCCTTATAGTTAATATTTACTCCTACCTCTCTGGATAAACTTTCCATGATCCCTGCAACCAGGCCTCTTAATCTCTGTGATAACTTCCGTCATGGCTTCTGAGCAGGAGCACCACTATCCCGGTGGTGGTCACTATTCTGGCCTCAACCGAATTCCAAACATAAAGCAGTTCGTTGCTGGTCTCGATAAGGAAAAGAAGGAACGAGACGCCAGGATCGATGCCCAACTCAAGGCGAATAAGAATAACAAAGACGTCGCCGATCACCAAGACCCCCCCGAGGTGTACAAGGGCACTGGCAGAGTTGTTACGGACCCCGTCACTGGAAAGCAGGTCACCATCGACGATGTTGACACCAATTTTATGAAGGCCGCAGAGGAGCCTCATGTTAGTTACCCTGAGTAAAGTGAAAAAAAAGTAAAATCTCACTAAAAATGCATTTAGCTGTCCGTACCAAATGCGAACTTAGGCAAAGAGACAACTGTGAAGACAGACTCAGCGCAGTCAGGGGAAGAATATAGGAAAGCCCAGGATATCACAGCACCGCCGGACCCAGTAGCGACTGGATCCACCTCGGACGTGCCGATCCATGGAGAGAAGACGAACATCCTCTTCCACCCGACCCCATCTGTCAGCTATGAGCCTATGTACGCCGTCATCGAGCAGAGAGCTACAGTGCTGTGTGCCGGCGTCTTTTTTGCCATTATTTTGATAGGCAAGTTCTTCGGAGGCAGATTACTCGGCCTGATTCCCTTGGCCATCTGTGTCGCCTCTGGTGTATTCTTGTGGATGAAGGACTTGGTCAGACAAGGCCGGGATATTGAATGGTCCAGCGAGCAGAAGCGTGGCGAGACCGCCACCGCTAACTTGATTCCTGAATCTGTCGAATGGATGAACACGCTCCTAGGTGTAGTCTGGGGTCTGATTAACCCTGACATGTTTGCTGCTGTAGCTGATACACTCGAGGTACGTCTCTCACTTGCATTTCATAACACAGACGAAGATATTGACAAGACCAGGACGTCATGCAAGCTTCCGTTCCAGGAATCATCGAGAACGTCAAGGTAGCCGATATAAACCAGGGTAACAACCCTCTCCGGATTCTGAGTCTACGCGCTCTTCCAGATAGCCACATGAAGGAATTGAAGGATGAAATGCACAAGGAGAATGAAAAGACCAAGGATCCGCAGGAACTCGCTGCTGATGAAGAGGGCGGTGACTATTACAACTTGGAGGCTTCCTTTGCTTATCATGCAAAGCCCAGCGCCGAGTCTGTATCAGCCAAAGCTCAGAACATGGGCATGCAGTTGGTATTCTACCTTGGTATCAAGGGACTGTTCGGCATTCCCCTACCCATCTGTAAGTTGTCATTTTGAACATGTCTGATACACTTGCTGACAGCTCCAGGGGTCGAATTGATTGGTTTGGTAGGAACTGTGCGACTTAGACTTCAAATGTCCCCGGAGCCACCATTCCTCAAGGCAGTCACCATCACACTCATGGGAGTTCCCAAGGTTGAGGCCGGCTGCACCCCGATGATCGAGCGTGGAGTCAACATCTTGAACCTACCAGTAATCTCTAACTTTGTGAACTGGGCCATCAAGGCTGCTGCTAGTATGTACGTAGCGCCAAAGTCTTTGACGTTGGATCTTGGCAAGATGCTGTCAGGAGACGATATCCAGAAGGAAACCAATGCGATGGGCATACTGTTCATTCGCATCCACAAGGCTGTTGGATTGTCAAAGCAAGACCGCCAGGGATCCAAAGGCGGTGGCTCCGATCCCTATATCACCGTCAGCTTCTCCAAGTTCGGCAAGCCCATGTACTGCACCCGTGTTATCCAGGATGACCTCAACCCCGTGTTTGAGGAGAGCTGCGCAATTCCCGTCACTGCCGATCTCATAAAGGTGGACGAGCAGTTGTCAATGGAACTTTGGGATAGCGACCGATCAAGTGCCGATGATGTTGTTGGCAAAGTCGAACTATCTCTCCAGAAACTCATTCAGCACCCTGGCAAGATGTACCCGCAGGTTTCCAAGCTCCGTGGTGTCAAGGCTGAGAGCAGCATGCCGGGCGAGCTCCACTGGGAAGTAGGATACTTCGGCAAGACTCAGTTCCGAGCCGCTCTGCGTACGGACGGCAAAGACATTAGCTTGCCCAAGGAGATTCGGGACAACAAGGAACTACAAGACGACAAGGGTGCGATCCAGAGCGATCAGGAAGATGCCGTCGTACACACGCCTCCCGACCCCCTCTGGCCTTCTGGTCTTCTCAGTGTTGTCGTTCACCAGATCGTGAATCTCGAGCTGGCGAACGTCAAGGGTTCAGAGGGTGGAAAGCGCAAGGGGGGTAGGGAGTACGAGCCTGCGCGCGACGCTGGCGAGATTAAGGAGGAATCGAGCAAGAAGCTTCCTAACGCATACTGTACTATTCTGCTCAACGACGAATTGGTGAGTTTTCCTAGCATCCTTGGTTCTTCACATGCTGACGTACCCCTTTGTAGGTCTATAAAACTCGAACCAAGGTCGTTTCCTCTAAGCCTATCTTTAACGCTGGTACCGAACGTTTCGTGAGAGATTGGAGGTCTGCTATTGTTACTGTCACCGTTCGGGACTCGCGAAATAGGCAGCACGACCCCATCATTGGTGTAGTTCCTCTGAAGCTCTCTGATCTCATGCAAACAAGCAGCCAGGTAAGTCGAGACCAGCTCTCTTCGAACTTTTGCTTCGAATGAACAAAGTTACTGACTCCTTAGGTCACACGATGGTACCCCTTGGACGGCGGAATTGGCTTCGGTCGGGTTCGCATCTCTCTTCTTTTCCGATCTGTCGAGCTTAAGCTACCGCCAACTCAGCTTGGCTGGGAGGTCGGCACGTTCGAGTTCAACTCAGAAAAGATCAGCTCAACGATCAGAGGCATGGACAAGAGCAAGGCGAAGCTGAAGCTAAGAACGGGCGGCAGCTCCATCGTAGTGAAGCGCGAGCAATGTTCCGGGGAGGGCGAGAACTTCGAGTGGAACATCAGCGGCATAACCAACAACCCGCGCCCACGCCTCCCGGTCCAGTACCGCTACCGATCGCCGGTCTTCTTTGAGTTCCACTTCTCGGGCAGGCGACACGCGGAGCACTTCGCGGCGATCTGGCTGCAGGAGCTAGTGGACGGCGAGGAGCGGGACTTCGACATCCCGGTGTGGAAGTGCGACAACGCAATGCGGCTGTCGCAGAACTTCATCACGCCCGCCAACTTCAATACGGTGCCCGACATCAAGATCGAAGAGGTAGGCCGGCTGCGCTTCCGTGGGCGCTTCAAGGCCGGCACCGACCGCGACCACCTGCGCTTCGTCGGCGACAACGACTCCCGCGAGACCATCGAGACGTGGGAGGCCTGCTTCGCCGAGGGTGTGCGCCAGGAGGAGGTCTCGAGTGTTGTGCCGCCGTCCATCCAGAAGCTGCACGACGACTCGCTGACCCACGCCCGCGACGTGCTGGCCACCGCCTCCGAGGAGGAGAAGCGCAAGTGGCTCTCCAAGGACGGGACCGACTGGTCCGGCGCCTTTGGCCAGGACCCCGCAGAGTTCATGACGGGGCGCGAGGGCCGCGACGAGACCGAGTACGAGTCGGACGAGACCTCCGATGCCGAGAATCCTGACTCGCCATCTCAGAAGCTCAACCACACGGGCACGGACTTGGGGATCAAGGACGGCACCAATACGACCGAAGAGGACGAGGAAGGAGGCCCAGCGCGAGCGAGCGAGTCCGACGGCGTCGGCCTCCTGCCGCCTGGCAGGCCGAGCACGAGCGGCAGCGCGCTGACGACGGGCACGGCGGACTCGGGTAAGTCCCGCAGCAGCCGCAACCCGATCCGGCAGTACAAGGACTACAAGGAGAAGAGCCGCGACCTGCACCGGCAGCACCGCGGGCTCATGCAGTGGCGGCCGCTGCGCAACGCGCAGTTCGCAAAGGACGAGGCTAAGTACGCGATCCGCCGCGTCACGCACATGGGCTCGCTGAGCGGGCGGCAGCCTGATGTTGAGACTGAGGTGTAGGCGGGGTTTTCTTTTGTAGCCAGTACTTGTAACCTGGTAGTACTTGGAGTACTTGAAAATTTGGGCATCTTGGCCAACTGACATGGGATACCGGCTATGCATTGATACTTTGATGGAGAGAGGGGAGAGGGAGGGAAGGGTCTGGAGGCATGCTGCTGGCCTCTGGACGTGTTTTAGTATTGTATACTTAACGCAAAATGAGTTTATGATTTAGGTTAGGATTCAAAATGTTATCATAACCGAATGTGCATTCTCTATCGTAATGGCCACCTGAGCAGCGAACGACGCTCGGGGACATTCACAGGCGAGAAACGCAAGGTTATAGCTTATACCCGTTCACCGTCGATTCGCTTGATGTGATACATAGATATCAGAGCGTACAGTTTTCTTATTTCAAACACCTGACAAGTTGCCAGATCATCGATCCATCTAGCTTTCGAGGAGAATCAGAACAGTACATGTCATCTAGAACTCAAAAGTTGCCGCCCCGAAGACAGCACTTCGGCACAGTAGGATGTAAAACAAATGTAGGCCAGCAAGATAAACCGTGGTCCTTTAGAGCAAAGGATAAGGCCACGGGGAATAGGATGTGGTCGTTTCAGTCTTCCTTGACGCAAAATTGAGATAAGCCATGGGGATCAGGGCAGATATCTCAGAGTGTATGCAAGGGGGTTTTCGTACAAGACGAGAGTTTGTGTCAGATGAAATGGGTAGTGAGCAGGGGTCATTCACGCTCTGGTCTTCGTCCTGGGTTAGTTGAATTTCTTTCATTTGGCAGACAGGTAGGTATCCTATCGCTGCTGCTGTTGCTGTTGGAATGGGGGTTCTTCTCGTGATCCCATCATATACATTCCCCTTTCTTATGTACACACCCCTGAGGTTTTACGCGCCGGTTCTTTCCGTATGATACACACTTTGTACAAAGCTGAAGGGATCGGATACTGGAGCAGAACCGTTCGATATAAGTCGATGTGGTCGTCCGTGGTCGTCCGTGTTCGTTGAATCATTTTCGTTTCACTGCTCTACCACGAGACCTTCATCCCGAGCCAGAAGACCTGAGCCGGCCAAAGCACTGATACCCTTCCCTTACTGGTTAGCCATCCTGATGGCCTCGGCTTCCCTCCGGGCCGTCTCTATCTCGTCGGCCTCGCGACGTTGATCGTCGATGTACTTCTTCATGATAGCACGGTCGAACGCAGCACGCTCGATACGATCTTCGATCTGTTGCATCTCCATCTGCTCGGCGGGTGTCGGGTGGACGACAGTGGCGCCTGTCTTGGCGATGAACAAGGACAGGATTTGGTCCGAGTGTATGTTCTTCATGTCGATGGCGACCACACGCTCGCCCTCTTCTGGCTCCGGCGCCGGGTGCTCGTTCTTGATGCTCGATTTTGGCTGCTGAGCCAATGGTAAAGAGCTAAGCTTGGTCGTTAAGGCAGCGGGTTGGTCGGAGGAGAGAGAGGCTTGTCGGAAGTATATGGACATCTTTGCCGGCGCCGATTGATCTGTTGTCCGGTTTACGAGCATTGGGATTGCTGGGTTCCAGTATTTGAGTCGGGGGAGACAAATCCTCCAGAATTTCCTGCGATTGTGAAGTGAGGGTTAGTGATGAGTCGCCCATAGGCTTTCCTGGTGGTGAATCGGCTCCTCTTCCTAAAGCAGAGGCCAACAGAAACAAAAGCATGTAAAGCAGCACGGGACGATCAGGGAGGACCGCGTACCTAGGCCCGAAGTGCCCTTCAGTCCACTTCACCGCGAAATCCAAGTGTATCCGTGTGATCTCGGGTGGTAATATAGCTGCTCCTGGGCCATGCCGTATTGCTAATAGCTAAAAGCAAACAGGTACATTAGAAGACAGCTCTCAAAGTCTAACAGACTATGCATTTTACCTTCTAAATGGATGTGTTAGCAGCAAGCTTCATTGAATATGAAGAAATTAATGGTGTGTGAACTAACGGCTTGCAATATGTTCATTCGCTTTCCTGGATTCACCATCTTGAAGACCTTCCTACGAGCTCAATTTGGCCCGTGATGAAGTTTTGCTTCCTACTGGCACGAAAACAATTTAAGAGAAAGCTGGTCACGAATCGTCACGCTTGCAATTGAAATTTTGGGCAACCCAGCCAAACACGGACCGGAGAAATTCCGATGCACTTATCGGGGACATTGCAAAAGTAGAAATGACCTTAACCCCTCTGCCCCTATCTTTGGCAACCACAAATTCATCCTTAGGTTCTGAGCATATCTAGAGATCTTCATTCTTCTGAATGTTAGAAAGGTATTATGTGATTATAACTGATAATTTATATTCTAGAACCACTGCATCTCTGGAAAATATATGTAACTGCCCTCGCTCATTCACCGCTATTTGAGGGTTGGCAAAAGAGGAAGGGATATAGATATACGTAATTTAGCATAGCATCTTGGATTCCTTGAATCTCTGGGTTTTCTTTCTTATTTCTCGGGGGCACCTCTCTCAACGTGCCCTAGGTCCTCAGGCAGATGTAGTTCAAGGGAGTCTACATGTCAACCTCGGTGGGCTCAGAAGGGGCCAGTAGCCAGTGGCCAGTGGCCAGTAGCTATTAGAAGTACGTAGAAGACGATCTCATGAGAGGGCTTAACCAATGCCAAAAAGGGTCAAGGAACACGACTTTATTCCGTGAGGAATCACAAGACCCATATTCCAGGGCTAAGGACATACACACAGCAGAGAGCCATTTGTGCTCTTGTCTCACAATATCAGGGGGTGAGGCCAGAGTGTTGGAGACCAAAAGTATCTCAGACAGACAACTCACGATAGCCTCCAGTAAATGAAGTGTAATAACTAGTGCTCCAATGACATGGGTCTTCAGGCGACTAGACAACGCATAGCTAATGATGTGTTCCAGTTCTAGTATGGCTCATGGCAAAGACAGCTGGTTTCAAGGTGAAGGTAAGGATAATTAAACTGGTGATGCAAACACGCCTGGGGTGAATTGCGAGCGGCCTTCTTCTCTCTTCTCGCTATATAGTCTGCAATGTGCTTCGAGGCGCGGCAGTTTTGAGAATAGAATCCCAGTACCTCCTTACGACGGCACCAGTATCATGATGACATTTTAGAATACGCCTATTCATCAAGTCAGTGACCAGTCGAACCGCGAAGGAGCATCAGTGTTGCTTAGACCATTAATTTTTTGAGAGTAGAGTAGGCCTGAGCACTTTTCTTGGGAGCCGATTTCTCCTGCTACTAGGAAGGTTTGGTGGTTGGGCTGGAACAGCCAGGGCGTCTCAACCCAACATGAGCTGATTGCAAACAACGAAGTGTCTCGCGATTCGGGAAGATCCTAGTATGAGATGGTCCCTAAAAGTATATAAGAACGTCTCTTCCCCGTAGATGTACATCGTTGATCATAGTTCATACAGCCCAAGTACCTCAGATACAAGTCAGGAAGTATTGCAAGACATCGTCCCCCTAATTTGATACTATCTTCAGTAGAAGATGGTAGGAAACCAGTCCTACTCCAGCGAAGACATCTTCAATGCCGCCGGGCTGAATCCAAAAATATTTAGGAGCAAATGTAGCAAGCTTCATGAAGAGCGACACCAACTCAGCGAAATCAAGAAAGAGCTTCCGCTCGACAAATCGCTTGACAAATCGCTTGACGAATCAATTCATCCACGTGAAGTGGGATTTGCTGTAGAAGGTGAGAGGCCGTGGAATAATCTCCTCGACTCCTTTGCTCTGATATTCGCCCAACCAGAAGGCAAAGGTGTCGTTGCAACTGCCATGGAGTTGAGTGATAAAGATACGAAAACCTATACCCTTTGGTTTGCCACGAATTGGGCCAAATGCGATCCGACTCCTGACCTTTCCGAGAGTATCCGGGAGTGGTTCAAGGATAGAAGTTCACATACAGGTCAAGACCATACTGATAAGAGTCGGCCCCAGAACGATGTCTGGCTCAAAATACTCCGACGATATTTTTACCCTCGCATACTCAACCAAATAGAGGAGAGCTATAGCCGCAAGGTCAATGGTAACAGTAATGGATTGTCAGATTGTATTGAACTTGCGGCAGATTCCATAACAAAGGAGCCAGGGATAGTAGAGGCTGAAAAGACTCTCTTGCATATTTTGGACCAACTGGAAGTATGTGTTTCTGAGGAACACAATGTAAACAGGGGTAGCAACACTGCTCGAGAGGTTCCTCGCTCAAATGAGACACAATCAGATCCAGCGCCGTTCTTTGGCGAGATTTTCATAATCTTGAGAGAGTGTTTTCATCTGCTGGAGTCTCACGAAAAACCAATGAAGCTACTATTTGAAGAATGTGATAGAAAATGGAATAAAGGGCTGGATAAGACTTTCGGAAGATCTTTGAATAAACTTCAACGACTTATCTATACAATTGCGCGTTATTGCCAAGCCTGGTGTGATATCGTCCGTTTCAAGGAAAACCATGAGTCGGCTGGTCTACAAATAGTCTTCCAAGGCGGTTTTGGCAAGGCCCTAGGCAGGGCCCCAGGCAAAATCCCAGGCAAGGCCCAAGCCAAGGCTTATGTACACTGCGAAATGCAAATCCTAGACTTTATACTGACAAGCGGCCATCCGAATAACTTTCTCAACTACATTGGATGTAGTAAAGGTTCTTGCTGGCTTTGCTACCACAGTCTCAAATACATGACGTCCAAGTTTAAGATGAGGGAACCACATCTCAAGATATATCGCAAATGGGTGCCACCCGGGTTTCGTGGTTGCGTTCAGAGTCTCAACAGGTTTGCCAAAGTGATTGGCTTCTTAGACGAAGAGGTTACAGACCTATGCAACAAGTTAGAGAAGGGAGAGCTGCCAGAAGAGAAAGCTCAATCAGATTGCCCAGACATCGATCGATTCGCAAGAGACGATCCAATACTGAAACGACATGGCATGGGAACATTGTCGTTGTTGTGCGACGTATTTCAAGACCCAGCTGCCAGGACCACGGGTATGCACACAGGAGAGAGTCGTTTGTGCTCTTGTCCAATATTCTAGGGGGTTGAGGCTAGAGGTCAGAGGACTAGAGATTGGAGGGCTATATCGCTGGCAGATATCGCCTAAGAACTGGCTTAAAGCGCTACTTGAAGGATGTGAAAGGAGGCGAAGAATAGATAGGAGTTCCTAGATGACTCTTCGTGATACTTCTACTGGGTGCTGGCAATGAAACCAGTAGATGGTCGTAGTTTCCATAGACATTGACTCAGTGGTACTAGAACTAGCACAATATCAAAGAAGCATTGAGTGCCTTAGGTAAAATATCTGCTCGTTGGGCAAACAGCTGTATTAGAAGTCGTAGACAACTCGGAGATGCCCAGCGCCCACGTGATACACATAGCTAGGTACCTACCCAGCTAAGGTAGACGTGAAAGCAGTACATGTCCCTGCGATATTGAGAAGTGCACTATGGCCGTCGAGGCTTTTCTTCCTTCCTTACTCCCGTATTCTTCTTACAGCATGCATGGGTATGAGCCTCAAACTGGATCATGTTCACCCTCATGGTCGTGAGTCATCTCCCCATCCTCGCCATCTTGCGTCTATGGACTGAATGTCCTGCGCTTGATGTTCTTCCGGACCCACGGATCAGCAAAGATGCCTTCTCCACCTATCTCTAGGACCGTAAGCAAGTTCAGGGGGTAGCCCTTTCGATTTTGGTCCAGCCGTTCCAGTGGTGGCCTGGGGCTGAGCTCGACAATAGCAGTTTTCGCGCTTGCGTATAAGTAGAAGAGCTCAGTTGCTCCTGGGAAAATGTTTCTTTGATCTACTTCATCGCTTTGCTCTGAGCGGGATTTGGCAAAGTCGAAGGGGAGGCGGAAGGGGAATTCCCAGAACGATAGGCCACCAGGGATATCATTGACACCATCAAAACCCAGGGATGCGGTGAAGGCTCTCTGCACGCGTTTCATGTCGCTGGTGGTCATGGGCTGTACTAGATATTTGTTCATGATATTGAAATCTGCGCGGGAGTGGTACAACGGGGTTTGCGCATTCCAATACCAGAGGAGGCCAACGACGAAAATATCCCAGTCTGTGCTGAGATATAGATTTCCGACGGCTTCCCAAGGACGTGGGTCATCGTCCAGATGATTGTCTGTAGTGTCGTCCGGATATTCTATTCTGGAGAAGCTCCGCCGATAGACTTCGAGGATGAGATTGTAGAAAGCCTTGCCTGCTGAGCGGCTCTCGCGGTTAACTGCTAAGAAGGGCGAGACAAGTCGCCGCATAGGGCATACGAATCGATGAGAATTGCCATTTAATAGTATAACCAGTCGTTTCTCGCTCTCTTGTTGCAAGGCTACCTCCCAGATCTGCAGGCGCAACTCGGTAGCAAGGTCGGAGAACTGATGGAATACTGATGCCATTGTGCAGGACGGAAGCTTGAGTTTTGGGTGACCTTGTAGGGAAGCTAGAGGAATTGCCAACCAAGCGAAAGCGAAAGGGTCGCTGGACTCCTAATAGAACTACATTTATAGCTCTGAAGTTGCTCGAGAGAGATGGCCAGGCACGTTGTGATGTGCGCAGGCAAACATTTGTCATGGTAATGTTTGGTACACCAGGCACCACATTTATGAAAGGAGACAAGTATGCTGTTTGGTGAGGCTGGAAGAGTAGGTGTTGTATTTGCCTGGCTCTAAAATGCCTAGGTGGGTTGCCTGAAATTCCAGACCAAGCTGTCACTCGCCATCCGGTCAGAAGCAGCATTGCAGGTAAGCGCATATCACAAAAGGACTTGGATATGAAACGGAGAAGCATCTCAGCGATTCTCTAGTTATTGGCTGAATCAAGGAGTCTAGGTAGGCAGGCAGGTAATATACTACATCGTGATAGTCCAATCCTGCTGATTCGGCCGATGTTTGTAGAAGTCACCGGGGTGCATTTAACCATCTAGCTTCGCGGGGAAGTTTCCAGCCTCTGTCAAGATACATTAATTTGGATTCTAAAGGCAAATGATAGATGACTGACCTCGCTGTTCGTCCCATCGCTGGTACCATCCGCTCGGGCAAAGAGATCTGTATGCAAGGTAGAACTTGGATCGATCGTCAGTAAATGGCTTTCGTTCATTGAGATTTTGTAGGCATACTTGACGGCATGGAGCAAAGTCCTCGCCCTTGGCGTTGATGCACTTGTGGTAATCGACGTAGTTTTGCCAGCAGTGCTTGGTCTGGTTCATATTGGGAAATCGAGCATCGACACCTGCGCTGTCGGGTTAGACCGATTTGATCCAACAATTTTACGAGGCGCAAACTTGTTTCGCATCTCGATGTCATCGCCTCGCACCGTCGATTTGATTGGGATCGGAAACATTTTCTTACCAGCTAGAGATACGAATTAGTTATGGCCGTCAAAACTCGGCACAACGGATGAGGAAAAAGGTCTGAGGGGTTTCGACAGGGAAACTCACCAGTGACGAACTTGAATGGCTTCGTCTCGCGTTCTTCGTCAGACATATTGACGGTTTATCGGTATGACTGGCTTAGGGGAATTTATTGGTGGGCTCAATGGCAATCTGTTTGTTGTTGTTGATGGTTGAAAGTGCATGTAGGGATGTATTATCTTAAGAGCAGCTGTCCGTCCCCCCTCGGACCATTGAAATCTTGCCGAGTCGAATCATGGAGCGTCATTTTAGTTGCCTCAGGCCTTGGTGGCCTGACACAGTTCTGACAGTGGCAGAGGATGGCTTTGGGGAGTTAGAGTGCCCCGCTATGGCTTATTTTCGCTCTTTTTACTGGTTCATGGCCCTTGATCCAAGTTGCCGAAGCTGTTCCCCCCAAACCCTTCCCAATTCCCAAGGGACCAAAGACGTCAATCAACTTCAGCAACATTTATTTTCACGAACTTCAGCCAAAGCCTCAGTTACACCACTACTCGTCGACCGTAAAAATCTCCCCTCAATCTGTCAAAATGTACGCTACTCGCGCTTTGAGAATGATGCCCACGAGGCGCATGATGTTTCCTATTCCTGTACGCCTCCTACCTCTTTATTCCGCATAGTAGCTATGACGTGTGCTAATAGTTGGCCCATAACAGAAGGAAGACCAGAGCGGTATGTTCTTATCTGTCGCGAACCATCGACCTTCCAGACCCATACCTAGGGCCTCTCGAAATTGTCGTCCAAGAGCACCACGGAAAAGTGATTGGATATTGACTATCAAGCAGCACACACCATCTCTCAGCGCCTTCGAAAACTGCGATCAATTCCTGCAGAGTTGATCCCGCTTGGTTGGTCCACCTATGCAACCTAGAACATGTCCAAAGATTGAAGTATGCTTACCATACGGCTAGGTGTCGTCGTCGGATTTGGCGTATTTGCTGCCACCTACTCGAGTCTTCGCAAGTTCGCCGTAGACAAGAACCTTCGACTCAGCCGCCAAAACCGCAAGGACGAACCCGCCGAGCACGGCGAGGGCCATTCTGAGGGTCATTAGGCAGAGCCGACATGGCAAGGGCATGGACTCGGGATGGACCTAATCGAAGTAGAGCTCGGTGAAGGAGGCCGCATTTTCTTCTTTTAGAAAAGCATTGTATATGATACACGTAGTCACCGATGTCAAATACGGGAGACCAAGCGCGGTGTAGACTGAAGCCGCAAGTTCCTATCCTTTTCGTCCCCTTGTGCCGAAAATCTCCTTTTCCAACGCCATCGCTATGCAGATATGTAGGCCGTCAAGCTGGACCCTGTGATGAGACCCATCCCTTTCACTCTGGCTGTGGGCCAGCAACATCTAACCCTTCAAGACCCTGCATTGGATCCTCCGGTCTATCATCGATGCTCTCTCTTCCTCCAGCCGCTGCAGCGCGATCTTCTTGGCTGACGGCATGCTCAGCAAGCCATCCCTCCTATCTCACATGTTAGTAATCAGTCATAGAATAATACAATGTTAATTGAACCGCCATACCTGCTGCCAAACGGCGGTTTTACTGCCCAGTCCTTCCTCTGCGCTCTTGGGAGGTTTGGCTGCCGAGACTCTTAAGACTCTCCCGAATAATTCAGACTGGTCCATATTGTCGATTGCTTCTTTAGCATCTTCGGCATCTTCATACTCTACGTATGCGAAGCCTCTGTGCGGCTCAGTCGCATTTGGCGCATCATTTTTGGGCAAGGATATGTCTGCGATTTCGCCAAACGGAATGAATGCATCGTGAAGATTTCCGGTCGTGATAAGAGAGGCCAAACCTCCTACGTACACGGTAGCTTTCCAACGAGCAGCGTCTGTCATTTTGATCTGTGGCTTGAATGCTATGACCCCAGAGCCTTTTCCTTTTCCTTTCTGGTAAGTGAGGTGAGCTGTGAGCTGCTGTAGCCTGTAAGTGAGAGTTGGGTGCTTGTTGATGAATATAAGATGGTTAAGTAAACCAGCCCAGGTAAAATCTAAGATTTAAAAGTCTTTAAGTAGATATATTCAACTATACCATACGATCAAGCATAATTGCGAATAAACCTTTTTATATTGTACAATTATATCCTAATACATCCTACTCGACAGTTCCTGTTCGTCGTATCTACCTAATATTAATTCAAATTGCAAAATTGTATCTGTAAGACTAACATATCGAAAGTTCCAAGTTGCATTTCTATGGATTACGTCTTGGTACTTACTACGAGTGTAGCATCGTCGTCATAGGTAGAATTATTTCCTCGGTTGTCATCACGTGAACGCCGATGTTGCAGTGGCTTGCACAGGAGTACATACTGTAATCTGTACGCAAGCCACAACCCCCTAAAAGATAGACAAAAAGAATCGAACAGATTGTGCACGACCTTGATTCGGTTTGGCCTGGTGAGCTCATGCGCCAACTCCACTGCCACACTCCCTTGGGACAAGTCACTTGAGACTGCATTATCTGGCAACATAATGAATTGGTATGTTTCTGCCTGTCCTGGTCAGCTATTCTAGCGAAACATTGAACAAAAAAACATTCACTCTCTAATTCGGGTCTCCACCACCATTCCTAGCCGGCCTAGTGAGCTCAATGCCAGCTGGTGTTTAAACTAAATCCTCCTCACAGAACACCCCTCGACTCGACACGTCCAAACTGAACTACCCCCCTACGTTGGTCAAATCAACATGGTCAGACTGCGCGAGATCTCGCGCACGGCGGCCTTCGCCTGGTCGCCAGGTGCTGCAAAACCATTGCTGGTGACCGGAACTCGAGCTGGAGCTGTAGATGCCGACTTCTCCGACGAGACAAAGCTGGAGTTATGGGATTTGAGCCTCGACAACCAAGACCAAGGGCTTGAGCTACAACCTATTGCGAGCATCGCCGCCGACTCTAGGTAATTAGTCCCTGAAATTGAGCTGGCGAGTAGTTGGGGTTGCTGACAGACCACCCATAGGTTCTACGACATTGCCTGGGGTCAACCTTCTGAAGACCACCCTGAGGGCATCATCGCTGGTGCCCTCGAGAATGGATCGCTTGATCTCTGGGATGCCGAGAAGCTTATCTCCGGTAGTTCTGACGCTCTCATATCGCGAACCACAAAGCACACCGGAGCTATTAAGTCCTTGCAGTTCAACCCACTGAGGCCCCAGATCCTAGCCACCGCCGGTGCCAAGGGCGAGCTCTTCATTTACGACGTACACGACCCTTCGAACGCTTTTCGACTTGGTACCGCTGCTGCCCGGTCAGATGATTTGGAGTGCGTAGCATGGAATACAAAAGTTGCCCACATTCTTGCTACGGGAGGTTCTGGTGGTTTTGTTACCGTATGGGACTTGAAGACTAAGAAGGCCTCCTTAACGCTGAACAATAATCGGAAGCCAGTCAGTTCCATTGCGTGGGACCCGAACAACTCAACCAAACTGTTGACCGCTACGCCCGATGATACCACCCCTGTCATACTGCTGTGGGACTTGCGGAACTCCAATGCACCTGAAAGAACACTTCAAGGTCACGAGCAGGGTATTCTATCCGTGTCTTGGTGTCAGCAAGATGGCGATATTCTGATTTCGTGCGGCAAGGATAACAGAACCCTGGTCTGGAACCCTCAGACGGGCGAGCGTTACGGCGAATTTCCCGAAGTCACCAACTGGACATTCTTGACCCGTTTCCATCCTCATAATCCCAATCTCTCGGCGACTGCATCCTTCGACGGAAAGATCACTATCCAGACGCTTCAAAACACAAATCCCTCGGCCGTACAGAGTGCCACCCAGAGCAGTCTGGATGGCGAAGACTTCTTCACCCAGGCACAGAGACAACCTCAGGGCGCCGCATTCTCCTTAGCCAAGGCTCCGAGCTGGTTTGAGAGACCGGTAGGAGTTTCATTCGGGTTTGGCGGCAAACTCGTCATCTTTTCACAAAATCCCCAGCAGCCTGGGCAGAAACGCTCCTCCAAGATCCAAGTATCCCATTTTTCCGTTGATTCTGACATCGGAACCGCCACCGAGAAGTTCGAGGAGTCCCTGAAGTCCGGTGATGTTACGACCATATGTGGGTCACACATCGAGCAGGCAAAGACGGATGAGGAGAAGGCGGACTGGCGTGTCTTGGAAACTCTCCTAGCTGACAATCCGCGAAAACAAATTGTTGAGTATCTGGGATTTAATGAAGATGAAACGAAAGACGAATCTACCAATGGCGTGACTGAGGAGACCGGGGAAACCAAGGAACCTGAGCCGAAGAAAACGAGTTTGGGCGTAAAGGTACATAAGAAACGCATATCAACCTTCTTTTCCGATGGAGGCGAGGGTGATGGCGAGGACTTCTTAGCGAGCCTCTCGGCCACAAAGGGTGCTAAGACGGACAACCCTTTCCATCTGTTTGCCGACAGCGACACCGCAGTCGAGAAGCAGATCACACAAGCATTAATGCTCGGTCGGTTCGAGCAAGCAACAGAAATCTGCCTGAAGGAAGGTCGTATGGCCGACGCCTTTATGATTGCGAACTGCGGTGGAAAGGAGCTGGTTGACAAGGTCCAGTCCTCCTACCTATCACAAAAAACTGGAATGCCGAGTTATCTACGACTTCTGGGTTCTGTTATCGTCAAAAATCTGTGGGATGTTGTCTACAATGCCGATTTGGCTGACTGGAAAGAGACTATGGTGACGCTCTGCACGTTCGCGGACCCAACCGAGTTCCCAGACCTGTGTGAAGCCCTGGGTGATCGCATCTTCGAATCAGGATCTAGAAAGGATGCCTCTTTCTGCTATTTGGTGGGATCTAAGCTTGAGAAGGTGGTCGATATATGGGTTAGCGAGCTCGAAGAGGCTGAAAAGGCTGGGCTGGCCGAGGCCGATGACTCGACCTTCTCTATTCACGCGAGATCTCTCCAGCATTTCATTGAGAAAGTCACGGTATTCCGCCATGTGACCAAATTCGCAGATAACGAGATCGGTCTTCCTTCAGGCTGGAAACTCTCGTCCTTATACGATAAGTACATTGAGTACGCTGACATCGTCGCGGCGCATGGCCAACTAGCAATTGCTCAGAAGTACTTGAGTTTTCTGCCAGCGAAGTATGCCGCTGCCGACATGGCACGCGAGCGTGTGCAGCTAGCAACGAAGAAAGCGGCACCTCAGCCTATTACAACAAGGCAGCCGGCTCAAAGGCCTACTGCGGTGGCTGCTGCACGCATCCCTTCTCGAACAGCATCCGCTGCAGGGGGATATCAACCACCACAGCCAACATCCGGCACCAGCCCTATCAACCCCATCAACCCTTATGGACCTTCCACTACCCAGGCTCCGGCAGCAAACCCCTATGCACCAGCGACGGCTAGCAACCCTTATGCTCCGCAAGGATACCAGCCACCGCAACAGCAGGCCGTCCAAGCGTCTCAGCATCCGGGTTATGGCCCTCCGCCAACGTCTTTCATGGGTCCCCCGAGGACATCAACTCCGTCAACGAAACCCCCACCAAGGGCCGCCGACGCAGGATCTTGGAACGATGTGCCCATGGTAACCAAAGCACCTCCCCGAAGACACACGCCAAGTGCGGCTCCCATCACATCTCCGTTTCCCGGCCAGGTGAATCAATCCATGCCACCACCACCGCAAAGCCCCTTTGGCTCTCACCGCGGAACAGCGACGCCACCACCGCCTCCTCCGAAAGGCCATCCGCCTGGGAGGGTGATGTCCCCCCTTGGCGGTCTGCCACAAGCAGGTCAGTTGCCGCCACCTCCTCGGCCTGGATCGTCTGCAGCACATACATATGCACCTCACCCCATGGCACAAACCCCGGGAGGAGGTTCTGGGTTGCCTCCGCCTCCAGTGGGTCACGTTGTTCCTAGAACAGCCTCCCCTTACAATCTGCCGCCAACTGGAGCTCCGCCAGCGACCCGGTATGCTCCAGCACCGGCACCTCAATCGTTTGGTAACACTCCACAGCAATCGGCCATGGCGCCTCCGCCTCCGGCTAATCGAGCGCCTCCACCAAACCCCTATGCTCCTCATCCCCAGGCAACGCCCTCAAACAATCAATACGCTCCGTCCCCCTATGTCGCGGCCCAACAGGTTCCGCTGTCGGCGGGACCACCCTCGTCAAGCGGCGGTGGCCCGCCACCAGCGACCGCCCCAGCCAGCTCATCCGCTCCTCCCCCTCCACGAGCGGCAGCACCGCCGAAAGCTAAATATCCTCCGGGTGATCGCTCGCACATCCCCTCCAGCGCTCAACAGTTGGTCGACACACTGAACCGTGACATGCAACGGATAGCTTCTAAAGCCCCATCATCATTTGCTCCCCAGGTCAAAGACACACAGAAACGACTCGGGCTTCTCTTTGATCATCTCAACAACGAGGAGTTAATCAAGCCAGATACCGTCGAGCAGTTGACGCTTCTGGCTCAAGCTCTAGAATCCAAGGATTATACAGAAGCACACCGCCTACAGGTAGATATTCAACGGGACAAGACGGACGAATGCGGCAACTGGATGGTATGTTAAATCATTCTTCATGTTCAAGGCACATTTGCTAATAGAGATATAGGTCGGTGTCAAGCGGCTGGTGCAGATGAGCAAAGTTACGAACTAGTTCATCATGTGCGACCAGGCTAAGCTGATTATCATGTTGTGGCTTTTCTCGCAAAGTACGCAGCGAGGGCCCGATATTCTAGATGACGAAGTAGTTGAAAAGGTGTTGGCGAGTGTATGTAGATAGAGTGTGGTAGCATAGACAGGCTGGCCACCGAAATCGAAAATTCAAGCAATATTCTACGTCTTAAATTGTCTTATGGACACGTGCATAGGTGAAATAGTTGTTTGAAATGCGTGCATAGCGTCATCCTGCCACTTATCCATGACCTCTGCCCCAATTTGCCCCAGGGACAGCAGCACAATCATCCTAGGCTAAGCGCGTCTGCTTTGCCTATCCTGTGTCACCTTGAAAAGTCCTGGTTAATTGACGCATTACCCCTACTTAGTCCGTGAGTCCGTGGCTGGCTACAGAACAACATGTATTTACACATTGTATATCGCAGCCAGAAAAAACAAGATCACGTGCTACGTGATTGACGACGAGTACCGTACCAACCAAATTCACTGTAACCAAGAGACTGATTGAATTGAAGCAGGATCTAGGAATTTGGAAGTAGGAAGCAGGTATGATGAGTTAGGTAGGGAAGGAGGATGGAGAGAAGGTAGAAAAAATCTGAAAACGAAAAAAAGTAAGAAAAGATTTGGCCCGGACAGGATTCGAACCTGCATCTCTCTGAGTATCCATCCTGAGGCTAACCCTTTCCTCTTTCTTGTCTGACCCCTCCGGAAGTCGTTGCCAGGGGAGAGGGAGAAACGGCTATAGACGATAACGTCCCAACCCCTCCGGAACAACAGCCCAGGAAGCCTTGGTGTAGGTAATTAGAGTAATCGGATTAGCCCCAGGATATTAATTTGGATAGAGTGTGCTAACCATTGCACCACCCGACCTTAAGTTCTGACTTAAAAACCCTTGCTACAAATTGGCCCTATATGTCTTAAAATCGTTTGCCGGAAAGAGCTGTTTGGGCTGCTGAGTCGACTGTGGGGTCGCCGAGAAGGCCGGATGACAAAGGAGGGAGGGGATCCCGGTGGTAGGGTAGGAGGGAAACCCGGATGGCCGGGCAGGAAGCCACAAGTGCAAACGGGGCAGTGTGCCACTGTTTGATGAGTCAACCTAGGTGTAGGCAGTTCCAATCACATTAAACTCACTTCACTCTGGTGAAAGAGCTAATATTCGTGGTTGAAATGTATTCATTCTCTAAGGTCTTGTCGCCGGCTGTGATGTACTGTCAGTCAGAGACATGAAAATATTCAAGATCTATCCTCTCATAGAGGGTGATGGGTATCTCGCTGTCTTACTTTACATAAGTTTTTGTTCGTGTTCTGTCTGGGCCACAACTACATGACCACTTCAACTGGCCATCAAGCCTCGATATCGATGGCGTATCATAGAGTCGACAGTGAAGCACCCTGGACCAAGGCAATGAATGTCCTTACGATGAACTCTATTACGAATGGGCTACATCCGATAATTATCATCGATAGCGAGGCCCCTTCTTATTTGCTGTCCTTCTCATCCTCATCAGAAGAACTCATGAACTCGTCGTCTTCGTCAAAACCTGCGAACGCTCTGCTGACTGGCTTCTTGGAAGAAGCACTTGTTGACGGTTTGGGCTCCTTGGAGCTGCTCGATTCACCAGAGTCATCCTCCTCACTTGTAGAATCACCTTCCTCTTCCGCATCTTCTGCTGAGGTAGATCCGTTCGATGTACCGAGTAGTAGGTTGTCTTTATAGTTTCCAGCCTTGATAGCGGCAAGGACTGCTTCACGAGTTCGCTCGCCAGCTTCTTCCTTGTCCTCAACCCATTTGCCGTCCAGTCGACCCTTGGTGCTGTTCTTGATCTGATACTCTCTCTCGTCCGCGGCATCGACAATCTGCTGCCATCTTGTACGTCGCTTCTCCTTCTCCTTCTGTTCCATCTCGGGTTTGATGGCCAGGTACTCAGCCAATGCCTTAGCCTCGTTGACTGTCCTTATTCGACGTCCATCGAGGTTCCTGCTGGATGCATTTTCGTCACCCCGGTTCTTCTTCTTCTTGGACGACATTCGGCCACCGGCTGCTCGGAGCTGGGAGCCGAAGCCACCTTTGCCACCGCATAGCGGAATGGATAACCGAAGAGACACGAATGCGTCATTGTCGTTACAGAGGTCGGAAACCAGTTGCTCGGAGCTTGAAAGGAGTTGTTTATTGGATAGAGTAGTGAGAATCAGTCGTGAGTCTGTGTGAGGCAGCCGATCTTGGATGCGATGGCGTAGGTCGGAGAATGTGGTAGATGGGGGAACGGGAAATGACAGAGTCGGAGGGAGGCCTAAGCCTGAGAAAGTAGTGACAAAGACATTGATGTTACCGGGCGCCATCTTTGCCAGTATCATGCGATGATAGATAATATGTGGAGGATATACACGCCCAAGGTATTCGCGTGTTGTGGTTATTAGAGTGTTGATGAAATGGAATGCCAAAAGGCTGAGGTTGAAGATGAGTGAACCGCCGAAGTCTGTAGTTGGCTTATCGACTTAAGACTTATCGACTTATCGTGTTAAGAGCTAGATGGAATATGAACCGTGCACGGTACGAAGATACATCTAGTCTACTTAGCCACACCTCTGTCGCTTCTTTCTCCACTGTAGGGTTTTCGCGCACAACCAAAAATATCCCGACCTTCAATTCCCATCGCAAACTTCAATCAACCCGTCGACTTCACATCTTCCTACCTTACCAACTCAAAATCTCGTCAACCTAATCAACCGCCAAGATGTTGATTCCAAAGGCTGATCGTAAGAAGATCCACGAGGTTAGATAATATTGCCAGCTTTATTTATCTTCCAAGAAAGGCGCGAAATTGAGTGAGCTAACATTTTTGTTTGCTTAGTACCTCTTCCGAGAGGGCGTGATGGTCGCGAAGAAGGACTTCAACCTCCCGAAGCACCCCGACGTCGACACCAAGAACCTCTTCGTCATCAAGGCTCTCCAGTCCCTCAACTCCCGTGGCTATGTCAAGACTCAATTCTCATGGCAATACTACTACTACACCCTCACCCCTGAGGGTCTCGACTACCTCCGCGAGTGGCTTCACCTCCCCGCCGAGATCGTCCCCGCCACACACATCAAGCAGCAGCGATCCCACGCTCCTCCCCGAGGCATGATGGGCGAGGGTGAACGTGAGCGACGACCATTCGGCCGTGGCCGTGGTGGTGACCGTGGAGATCGCGGCGACCGCGGTGACCGTGGTGACCGTGGCGACCGTGGAGATCGTGGAGATCGTGAGGGTGGCTACCGACGACGTGATGCTGGTGAGAACAAGGAGGGAGGTGCCCCTGGTGAATTCAACCCTCAATTGTGAGTTATTCGTGTCAAACAAACCCATACTACCATTCACATGCTGATACAATCCAATAGCCGTGGTGGATTCGGACGTGGCCGTGGTGCCCCCCCGTCGTAAGGAGGAGTTCCTACTACTCCAACAACAAAACTCCCTTCGACACGCATGATAACCGGCATGGACATGTAATCTACCTAGGGAACGGAACGGAGCACCTGAACGATCTTGCTGCTACTCACGAGAAGGGATAACCGTGGGAGAAACTTCGGGTTGCACGGATGGGAGTTACTAGGAGGCTTAATCCTCGGAAATCGCATCAATGAATTATGGACATATTTTTCCATGAAGAAACGTCATTTCCCAATGCAGTCAGTTGATTCAAGCAGTGACAGTTTAACCGAGTACGAAGAGACATTCGAACGGAACAACACGCCTCCCCAGCCGGCATAGCACATGATATTACCTTACTCATGAGTCATACCAGTGTAGAAGCTCTAGCCGCAGGGAGATGATGTAAGGGGTAACTTTGATATGCGATCATGTAGCATTCCAGTTGCCCTATTTCCAGACATCCTCGGCCATAGTAAGACTTTGCATATTCCTAGGTGTATAAACTAGGTAAGAGGTGTAGAATTACCTACAAACATGATATATCACCGGCCTTAAGGACTGAGGTACGCCTAGGTACCCCAATGCACACCGCCGGGCTGGCCTCTCGTCATGCAAATCCCAAGTTCAGGTTCAGCGGAATTTCTGGAGCACTTCCTATACGCGCTCATATCCAATTGCTCAGTTATGCTACGGAATATTGATTGACCACGATTACGAGAGTCGTTTTACATCCAACAGGCACAGCACAATATGCCCTCGTATTGTTCACTTCTGCTACGGAACATACATCAACCACGATTACAATCCTATACGCCCTCACATTGATCCGTTATGCTACGGAGCATAGATAAACCATGATTACGTGAGTCGTTTTCAGCCAAGGGCCAAGGGCACAGCAGCATTTCGCTAGAGAATCCTTACCAGCACATGACCCCGAATTTTGAAGCGCGGAGTCCCGAGAGTTCGTCACTGCGTACATCGTACATATAAGCAAACTATGGGGTAGGTAATTACATGGCTACAACTCTGAACGAGTTGTAGTAATGCTCCTAGGATACCGGTGCACTCAACATTGACGCGGTGCTACATTCCGCCTAATCCTGCAACCCAAGGCGGACGGCTTTCCCGCAGATGTCTCGGTGTGGAGTTGACAAGCCGAGGCCGGCCGAGCAATCCGACAAAAGAGTCAGAAAACATAATCGAAACTCGCTCAATGAATTCCAAGACACTGGTAGGTGGCGGTTCGCCGGTTACACCATTGGCGTATGAGCAATTATGTCTGCCGGAGATATCCTATGGATGCATTATCGGCACACGGCGTTTGGCACGACACCCTTTTTATTTCTAGAAGCATAATGACGCTACACCACAACGCCAAGCAGTATGACGGTCGAGAATCTTTAGAGGGCATGCTCTTCTTTCACATCCTATCAGGCCATTTCAGTGACGCTGCATAGTGTCAGGGCTAGTAGTCAGCGTCGTGCTGCAATTTGATATTGCTCGAGTGGGGTGATGGACCTGGACCTAGCAGGACCATTAAGACTATTCTATTCGTATTCCATTGCAATGCCAGATTCTGTTCTATCCTGTCTGCATGTCTACCTAGACATCCGACTGTACCCCGATGGGTCTATGCCCAGTTAGTCAACCCAATCGTCTGGGATTCAGCTTGTCATGTTCTCTGCAAGGTGACAGCATCTGCTGCCATAGCGGGGTGTAGCGGCGCATGTCTGAACTACTGCCCCTCCTTTGCACTCCTTTTCTCATGGTGGCGTGGATAGCTCTGCAGCAAACTCTCCGCAACAGCCAATCCCGTTAGAAAATGTAGACGTTGCGCTGGGGCTTTGTTCCTATTCATCTTCTTCGCGCGGTCTTATAAGAAGACGACTTTTCCCGAAACCTTACGGCCTTTTGCTCTCTCTCACACTCTCAAGTTTCCTTCGTGACTACCTACCTAGACAACAATAAGGCCGTCTGCCCAATCTTGACATACAGCCAATTTGCCTCGAGCTGCTTTATACACACGTGAACTCTGTTCTGTTCGTATTCTTGCCAACAATTCTCATCTAGAATACCGTCACCCCACAATAGAATCAAAATGGCTTCCCTCCCAAAGACTATGAAGGCTCTCCGGCAAGTCCTATTCTTCTATTCGGAACTTTACGAAGACGCAGGAACCGTCTTGTTGAACCTCGGCGAAGATCGTTCGATTTACCCAAGCCTAGTATAGCACGCTAACAGCATTGCCCTTCGCAGCTACGAGAAGCCAGAGGACTGGAGCATCGTCGAGGTCCCTCTACCCAAGCTACGGGCCGGAGATGTTCTAGTCAAGGTCAAGGTCAGTTGACATAGCTCTATTGCTTTCCAGCCACTCCTAATAACATTAATTTCCACAGGCTTGCGGTGTTTGCGGTACCGATTTGCACATTCACGAAGGAGAATTCATCGCCGAATTCCCGCTCATCCCTGGCCACGAGACTATTGGCGAGGTTGTTGGTAAGAAGCCTAAAAGCATATTAACACGTGCCTCGCAGTTGGACATTGACAATTATCACTAGCCTTTTCCGATGACGTCAAGGGCTTCAAGGTTGGCGACCGTGTTGCGGCCGATAATTCAGAGCTCTGCGGTCACTGGTGAGTAGAGATAGTCCTATCGTGTTGTGGCCTGTGAATAGTGCTTACTCACAACTCTAATAGCTTCTACTGCCGAAGAGGCCAGGAGCTGCTCTGCGAAGACTTCAAGGCTCACGGTGTTTTGGGACTAGACGGTGGCTTTGCTGAATACGTATGTACCTCTGGCCATTCGAATGACCCCCGGTTGCTCGTCTGACGATAAATTTTAGGCCTCCTACACGCAAGGACGTCTGTTCAAGCTCAACAACATCAGCGATGTTGATGCCACCTTGATTGAGCCCGCCTCTTGCGCTATGCACGGCCTCGAGAAGATTGCCCCAAAGCCTGGTTCTCACGCGCTGTTGATTGGCGCTGGTCCCACCGGTCTCATGATGGCCCAATTCTTGTGCGTGAATTTACCCACTATCGCTATCATGGAATCTTGCTGACTTTCTTTGATAGAAAACACAGCGGTGTATCGCAATTGACCATTGCTGCCCCCGAAGGTACCAAGATAGAACTAGCCAAGAGCCTCGAGGCCGCCGACTTCTACGTTCCCCTTTCTCGATCGAACCCCACGCCCCAATGGGAACAGATTAAGAAGGACAACCCATATGGCTTCGACGTCGGTATGTGAAAATTGTTTTTAAGTTGTGGCCAACGGCACTAATACAGTCATCATAGTCGTGGAGGCTTCCGGCAACGCCAAGGTCCTCGAGGATGCCATCAACTACGTCCGTCGAGGAGGCAAGCTTGTCTGCTACGGTGTCTACGCTAACTCTGCCCGCGTCACCTGGCCTCCATCCAAGATCTTTGGTGATGGTAAGTCTGATTGCATAGCTGCGTCTGAGAAGCTGGCCAAGACTGACTTGGAATAGAAATCACCATCATCGGCTCCTTCTCCGAAACGTACATGTTCCCCGCTACTGTCGACTACCTGGACAGCGGCAAGGTCAAGACTAAGGGTATTGTCAACAAAACATTCAAGCTCGAGCAGTGGGGCGAGGCTCTCGAGAGCATCCGAAACAAGTCAGCCATCAAGGCCGCCATCGTTTTCGACTAAATGGGAAGGTCGTAGGACGTACCGGTATCTCTCAGCGAACGGAAAATTGGTGGCATGGTCGAAACAATTTGTCCACTTTGATGTCTGGCTTAGTTGAATCGTAGGTAGTCGAAACAGACTTTCTATCATTAATGAAACATAATTCTCCGATTCGCCATTCCTCAGTGACGTGACAATCCTTCCAGATTTAGTAGACGGCGAGGCAACGGGTCGCAGCTCGTGGTATAGGCTGACCAATGAATGACTGAGGATCATCCTAAATGGAGATATAGAGTTGAGCGGAGCAGATGATCAGATTTGTAGCGGGTTCGTTCATTCGTCGAGGGGCTTCTCGTGTCGTTGGTATAAGCATCGTGACCCCACGACCTTGATGGCCGTCCCATCCACCTCATTTACCCCGGCTACACCGTCCTCGTGGGTTACCGATGCCGCTTACGCAGGTACTTATTATCGAGCTACCCTCCGTGCTCGAATTGCTTGGATCCATCCAGCCATGGTCGTCATGGAAGCCGACTCGCTGATTCGGTCCACGATTCGTTAAGGAGGTCTACCTACCCCCTACGTATATTGTGCTGCCAAGGTGGCGTTTTTTTGCTACACGCGCTGTTAACCATTTTACTTGCTGTCCTGGCCAAGGCCGTGTGCGGGTTAGGGGATAATGGCACTGAGAGTGACTGAAGGGAATCACAAATCAGGGAAGTCGTCAGTATCACGGAACTTTTCTACATCTTGAATGAGGGGATCTGTTACGGCGGGTATCTCAAGTTTGCATAGGCAGACAGAACTGCTCTACTGTACTATGACCGTCCACAAGCACCCTCTTTCCCTTGCCCCCGCCTCAACGAACAGAATCTAAATTCAAGACCCTTTCTTCCAGAATTTGCCTCGCCAACGGGAAACCGACGAGGCTAGTAACGAGGACGCTGGCTTGGGCTCCTCGTACTCCAAGCCCAGCGCCTGGAGTACCCTCCAGATACCCGCGATCGGCACATCGATGCCCCTGACCGTCTCATGGCACCAGTCCGCCCCCGCACACTTCTTGCCCACGAGCCTTGCCGTCCCCTCGTTGATACTTACGTGTGGGTCGGCTGCCCCGTAAAACATGGTGTCGAAGCACTTGCTATGCATGTCCAGGCGGCACTTGAGCTGGGCGAAGACTTCGCCTTTGTCATTGCGGATCTCGAATTCGCACAGCCCGAAGCTTAGCTCCACTGGGCTCGGGTTCTTGACGTGGATTGTTACGGTGATACCGGGTTGGCTGCTGCTGCTGTCACTGCCATCGTTGCTGCCGATGATGCCGATGCCGGTGCTGGGAACGGTGCTGGTTTCGCCGCCAGAGGCAGGAGGATTGCTGGGGAGAGTGGCGCTTTTGATGCTGACTTCCGGGCCGTTCATCCCCGCCATTGGGATGTCCCTCTCGTACGTGATAGTGTGGGGTTTGACGCGGAAAGCCGAAACGGAGACCTGTGCCTTGCCGTTCTTGAGCGAGAGGGTGGCGCTCTTGTCTCTCATGATAGTGGTGATGAAGGCTTGGAGAGCTTTCTTGTCCGTGATCTCGACGAGCTGGTCGCTCACCGTAATGGGCGCGCCACCGGGCGCGGTGATGAGCTCCGGGAGTGTCATCTTCCCGAAGCTACCCTCTGGCCCGCATAGCTCGATCGTCATGGGCGAGATCGTGGCACTTGCTGGTCCAGTGTTGGAGGCGCGGGCCTCGAGGGAGACGTGGAATGAGCTGTTTACTGTTAGAATTAGGGGAAAGGGTTGAAGGTGAGCGGTTAAGGGATAAGTTGAGGAAATGGGATAAGTGGAGATGAGAAAAGGGGAAGGCGGAAACATACTTGTCGGTCACACTGCCGATCCGGATCACGGAAATATCCACCTTGCTGTACCTCATAAGGGCGTTGATGGTGCTCTGGAACGCGGCCTCCATGTTGATGGCGCGTTTTGCAAGATTCCTAGAAAAGAGTATTCCGGGGTTGGTGCAAATCACGTAGGAGGCTTTCGGCTGTTCTGCTTTACATGGCTAGGTAGAGTGTTCGCTGGCCGGTGAGTATTGATGGTGTTGGTATAACCTTCAATGATACCGGTGCTTGGATTGTTATTCGTCCTGACTGAGCTCCGGGGAATGACAATGAATGGATGGAAGTTTGGTTGGTCAAGTGATTGTAATGCGCACACAGACGTAGTCAGGTGAATGTTACCAGTGTCACTCTTGCAAACATTGCCGGGTTTGCATTCGTAAAGCGTGTGGATGATCTCGCGAAGTGATGCACATATCTCAACTTGATCCCGGAGGTTTCATATAGAGGCAGTTGATTAAGTTATAACGTACGAGTTGGGCGACGAAGGCCAATATGGATTTCCTCAAAGGTGGCGAGAGTTCATAGCCTTCGTTCAGAGTCGCTTTTCAAGCTGAAAACACTTTATACAGGTAGGTAGTCACGAAAGCAACTTGACTGGAATCCTTCACCTGATAATCCTACCTTCTTCATAGGTCTTCAATGACATGATCGCAGGACACTCTCCGTGGCCCACTGCATGTCCGGCTCTAGCTCTTCGGTCAGGACTTCGGATACTTGCAAGTCTCACTGCTGTCTTGTAAGCATTATCCACATTCTATCTTGACTTGATGAGATGATTGAACCGACGGAGTATTCAGTAATCTTCACTCTTAACCCAGGTAGCCTTCTAAAGTCTTCGGGTCAAGGATGGGGTTCCATCTCGTTTTGAGAGGCTCAGAAATATATTTACCTAGGTCGGGTCAATCAAAGTCATGACTGCCGGAGAGTACAGGACTGATGACGTGATTTGTACGATCGTCGAACCTACAAGGGAAAAGATGATTGGAACCACTCGAAGGAGGTTGATGTAAGAGGCCGAGCCGAAACCAGTGTATACGCTCTCTTGAAACAGTATCAAGTTCTTCCATCTTACGCAACAGCCTCGAAGCTGGTCGCTAATCATCGTTATGTTCAAGACAGTGGTGACATTACTATCATTCGACAGTCAATAACTCAGAGACAAACGTTGGCTATTGAGCTTTGAGAGATGTTGCATGGGGCCTGATAGTTGAGATGGAGTTACACCTTTTCTGGACCTTTCGTTGAACACTTGCGTTGTAAGTAAGATAACGCATATTGTCAGATGTATCTGTGTTACTGCTGACTTCCTCATGTCTTGAAGGATTCCATAGGTCATAGCCTGTGACCTATCACAGATGATTCAGCTGCAATGCTTAATGTCTCAATATGTCGATACATTCGCGTGGCGCCCTTGCCTAGCAGCCTGGATCTCGTCGTCAGCTCACCACGTGCTCGCTTATGACTCGATAGCTTCAGCTTTACCGGACTTGGATGACATGTCGGACGTTTAGGGTTCCTCAGAATTGATAACGGATTTAAGAATTAAGATTGAAATAACCCCTTTTACGTTTGACAGGTAGCTTAAAGTGTCAAAAGACACTTCGTGGACTTGCAGAGGCAGATGACTGAACCTACATGTGCATAATCCGTAGGAGTGGAAGCCTAAAACGAGGTACAAGCATCGCGGGGGTCACACCGGCGCCCAGACAAGTACATGTCATAGGTGTCATAGTGTCATACTGCACAAGATGAAGACCCCTGCTAAAGGCTCGCGGGGAACTGGGGCGGGTGGGGAGGTGTACCGGAACGCTAAGACGTCTAGGTACCTGTCATCTTGATTCCAGGGAGGGTTCGGGAAGCGGCAAGCCGAATGATTGGTCTATTCTTGGCGTACCTAGGTCATTTTCTGTACTAGGTACTTCGTACGGAGGCCGTTCCAATTTCCAAAGTGATACGAGCTGTTGGGCAAATCTCGAACTCCCAAGTCGACCACCCACTTGGATCTAGAACTCAGCCTCCGATCTCTCCTCCCAAACAGAAAATTGTATCAAAGACCCTTTCCTTTCCTACATGAACAATTATCCTGTCCCTTCGCAGTGACTCCTAGTATTTATGTCTTTAAAAAAGAACTAGTCGTAGTTCCAGTCGAGATCATCTGCCCATCTGCATAGGTACATACCTACTACGTAAGAGGTAGGCTGCTACCGTCGTCAAAGTCCAAACAGCTCAAGTCGTTCACGAGCTCACTTGCCCAAACTTACTGGATCATACTATACCTACCTGCCACCTAGCCTTATCGCCTCTCTTTATTTCTACGTTGCCAGGGTAGGCAAGCAAGGGTGCAGATGCTGAGAAAATCGATCCTTCTTCCTGCTGGGCTCTCCCACTTTTCGCAACCACAAACGGTCTGAATACGGGCAACATGTCCTCTCGTCCTAACCGACCTTCCCTGGGCCAATACGACTTCGCGCTTCGTGGCTCGCCGACACACGAACAAATCCGCCGTCCGAGAGCCAATTCGAGACTCCCCGAATTCGATCCCCTTAGAAATACCCAAGTCAATGTCGACTCGAGTTCTGACGACGATATTCCCATCTCGAAGCCGAAGCGACCTGCGAAGCACTCTCGATCAATGAGCCACCCGTTTCCCTCTTTATTTTCAAGCAAAAAGAAGAAAAATGCCGGACCGGATAATCAATTAGGTGTCGAAGACTTCCTTGAGGGTGACAGCCCCATGCCCAAAATACAACAGAATCTGCAGCATAATTCAGTACCTAGGAAGATACCACGTGGGCCAGCAGATTTCGCGACGGGGAATTGCATGACGTGCTCCAGCCTAGTCAGATGGCCCAAGGAACTACATGTCTTCAGGTGCACCATCTGCTTAACGATAAATGACATCAAGCCGTACGATCCTGCTGCTGGTTATGTTAGCACCCAAGCTGCTAGTAGTAGCTTATCGCAACCAAACGAATCCGAATTTGGCCTTCCACGGCAACCTCTGCAAACTCGTATGTTTCGCTGTCTTCCTGAGTGTGAGTGTACACTTACCGTCACAGCCAACTCAATATCTCTCGATCGCACCAGGCATCTGGTCAAGCAATGCTTGCGTTCGTCGCTAGAATCTTGGACGTCGACCTGTTCGCGGCAAGATGGCCCCGAGTTTTGGCCAGACCAATCCTCGTCCAGGCCACCTAATGAGTATTTTGCGCAGCGCGAGTCTCCGAGTAAGCAAGGTAGCTCGCCCTCCTCAACAACTAGCCCACCTAGGATGATCTACGATACCGTGTCCGACGACTTCGCCGAGCTCAATCTTGAGTCGAATCCCCTGAATAGTTATGCACCTATGGCGGGATCGTATTCGACATCCTATCCCGATGAGAGGGGTTCAGCCTTTCCTTCTGCTAACCATATCAGTGGACGCAGCCCCGAGCCGGACACCTCGGTTCCGGAGTTGGAACCTAGGAGAGTATTCAAGATATTGGAAGAGTACCTTGTTTCATGCTTCAGCTCCCCATCATGTATAAATCATTCATTCGGTACTCGGCACATGAGTGCCAGCTCCAAACTTCCGTCTGAAGGTACGAGGAAACGGGTTGTGGAAAATAGGAGAGAGCCAGTTCGCGACGACACGCCGATATCAGAACTTGATGCCAAATTGCTACTCCTGGGCGACTTTGCGGAGAATGGTACCTGGTGGACTGGTGGCCAAGAGGAGTCTCAGCCTCCCAAGAACACATCTCGAAAAAGGGACGATGTACCTTCGATCGTGACCAATAGATCTCCTCGAATCGACTGGGGCGCAACCATGGAGTGGTACCATTCGGTGATCAATGCGGCCGAGCTATGGCCAGAAGTCTACTCCGAGATGATTCAGCTTGATCCATCTCTAAGCTTAACGGACGCGAGATTGCAGCAATTCGAGGAGCTAGTTATCGCCGCTCAAGAGCACATACAGCGGGTTCTGTTAAAGTGCACGGAGACGCTCCTTAAGCGTCCTGGGCGATTGTTAGTAGAGCCCCAGGATGTCCGCTTCATACTTCTGATGTTGGTCAATCCCCTTCTCGTGTCTGGGAATAAGTCATACACCGGTCAATACGAGCATCCGCGCAAGGGAAAAGGCATAGCTGCAGGGCAAAATGCAGAGGGCCAGGCCAGATCTTCGTTCGGGCGACACTCCGGGATCATCAAGCGAATTTTTGGCCTCCTAGCAAACTCGTCCGAGAAATGCCACCATCATCTAGTCACGTGGTTTTCCAGATTACCAGAGCACCTCTTGCTCCAGACAAAGGATCTAATCAGTAGTTTCGTTACCTATCGGCTGAATCGGCAGAGCGAGAAGAAAGTTGAGGCGCAAATTGATGTGACAGGCGGCTTGATTCCGCAGATGTCTCACTCTCGCATTGGCAACACGCCAGCAACATTGCACGCTGCCCTCGAAGCGGCCAAGTCGTCTAAGAAGCAGAAACAGCCTGTCGAGCCGAAGCGCGCAGCCTACACGGATGATTGGCAAATCAAAGCTGCTGCGAGAGTCATGGCTCTCGTATTTGCCGCTAATAACTTGACTCACGTCCGACGAAATGATGGGGTTGATGGGCGTAGCCATGGTCATCTTCTATCGACGAGCGACTTCTACAACTCGTTGGTCGACTGCTTAGACTTCACAGCTGATTTTGAACTCTGGGAATCGAAAAGAGGCAGGTTCGCATTCTGCCAATATCCATTCTTTCTAAGTATCTGGGCCAAGATTCAGATATTGGAGTTCGATGCCAAGCGTCAGATGGCTGGAAAAGCGAGGGAGGCCTTCTTCGACAGCATCATGACACACAAGAACTATACGCAATATCTCGTTCTGAGTGTCCGGCGAGAGTGCCTCGTAGAAGACAGCTTGAAGAAGGTAAGCGAAGTTGTCGGTAGTGGTAGCGAGGATATCAAAAAGGGTCTGCGTATTGAATTCCAGGGAGAGGAAGGTGTCGATGGAGGAGGCCTTCGAAAGGAATGGTTTCTCCTTCTCGTCAGAGAGGTGTTTAATCCGGACCATGGTAAGCGTTTGATTTATGGACTACATCGCATTATCACATCTGATTTCTTGTTTAGGACTCTTCGTTTACGACGAGGATTCGCATTTTTGCTACTTCAACCCGAATACCTTCGAAACATCTGACCAGTACTTCCTCGTAGGAGTATTGCTTGGATTGGCCATATACAACTCGACGATCTTGGATGTTGCTTTTCCGCCATTTGCTTTTCGAAAGCTGCTTGCTTCTGCCCCTCCTCCAGTTGCTGGCGCACCTGCCCACTCACGCCCGACAATGAACTACACCTTGGATGATTTGGCCGAGTTCCGTCCAGTCCTTGCCAGAGGGCTTCGACAACTATTGGATTTCGAGGGAGATGTTCAGTCTACCTTCTGCCTTGACTTCGTGATCGAGGTTGAAAAGTACGGTACCAGATCCCGCGTACCACTCTGTCCAGGGGGAGAATCTAAGATGGTGACGAATGCCAATCGACGAGATTATGTCGACCTTTATGTCAGATACCTGCTCGATACTTCGGTCAGCCGACAGTTCGAGCCTTTCAAACGAGGCTTCTTCACTGTATGCGCTGGTAATGCATTGACGCTATTTAGACCGGAGGAGATTGAATTGCTTGTGCGCGGTTCAGACGAGCCGCTGGATATCACCTCTCTACGTGGAGTTGCCGTTTATACAGGCTGGCCGAAACATGTAAACCCTGAGAGAGACCCGACGGTGCAGTGGTTCTGGGATACATTCGGAAGAGCATCACCTGCCGGCCAACGCCGCTTGCTGTCGTTTATCACGGGTAGTGATCGCATTCCTGCCATGGGTGCAGCGTCTTTGGTGATAAAGATCAATTTGCTAGGCGAGGATGAGGGTCGATTCCCCTCGGCGAGGACGTGCTTCAACGTCCTATCCATATACCGCTATGGCTCCCGAGCGAGGTTGGAACAGTGTCTGTGGCGAGCAGTCAATGAGAGCGAGGGTTTCGGACTCAAGTGAAAGAGAAGGAAAAGTCGGCCAGGGGATGGACTCACGATAGCATGACATCGGCGTTTATGGGACTGGGGATGGCTACTCAATGATGACGTATCGGCATACCGGCGAACGGACCTTTGGAATACCTATCATTTGCTGCAGTCCACGTGTGCTTGGATGGCAGGACTTCAAGGACGAGGAAACCTGTCAGCGTGCTGGAGCCTGCAGAGATTATACCCCGAATGCTGTATTATTAGCTCAATATTTCGCAGCTATATTGATTAATGGAAACTTGAAGCACAGCCAGGTCGGAGAGGTGCAGAGGGTGTGCATCGTGATATTGGTGTTAGATAGAGCGTTGATCTATGGGGGAAAGAGGTTGAATGAGTGGAGCGGTTGGTACATAAGTTTGCATGCACTGAAGAGACTTACATGTAGATATAGACGACTCAAAATGAACGGGCTAGCTTTGCGAATTATATCCAAAGGTGGCACACTGTACAGTACTCGGGGGTCATAGATCATACTTAAGAATGAGATCTTGGATGTCTCAGGCCACGTTCAAGGGGTTTAAGTCAATATTACATATCGACGTTCCCCTATCTTTTGCGTTGCTGGCGGCCATATTCCATTATGTGAAGCCAGGCTGTCAACAGCAACGAAGTTTTCTAACGCACATAAATATCCTTGTTGCCGTAGCCATCTTCTCCGCCTGGGTCCTAGTCCCTTGCGCTGAGACCACCTGGCCAGTCCTTCCCTGCTGATCCTCCCCTAAACACAAACAGAGCAATAGGGTATTTGAGCGATGATTATTGTAATGCGCAACTTGAAAGCCATGGGGTTCGTATGTTCTGCCTCTCTAGATACAAGAGTTTAGGTATGAACATTGTCCTCGTTTTGAACGTTTTAGACGTCTTGTCCTGGGTTTTCCGACATGTTCTCCGCCGTCAAAGATCTATAGAAGGTAGCGGCTGTGTAGCTTGTCAAGTATGTCGGCGTCGAGTCGTAGCAGTGATTATGGATTGCAGCTACCACTCCGCGACGTAGGCTTTTGGGATGTTGGCTTGGGCTGGCCATTGGCCAGCTTCATCCTCTTTGCCGGATCCTCGATTGGTGACAAGGGGGATGTTCGCTTTTTCCCATCCGCTGCGGCAGCCTTCGCGACATCTGACAATCTGGTAGGGGTTTTGAGTAGAACGAGAACATCCTGCTCGACGCTTGAGACCTTGTTTCTCAACAAACCCAACTCTCTCTCCATAGTATTGAGTTGGGACTCGGTCCTTTGGCTGTACGGGTCCAGCTGTGTGAGGATCCTGTCGGCCATCTGTCTGGAACTAACATTCGACCACTGACTATCCAGCGTTCGAATAGACATCTCCAACGCCTCGAATCGTCTCTTAATGTCTTCGAAGCAGGGTCTGACAATCTGAAGGATGACATCAGATTTAACAGCTCCTCCATTGGTGTACGTCTCCTGGAAGTTCCGCACTTTCTTCTCCAACTCGGCAAGGCCATTCACGACTGTATCAATCCTTGGGTCAGGTTTCTGACCTTCAAGTGAATCAACGCGACCTCGTAGAACCTGAAAACCCGAGATTTGGTATGTCGCACTCTGTTCCAGTGAGCCAATTCGCGCCACCATATCAGGATCCTTCGAGGGGGATTCCTTTCCCCCGAGGGTATTGACAATCGTCTCCACCTTATTCAGGCGGGTGTTCACCTCGTCGACCATGTCGGCGCAAGCATCGCCGGACTCAGCAACTGTCTTCTGCATGGCCTTACCGAATGAGTTGAGCTTCTCCTCAACAAAGCTTCGTAGTGCGGGCTGGCTATCTCCTAAAGCCTGACCATTTGGCTTGGATTCAGATGGTCGTGGATTCTGGAGAGCTTCCGAAGTTCCTCGGGTCTTCGGAGCGAGAGCCTCCACGGTTCCTCGTGTATCCTGAGTGAGCGAGTCATTCTTATCCAGCCTGGAAGTGGCCGATGTCTGGAATGAATGGAGATCCTCACGTAAGGCAGTGATCGATCTCTCGTTGACGAAGACCTTGTTCTTGAAATCGTGGTTTATCCAGGTCTCGAGAATCTCATTATATGTTTCCATGTCCAGCTCTTCAACCTTTTCCATGAAGGTGGTGACCTTGCCCTCTACAACGTCGGCCCTGCTCCTAAAGGTTTGCAGATCATTGGACAGCCGATCCAGATCTTCTCGAATTGTCTTCAGAGAGTTGAGGTCTGCCAGTTGCTGCTTAAGCTTTGAATTCTCAGACTGGATATCACTGTACTTTGAATTCAACGTTTTAAAATCTAGACTCAGAGATTCTAAAGCATGCGTTGATTTATCGCGGTCGTCTTTTAGGGTTCGAATATCAAGCTGAGTTTCCATGTGGTTTTCGCATACTTTTCTCATCTGCTCGGAAGCTCGTATCTCGCATTCTCGCTGAAATTCGGCAAACTTCTTTTGCAGTTCATTCTGCGCCGCATTTATCGCCTGTTTGGTTTGTGAGTCCCAAGCTAGCGCAGAGGCGAATTTCTCGGTATTTTCCAAGCAAAGCTGGTCAATTTCAGTGAGACGTTTGTGAACACTCTCACGTTCTGTCTTGCCTGCCTCGATGAACTTCTTCGAAAATTCAGTGAAGGGGGCGAAATCGTCGACTTTATTAGTGACTTTGCTAAGTTCACTCTGGCGCCGATGATCCTCTCGCAAGAGTTTCTCCTTCCGCAATCTCAACAGCGTACGCTCTTGGATAGCCTCGTCCCACTTCAGAACGATATCATAGACCTCTTGTAACTTGGGGTCTTTGGCTTTTACAACCACTGGTGATACCGTTGTACTGGGGATAGCATTTAACTTGGACTTCATCGGCTTGTCTGCAGCTATGGATGCATTAGAAGAGCAGACATGTTATTAGGAGAGCAGGACTCACCGGCTTCAATTGGTGTAGGCCTGGTGCTCGGCGCCGTACTAGTGGCGGGCGAGCTACTCGACGAGGTTGCATGTCCAGGCCCATCCATAACTCGCGTATCTATATGCAGCTTTCTTGTAAAGCCCACGTCCTTCCTGGTAGGGTGAGGGTGAGGGCTTCGGGGAGGTCGAGAAACCTGCGAGTCTCGCGAATCACGTCGACCGGGCTCCATATTGCGACCTCGATCACGGGATTCGTTCCTCTCATCTCTTTTCTTGTAAGAAGAATCATAGCGGTCGTTGTCATAAGGGTATGACGCGCGACTGTTTCCTCTCCATCGATTATTGAACGCCATGGCGGGTGGAACAATAAGGTTATTCCCCACACTAGGTTAAACCAACGAAGCTTATCTGCTACTTCGCCGATTCCTCGCATTTACAATGCAATTTTGCTAGTAAATAGACCAGTCACGCCAGGCAGTCAGTTCCAGGTGCATGATAATACCATTGCCCAGGTAAACAGGTGGATAGGTGCCCTCGAGTTGGCCTGGATTGTCACTTCCAAATCCGTAAATGACTACCTAGGTAGGCACGATATGATAGTAATATCTCAATATTCAGTTTTGATACGAGTCGCGTAACGAGAAGTGATGAATTGAGTTCAAGATTTGCATGAAGGCGCGATAAGGTAAGGTAAGGTAGGTAGGATGGGCTATCTAGGACGTAGCTCCCAGCTTGCATAAAAAGAGGATAGTAGTATCGGTAAATGATAATAGTTGGGGATCAGGACCGGGGCGGCGGGAGCTGAAATATAAAGTAATAAATAAAGGTGACAGCACACAGGTCTGCACCAGCTGGAAACCCTAGTGCTATCAGCGCTTGGTCATATGAATGTGCACCACAACTCCACCCGTTCCCTGGGTCGTTGGTTCTTGCTGTTTTATCGGTTTGTCGTGTCGAGATGTAGATGGCCGAAACGAAGACGATGCGGTGATGTTGTTCGTCTGTTGGTGGGCTGAGTCTGCAAGTAAACGTGCGTGGATATGGGTCACGCTCTATTTATACCCATATGTCTCAAGTCGTCCGGGATTTATGTCTCTCTTCAAGTCTGGTAGAGTTTATGTAGTACGCCGAGCAAGCAGTGTCGCCTTGGAAAACAAACTGCTTAGTGTACAGAATGAAGACTGAGGATCTGCTTGTCTTGGTTGCTGAGAGATTCATGTATACTCGACGAGACGTGATAATTTAATGTATTAGGGAGCGACAGAAAACAGAAAATTATCAAATGATTTATATAGGTATCTAAGTACTTCGTACTACCTAAAGAGTACATTTCATTTTAGGGGTTTATTTTACTGATTAAAAAAAAACGCCTTCATAAACATCCACAATTTACGATTATCAAGCTTTTTAGTAACAGAGTAACTCCAGTGAAACTCCCAAGTGGGGTACGATTTTCTCGTTGGGTGTCACTGCATTTTACCCTCATACACAGCAGCCAATTGAGAACAGTACGAGAATCGTGGCTCTCCAATCTCTCCAATTGGTGTGTGGCTTCTTACACCGCTTTGCATGAGACAACTCAAGCCACATATCCGGATTCCGGACACTTGGAAGTTGATTAGGCTGCCAATATCGGCCAATGAAAAGGGAAAAAATGCACGTACCAAATTATATGAATTAATTGATCCCACGCATATGCACGTGCAGATAATATCCCGTGCACGTCCTGTATGTATACATGTACCTAAGTACCGGCGTAGCGCGTTCCATTGAATTTTCTAAAAATGAGCTACGCAACTAGGACTAGGATCACATCTTTCTTTCGAAGCTCTAGAATTCAACATAACAAAACAGTGAGCCTTGCAGAAACAACAACGTCAATCACGGTGAAACCAAAGCTACAAAACATTCAGCCCAGATAACTAACCCAATTTTTCAAGATGTCTGCGGTAAGTTCTGGCTATGCGCCGGGCATCTTCCTTACTAACAAGAGAGCTTGAGATGCTAACAAATATTCTTGATGCTATAGCCCGTCGTGACTGTCGGCGAGACCAAAGAGCTACGGGGCCTAAACCTCATCGCGGCGCATTCGCATATCAGGGGCCTCGGAGTAGATGCCGACACACTAGAGCCCCGCGCGGCTTCGCAAGGCCTCGTTGGCCAGGAGAAGGCACGAAAGGCGGCGGCGGTCATACTAGAGATGATCAAGGTGGGCAAGATTGCCGGCAGGGCGGTACTTATCGCCGGTCCTCCTAGGTAAGCCATGCTAGCTATACCATCTTCAGCTTTATAGAACCCTTACTAATTGCAAAATAATGTACAGCACAGGCAAGACAGCTATCGCAATGGGCATGGCACAGTCCCTCGGCCCCGACGTTCCTTTCACCTCCCTCGCCTCATCCGAGATTTTCTCACTCGAGATGTCTAAGACCGAAGCTTTGACACAGGCGTTCCGAAAGTCGATCGGCGTGCGCATCAAGGAGGAATCTGAGATTATGGAAGGCGAGGTAGTCGAGATCCAGATCGACCGCAGCGTAACGGGTGGCGCGAAACAAGGGAAGCTTACCATCAAGACGACCGACATGGAGGCCGTGTACGACATGGGTGCCAAGATGATCGATGCCATGACAAAAGAGCGCGTCATGGCCGGCGACATCATCAGCATTGACAAGGGCAGCGGCAAGATCACAAAGCTCGGCCGAAGCTACGCTCGCAGTCGCGACTATGATGCCATGGGCGTTGACACCAAGTTCCTACAATGCCCCGACGGAGAGCTGCAGAAGCGCAAGGAGGTTGTCCACACCGTTACCCTCCACGAGATCGACGTCATCAACTCGCGAACGCAAGGCTTCCTAGCCCTGTTCAGCGGCGACACGGGCGAGATCCGCAGTGAGATCCGAGACCAGATCGACACTAAGGTAGGTGAGTGGAAGGAAGAAGGCAAGGCCGAGATCGTCCCCGGTGTCCTCTTCATCGACGAGGTACACATGCTGGACATCGAGTGCTTCAGCTACATCAACCGAGCACTCGAGGTAGACCTAGCCCCCATTGTCATCATGGCGAGCAACCGAGGGCACTCCAAGATCCGAGGCACCGACTACCGAAGCCCGCACGGGCTCCCCCTCGACTTCCTCGACCGCGTGGTCATCATCCAGACCCAAACCTACTCCCCCTACGAGATCCAGCAGATCCTCAGCCTGCGCGCGACGGAGGAAGAGATCGACGTGTCAACCGACGCCCTGGCGCTGCTCACAAAGATCGGCCAGGAGGCCGGGCTCCGGTACGCCAGCAACCTCATCACGACGTCGCAGCTAGTATGCGCCAAGCGCAAGGCCAAGCAGGTCTCCGTCGACGACGTTAAGCGCAGCTTCAAGCTCTTCTACGACCCCGCCCGCAGCGTCGCCTTCGTCGCCCAGTCCGAGAAGCGCCTCATCGGCAACGATGGCGCCGTCGACTTCGCCGTAACCAACGGGTACAGTGCGGGCGACGCAATGGAGATCAGCTAAGCCGGGCGTAGTTCTGGTACTCGGTGTTACCTGCCTAGTTTTCTCTATCTTTAAGAGGCGTTCATACGGTTATTAAAAGCTCGGCACATGAAACGAGGGAGAGGACGGGAAAGCAAGCAAGCAGACAAAGTTACTACTACTACCCGGTTGGTGATTTACGATAGAGAGTGTATAACAGGTGCATCGGCGTACGAGGATTGCAATCGCAATAATAATGAAGATCCATTTGACCAGACTCACTTACATTACGTAATACAAGGAGTGGCACTCAATGTCGCAGCACTGCCTCTTAAAACCATATAAACGGAAAGGACATCACATAGCTCAGACAGTTTCACGTAGGATAAGAGCAAGGGTCCGGATGGAAAGGATCGACTCGATTCTTTTTTTATTTATTTATTCTGAATCATCCTAAAGTCATCCTGCTCTAACTCTTGAGAGCCCGGCCATGTCCCTGAGCCACCGTGTGATTACAATGAAAGCCGCCCCGTACGATTTAACGCCGCCGTCAGAGAGCTTTCAAGTCATTAAAGCCTAGGGAGTCACTTGCCAGCATCGGCCTTGGCGATGTAGGCCAGAAGGTCTAGCACACGTCGGCTGTAACCCCACTCGTTGTCGTACCAGCTGACCAGCTTGACAAAGTTGTTGTTTAGGGAGATACCGGCCTTGGCATCGAAGATGGAGGAGTTGGTATTGCCGTTCATGTCAGTAGAGACAACAGCGTCCTCGGTGTAGCCAAGGACACCTGCGATGTAACGTTAGTTGCCAGTATAAATCAAACGTTCGGAAGACTTAAACTTACCCTTGAGGGGACCTTCGGAAGCCTCCTTGATGACAGCCTTGATCTCGTCGTAGGTAGCACCCTTCTCGATGCGGCAGGTCAGGTCGACGACGGAGACGTTGGAGGTGGGGACACGCATGGACATGCCGGTAAGCTTGCCGTTGAGCTCAGGGATGACCTTGCCGACGGCCTTAGCGGCACCGGTGCTGCTGGGGATGATGTTCTGAGCAGCGGTACGGCCACCTCGCCAGTCCTTGTTGGAGGGACCATCGACGGTCTTTTGTGTGGCGGTGTATGAGTGGATAGTGGTCATGAGACCCTCGATGATGGTGAACTTGTCGTTGATGACCTTGGCGAGGGGGGCGAGGCAGTTGGTGGTGCAGGAGGCGTTGGAGATGACGTCGGCCTTGCCGTCGTAGGTCTTCTCATTGACACCCATAACGTACATGGGGGCATCGGCAGAGGGGGCAGAGATGACGACCTTCTTGGCACCACCCTTCAAGTGGGCCTTGGCCTTCTCGGTGGTGGTGAAGACACCGGTGGACTCGACGATGTACTCGGCACCGGTGTCCTTCCAGGGAATGTTGGCGGGGTCACGCTCCTGGTAGAACTTGACCTTCTTGCCGTTGACAATCAGGCCATCGGAATCGTAGGAGACGGTTCCCTTGAAGATGCCGTGTGTGGAGTCGTACTTGAGCATGTACTCGGCGTAGTGGGTCTCGATGAAGGGATCGTTCACGGCAACGATCTCAATGTCTTCGTGCTCGACAGCATTGCGGAAGACGATACGGCCAATACGGCCAAATCCGTTGATGCCGACCTTGACAACCATTGTATCTGAGTCTTTTTGGAGGATTTGTTAGTGCTGAATTGGATTTTAGGGGATGATGATGTAGAATTAGGTGATGTGTGAAAGAAATAATGTTGGTAGAGTTGAGGATTATCAAGGTCGACAGGTGAGATATTTCTATTCTGTGGAATGAATCACGGTGGTCCGAGATCGACAGAATCAAGGATTGGTATTTGTAAGAAAATGGCAATTGCCAATTGTTAGCTCCGTCCCTCGCCTCTTGCCTCGCCCCGGCTTATCCTGAAGCTGTAGAAAGAGGTTTCGGGCCTCTCAAACAAAGCCAAGTGCTCCAGGTTGGCGGGGCAAGAAACAAGAGCTCGTCGCTGATGTTACGATACCATCCATGTAGGGAATGCAATAGCGGGGTAATGAAAAATGAAGCCGTTGGGGGGGTTATGTTAAGCTGAAGCTAGATCTCACCTGTATTATTGGGAATTGAAGGTTTGTATTTATGAGGATTTTGTTTGCTCTCGAAAGTTGATCAAGAAAGATCTCGAGAGAAATTCAAGGAGTTGATGAGGAAGGTTAGATTAAATACGCAGTTGTTGAGAGGAACGAGGGATTTGGAGGGGCAGGCTTTCGATGATGATATGAGCGACATAAATAAAAAGGTTGAGAGCAGACTCAGAAACTGCAGAGACAATACCAAGAGAAAAATATGATGCAGCCAAGGTGGGTAGGCAGGTGGGGTGCCCTAATTCCTCCCATGGAACTGACCTTACAGTCTTCCTTACAGTGCTTTACTAGGGCCTTATTTTTTATGGAGGGGTAAAACACCACCCTTCGTCGGGGAATTCCTACTGTATAATTTGGTAAGAGATACTTGCGAGTAACTTCCGCAACACCCCGCCATGACATTTTCTTCTAGTTACCTTCATCACGCTAGAGATCATATGTTTTGATGCGTATGGCAAGAGATATGAGCTGACTTACGAGAATCAAACGAGTAGATTGATGAATCACAAGATGAGTATACTAACTGCCTATCTAGTTTGCTATCATATATCAATGAAGAGCCAGGTGAATATGTTCTCTTTTCCCAATTCTTGCCTCCTACGAAGTACAGTTCTGTGTTTTTATATGGGCGTCTACCCTCACAGAGTCAGCGGACAAACAGGCTACACAACTGACCAGCAAGTACCGTCCTCGTAACTCCGGCGAGCTCCTAAGACAGTGCGCGCCCGGGCTCCGTTGACATCACACAGACCCAATTTCGAGGTCCATCTTGTTCTTGTCAGTCAACCCCCCCATCAAAGAACGTGTCATGAAAAATAACTCAACCCATAAGCAACAAGCTCATTATATTCCTCAAATTGAGAGCTCATATCTCCTCTCGAAAGCTCTCAGGAGTTTCATGTCAGCGTGCCGTAGCCATGTATAACCAAATCACTCTGCTACAGCCGAGGAAAGCCTCTTCACGGTGCCAAACGAAAATAGCACGAATGTCGAACGGGTTCTCGGGTCATAGTACGGAATACAAGTCACGATTATATCCGATCTAGCTCGGCTCTTGCAAGACATCGCCCAATTGGCTGAGACGGCAGAGTTGAAATAGTTTTTTTGCGATTCCAGTCTTTCTTGCAATTTTGACTCAGACAATAGATTGATTGCGTTAGTCCCAAGCTCTGAGAGAGGATTCGACGATGGCGGCGGGCTCCCACCGCTATGGTGGGAGGCTCAGCTTACACATGCCACATGCGGACAAAGAAAGTAGCAGCTTCGGTTCAGGGTTGCCTTCAGGGTCCCCCCATTACCTGCATACAAAAGAAACACAAAGGCCGCAAGGTACCGGAGTTTGGGAGCAGCCCTACTCCGTGACATCGCCGCCGATCCTGTATTCAGATTGCACATACATAAATGGCTATCAATGCTCACCACTTGGCTCCTCCTGATTGTCATGATACGCGCCCTATCGTATTCTGCATATGAGGATGACCTATGAGTCGAGAACGCTCCTCAGCGTACCAATCCGACATCGCACAGCGTGACCAAAACCATCAACCTGGCTGGCCAGCGCCTCGATCTAGCCAATGTGGATGGGCAGGGGCTGAACGTGCCAATGAAGCAAGCATACGCAAGCTTGAAGCAACCCTAGCAGTAAGCAAAAGCAAAAATCGAGAGGCCTAGCTACCAAAATCCCCCGCTAACCAAGCATGTTGTCCCGGTAGTAAAGTGATGATTGATGGGTGGTAACGCCACACAAGGCTGGAAAATAGGCCCGACCTTTAGTTTTGTCTACCCCGTGCAGCCCCGTGGCAACATTGAACATTTGATATCATCACCTAAGACTACCTAGCCTAGACAAGTAGTAGTCAAGTCACATATTCCTCGCCCCGGCTGACCGCACATGCATCCAATCTGCTAGGCAAAGTCGGCTCCGGTGGATATTTCGACTGCATCACGAACTCTTACTTCGGAAATGCCGGCTCCGGCCTGCACCGGAATCAATGGATGTTTTCAACTACGAGTTGAATGTGTATAGCTTAGTCAAGCACCACATCTTACACAACTCAAAACAAATTGTCATATGAGCTCTAACACATGACCGTTAAGGAAACTTGCTCAATCTATACGAGAAAACAAAAATGACCAGTCCTTCATCGGCCTCATGACCCCGCTTGATACCATGAGTTGTTTATCAGCGCCTTGTATCGAGAGGAAGGATGTCAGATTGAGCCTCATAAAAACTCCATGGTATATCAGAAATCGACCACGCTATATCGAATATAGGACATCATCCTACAGCCAGGACGCAGAATCCACGTCTAGCCAAGGGTCTATCACCTCCTATGGTAATCCCAACAGGCAGAACAATTCAAAACATACTATTTTTTTAATATTCGGGATGCCTACCATATACACAGGTGGTCCAAAACTCCTATGAGACATGTCATCTTGATATAAAAGCCTGCGCAACTGTGCCCAAGGAACAGCTCAAGGAACCAATAGCTACTGAGTAATATGAAGGAGAAACGAGGGCATGATGAGTATATTCATATCAACACCGGTAGATCGTAGGTAATCAAGCAACCTTTCCCGCATTCATTCTCGGCAGCTTCATTACCACTAGTAAGAGATAGCTGGATTATGGGGGTTAGAGACTGCCATATCTTCCAGCGTCTCTAATAGTACTAAACTATCACGTATTAGTATAGCAATACTAGTACCAAGGCAAAGCATAACAGAATGCTGAATATCTACACACATAACTAAGTATGAAATATGTAGACAAAACACCACCTATAGCCAATCTTCTACGCCTGGGTAACATGCATCCCTTTGTCATCAACTTACCTATACTTGCGTAGAATAACCCCACCATTTGTCGGGAATATCTACTTGCCCTTTTGGTACATCAAGGAGTCTACCATTGGGCATTTGCAAATGCGTAGCTACGCAGTTTCGAGGACGCAGGTGAATCCTACGAGAACGCCATATTACGACAGTAACGTTTCATTCAGATCCTCATTTGTTGGTCGGCTGGAGTATTCCTTTGCCTACAGCTTTGATACAATATATCGAGATAAACACTTTGCATTCTGTGTATAGCACTCGTCCGCAGCATATGAGGACAACTCAAAGCCTCCAGACTACAGCATGGAGTTACAGCACTGGGATATCCATAGTGTATTAGGAAAATCTTGATGGTGGTGTTACTCTCGAGATATTTCATTCAACATAAGCCCAATCTCTGGGTATAATTCAGTATAGTCTCAGTCTTGTACTCCCACGTGTCTAGTCGTGAGGCGCCAAGGCTAGGCACTCCCTGAATATTCGGTCAAGGCTGATCCCTTAAGGTAACAAGGTCACCAATTTGGTTTTTCAAATCTACTTGGTGGGAACCAATCTTTGTTCCAGAGTCCCTACAAGTTCCAGCAGACCCAATCCCTCCTCCATTCCTCCGGCGTCATCCATCCTGTTCTCGGCGCAAGACCCGGTTTTCACCGAGCCATCTCCAACTACCCCCTGAACTCTCCTTCCGGCCGAATCCTCCCGACGTCCGGCTTGGCTACCGCTCCAAAGGACATCGAGGTTACCGTCAGGTGGAACGGGAAGGGAAGGGCAAGCATTGTCGTAACGTATACGCTCCAATTGCGGACTCACCCGGAACACGAATCAGCTGAAGGCTCAAGTTGCACCCCAGACAACCTACCTAGGAGATAGTCACTAGAACTACGACTTCATCGAAGTATGCGCCAGCATGAAGTGGAAGGGGACATGGCAGTTCGAATGGAATAAACGAGTAAAATGCCGTAGTACTCCTCCATGTAATTTCTTGTCTTTATCACATAGATAGATAATCAGGGGCGCAGTTTGAAGAGCACCCCAATATGTTGGCATCCCTCCTATTCCCCTTTCCCGGTCTCGGCGAGAAGCCAGAGCGAGGTCTCATCATAACAGCTTCAACCCGCCCGTAACCTTGTCAATCACGCTCTTGGGCGCGGGTCCGACGCCCAGCACCGTCAGGCTGCCGGGATCGATCTGCGTGCGGCCCGCATCCTGGATGACCTCAGCTGTGATCCCTAGGCTGACCGCTTTGCGCTGCAGCTCCAGCAGCGAGTCCTGTGATTTCGTCTGCACCGCGATCTTGGCCTGGCCCCGCCGCTCCCAGCGCTGCAGGAGCCGTGCTTCCGGGGATGCCGGGTTGCGCCGCGCCGCGCGGCTCATGGTTTTGTAGCATGCTAGGGTTGCGTGGGAGCATTGCGCTGCTATTTTGCCTGTGGGGAGGGGTGGGTGTTAGTATAAGCACGTAATTCAAGGTCTGTATCAAAAGTGGATGGGTAGGTAAGGACGAACCCTTTGTCATGCCCAGATCAGTCCGCACGACCAGCACCAGCTTGCATTCTTCGTCTGCGGGCCCGTTGGCTAACTGTTCTGCCTTGCCCTCCTTTTCTTCGCCTCTCTTCGGTGCCTTCTTGGCCTTCTTGGGCTCGGGGGCCTTCAGGCCGTCCCGTCGGTCCGCGTCCTCGCCATTGGCCCAGTTAGGAGCGTGGTCCAGGATCGTGTCGCCTTCGTCTACATCGGATTCGTCGCTTTCGAGAGGATCGTTCAGGTTGTGTTGCCGTTGTGAAGCGAGAGTGGGCGAGACGAGCCAGTATCCACGGATCGAGTACACGCCGAGCATGAAACCGGATATGAAGACCACGATGCTTGTTGAGACGAACACGGAGGGTGTTAGGAGGGTGCCTGTCCTGTCTGCCATCTTGCGAGGCGGGGAGGGAGTAGGGTCGTGACGTGGGCGGGTGTTAGACAGGTGGGATGATGATCCCGGGTATGTGAATAAGGGTTTCAAGGCTTTCTTTTTGATAGGTCAGCGTATCATGGGGATTGAGGAATCATGGAACGGAGAATTAAGCGAAATAATGTATAGGGATCTTCGAATTGTCGTTATAGCTATAAGGCTGAATAGCTGCAAGGCTCTACAAAGGTTGCATGAGATCTTCTCAAAAAAATTGGTTAAGGATCTTACAGCAACTGGTAAGATGAAGCGCCCCACGTCAGCCTTGTGTAAGGTTCTTTTAGCACCTGCCTTCCAAAGTAGCGACCCTGGTGCTCTGGTGCCGGCGGCTCCAAGCTTCATAACAACACCCCGCCGTACTATTAATAGTGACAAAGAGAATGTCACCGCATCAAACATTGATGAAGTCACCTGGACGTACTTACATACTGCATATCGGACATGCAGATTCGGTAGGAAACAAGTCCTGGGAGTTGAGTCTAGGTGCTGTTAATCCATATTTAGTTAGGTACACGTAGATATACCGTAGATGGGGTTAGGTAGCGCGCTGTCGGGTGTGAATAAATCGATGCTAGTGGTCTATCTTTGACTGGAATGATCCTATCAAATCATCCGGAAGCGTGGGACCCTAGTCTACAGTTCCATCCATCCTCCAAGTGAGAAGCCACACACATCAATTATCTGAATATGTATTTAGTTCCACGTAAGGACGTCTACGTATCATGTGTACGTACTGTGTTTCGTACCTTAGTACGAATGGTGAGCTGGAAGAACCCATTGGTAGTAAAAGTCTCACCAACTGTCAGCACAGGAACCGGGAAATTCACCTGATTGACTATCCGTCATGAATCTTCAGCCAGTTGACTGTTCCGTTACTCGACAAGTTCTTCGAATCCAACAGCTGTTTGGGGGGTACTCACCAGCTGTGACAAGTAACAGTTGGAATACATACTTCGTACATACATGCTAGTGAAAAAGGTACGAAGCTGACGGGAAGAAAGAACTGGGGATCCATCTTTGCCCGCCCGCCTGCAACTGTCGCCCCCATCCACAAGCCCATCTCTGCCAACCATCGGTCCCTCTCACACAAGCACCCCAAGAATTCGAGGCGGCTTGATTCCAATCAAGGCTTGCAAGTTGCCTTAAGCAATCCAAGCAATCCAAGCGACATATCCATAACTGGAAACATCCCTGCATTTAATCACTACCACTACACTTTAGCACACTTACCTACGCCGCCTGACTGCTACTACACTTCAGTCTTTCACCCACTTTGCTCACCTACTTCACCAACTTTGGTCCCGCTGCCGATCGTCACGCATCATCTGCAATAACACAACCATCGGCACCTCATACTATCTAACCTTCAGCTTCTCTTTTCCTTTTTTTCTCTATTTCACGGCTTTTCAGCCTTACACAACTCTCCGTCTATTCTTAATCTACATATATTACTTTACTGCCGTCAACAACCGGGATTTTTCTTAATCATCCGCCGACGCGAGCCACTATTTGATGAGCGATGCGCCGGGCCGAATGTTACCAGGATTTATTGGGGGCTGGATAAGACAGCAGATGGTGCCTACGCGACAACGATAACTCGTGTCTATCTGTCGCATTGTATCGTACCTTGCTGTGTACAGGCAGTGTGGTGTGTAGGGCAAAGGCAACCGTCACCATCCCGCATCTACCTACATATCTTTCAAGGTAAGTTTATATTTTGTCAGGTACTACCTTTGTCTCTATTGTTTTTTTTTTTTACTTGGCCAATGCTTGCGTACTAGAATTTGCTTTTTCACCCATTGCTTGAATAATTGCTTTTCAAATCGTACTCAGATGTTTACATCATACTCTATATATCCTGCTTATTCTACTATCACGAACAAGATTGGCGTGCTAAACTCTAAAACCCTGCAGAAACCCCCATCTTATCGCGATCCCTCGGAACCTGATGATACCTTCAACCAGCCTAGTCACCATCAACCTTTACCCACCGAAAACGCCCTTTCTTTAATGCTCCCGGCACAACTCTTTACGTGCAGCATTTTGAAGTTGCATGAACAAAGGAAACCATGGAGGAGGCAACTAAGACAATTAAAACCCTAAGCAAAAATATTCTCCCCTTCAAGGCACACTGCCTATCCCTAGAACCAACGCGCCGATACCGAATACACCCGGACGAGAAGCGCTTAGAAGAGCAAGACATCAGACCTCTTCAATACAGCACATTTCTGAGCGACGCAGACCGTGGCATCCTCCTCACACGGGCTTATTTTGACGTGCGAGAAGAACCTGCCAAACCAGTCAATGCGGCGAACACTTTGACACTACGGAACAGCGACCCTACCAAACCAAGGACCAAGCTATCCTTGAAAGACTATAAGAACAGGAAGAAGTCTCCCGACGGTGAAGAGCCACCTAAACATACAGCGCAACCCACCAAAGTGAATGCGCCCCCGAAGAAGTTACCCGAGTCTGCTGCTAAAGAGATGGAGAACCGTCGGGATATCAAGAAGGAACCAGCCGACACAAAACGCGACTTGAAGTCCGAGGCGCGACGACCCCGCAGTCCCTCGCTTGAGAAGAGAAGACGAGCCCCAGAGGCGGAACAAGATCTGAAACCCGTGAAAAGGAATAGGGTTGAAAATGCGACGCCCAATTCCAACAGCTCACGTGTCGGCAAGGATATCACTCCTCACAAGTCAGAGCGGTACATATCCTCTGAAAAGAAGCCGCTGAAAGACCCGAAACCTCTTCCGAGTACGAACGGAAAGTTAACACTGAACAGCACGGCGAACAAAGGCGTTTCCCCAAAACCTGGTGCTCAGGTAAATGGCTCCCAGAAGCATGTCAAGAGCAAAGACGGAGCAGAGAAGGAGACAGAGAGCAGCAATGCAAACTCGAAAACGAGCCAGACCTCCAACTACGTGCCACCTCTACTTTCTCCCATTGACATATTGGACTACGTTGATGACGACTCCAAAGCACCGCGCCCTAGCCCCAAGAAGAAGCCCGCGGACTCGAATAGACTGAAGCCTGCGCTGAAGAAGAAGGAGGATCGCGAGCCCTCTCCCAGTCCTAAGAAACGGAAGATTCCTCCCCTTCTTTCCCCGACACTCCCTCCGATTGTGCTCGAGGAATTGGCAAGGTCGAAGTCGACTCCGTCAAAGGACTCTAGTCAAAGAAGTGGACAAATCTCGGATTCCCCTAGTGGCCAGAAGAAAGTGGCGAAACCGTCAAAGCGCAGAGAAACCATTCACGTGGAAAACAATAAAGAGCATCGGGAAACACTTATGGTCACGATGAAGTACAGGAAACGAAGTGCGAAAACCATAGAACGACTGCTTGCGTTACCACCGGGCGGAAAGAAGAAGAGCGACCTGTTGAAGAAGGACGATCGTGCTACCCGTGATCGTTCCGATAGTTTGGAGCCCGGCACTGCACGTAAGCGTCCCGTTCCCGCTGCGGATACTAGCGAGCCGTCCAAACGACCGAAGACTTCGGATACTATGCGCCCCTCGACACCACCGAGGCAGTCCTCCGCAATGACTCGGGTCGCATCCAACAGCTCCCAGGCCGGTACTCCAGGAAATGCAAATGGGCTCACCCCTGCGGCGCAACCTTTCGAAAAGCGCCGCCTGCCTGTCGACCAAGAGAAGCTGCAGAAGTTGCAGACGAGAGCGTCGACCTACATTCAGCTTGGCACCAAGTTGAAGCACGAACGCGATGCGGTTCTCAAGAAGCCGACCGAAGGGATCCACGAGCGCGATCGTCAGGTTGCTATTGTGGCTGGCGTCCAGTGTCTAGTCTCGTTTTTGCTTGGGTTCAAGCTTCAGACCGATGCCTCGGAACTTGAGCGTAAACCTGCTTCGACCCGAGCATTGAGAGAACTGCTATTGTTGTTCCGAGTCAGTAGGACCGACTGTGCTAGGCACAATCCTTTGACTGCGTTGGTCCTACGTCTTCAGGGTATCTGTCTCGGACATATCGGCCGTATCATGTGGTCGTATCCATTGGACCCCGAGTTTTCGAAGGAAATCCTTGCAAACTGCAAAGAACAACAGGATACTTGGCGGCAAGCCGACCATGCACGCCGAGCTATGGGAGTGTATGACGGGATCTCCAAAACAGAGGATGGAGGCTCGATAGGCAAGCTCATCGATCGACTCGGGCCCTGGTCGGTGCCCGAGGACGCCATTCCGGTAACGGTCGAGATCCTTCGAAGGCTGATGCAAGCGAGCGGCCCTTGGAAGCCAGCCGAGGCTCTCAACAAACTCGCCCACCCAAAGACGAATGGCATTGGTGTCTGAATCTGACCCGGCTATGGCCACAAGAGAGATCTGTACTTCTCCTGATAGCGCCAGTCTACATCCTAATGTATATTACGAACATGATTTCTACGATATGATACCAGACATCTACACCTTTCCAATCTTTGCGATAATAACCCTCCAATGTTGGGTGGTTGGAGTCTTCAGGAAGCTCGGTCGAAATCGACCTGGATAGGGGCATTACGGCGTCTCGCTGGAACGGACAGACAAGGAAGGTGATTTTTATGCGTTGCTTTCCTATACAGCCATCGAGACATGGATATAAAGGTTGGGTTCTATAACTCCTGGACGAGGAAATACATCGAGAAAAGTTGGGTGATTTGAAGTAAAGTGATTTGGGGCTTTCCGATATCACCCAGTGTGAGCTTGATAGGAGAAAGGAGATGACAAAATGGTCGGCCCTGTCTGATAGTGGCCGTTTGTATTTTCCCCCGGCGGTGGTTGGTGAGGTGCGGGCGAGTGGCCATGGTACTTTGATGATATCCCGCCGGCTTGGCCGTGCTCAATGGAACTTCATATGATTACATATTGACTTGACCTTCGGGTCCGTGGTGAACTTGAGAAAACTGATATCAAAAAGCTCAGTGTAGAAGTTGAACTTCCCATATCTACGAAATTCCCCCTTGGCCCAGGGCGTAATCTGGATTCTATGGTCGATCCGTTGCTACTACCAACACTGATCATATGCGCAGCAATCCCTCTTCCCTGATGGAATTAACAAGAAACACACCTGACAGACTGGGTACGGAATGCAGGAAGAGGGCTCGTTTACCACAGACCTATTACTTGATTGTGTGCCGGTGCAAGAAGCATCGTTCCCTATCTGGATGAGAAGAAGGGGTGTAATTCATGATCTGTGAGGGGTAGGATCTTAACTCTATTCCGCGAACGAACATCGCTATATATAGTAGAAAACCTGACAGAGATGATCATTCATGCTTAGTATTATGTTTATTCTATACATAGGTTTGGAGACACTCCTGTTGCTCCTACGGTAGGCCTTGCCTGATCACACAGACTGACTACCAGGATCCTAATATTTCACCACTGCCCGGAACGCATCTTCGTCTACGTACTTATATAGGCGTCTATAAGAAAGAGTAGATATGTGTCTAATGCGAGACTAGGTTTCCTAAGGCGACTTTACAGAATAAAACACTGTACTATATCTAGTCGATTGGATTCTTGGGCATATAACTACCTAGGTAGTCTTGTTGACTTTAGCGAAATGGGTACGCAGAGGCTGAAGTGTAGTCAAATACATAAGCCAATATACCGGTGAATTTGAGTAGGTGCATTGGTATGCTCCGACGGAACCACTGGATAAGTAAGGATGACGAGATGGATCTTCACAGTATATTACCAGATCTTCATCGATACCTATATGTACGCTTCGACTGCTGATATAGTTGTTATCACATCCCGTTAGAGTACAGCTGCGTAGGTACTAAGATAAAGGATATACACGCTGCTGGTATGACTCGAGGCGATATGATAAACTCTCGCTCATCATAGAAAGCTGGCAACGCGACTCCAGCCCTCTTCACCAGCCTCCCTAAACTCGACGCCCTCCCCAAAATACCCGGCGTCCTGCCAGGCCTTCATGGTGGGCGCGTCGAACGGGCCTTGCTTGTCGGCGTTGTCCCTGCCGTCCGTCCAGCGGAACTCGTACATCTTCGTCGCGGCGACTGCCTCGGTTTGCTTCTGCGCCTTTTGCGGCTCTACCCACGGCTCGTCTGCCTCGCGCGCGTATTCCCGGATCAGACGCTCCCTTTCCCTCTCGTATATATCCGGTCGGTCTCTCCCGAGCAGCTTATCCGCCGCGTCGGTGATATCGTTGATAGCCTCCCTGATGCGAGTCTGCTCCGGGTCCTCGGCCGCTTTCTCGGCGTCCACATCCATGGCGTCCGGTTTCTGCTTCTTCTGCTTCCACTTGGGGACTTTCTTCGCTTTTGTCTGGCCGCGACCTAGCCGCGCGAGAGCTTCCAGAGCGGTCTCGCCGCGGTCTAGTTGTAGGATCAGGGATTTGAGGAGATCTGAGGTAAGGGCGCTGTCGTCTTCCTTGCGCTTCTGCCGCAGCTCGGCCTCGCGCTTTTCGTGGGCCTCGGCTGCTTTCTTCATGTCCTTCTTGCTGACGCCTTCCAGCCACCTGTCGTGCACGGCGTCTGGATCTACGGCTTTGCGCACGAAGTTCCCGGCTTCGTCGAACCGTCCTTCCTCGTTTTCGGCTTTGAGGTTGAAAGCTTCGACTTTGGGGGCGTGCTTTTTCAGCCCGCCGGCGCCGACTTCCTCGTCTATATCTTCCTCTTGTATTTCCAGGGCTATCGTCTCTTCATCGTCGTCTCCGGATGATTCCTCGTCCAAGTGGACGTGTCCGCCGGATTTCGATACCGTTTCTTGGCCCTCGATGTGGTCAGTATCTAAGAATTTGACCTCCTTACTCTTCTTCCCTGTAGAGTTATCCACCGCCTCGTCCTTCTCGTCACCATCCTCATCGGCTGCAAACATGTCATCCATATCTTCGTCTTCTTTCTTCGGCTTGGACTTTGGCGCGTGCAGGGTGCCTAGCTCCTCGCGGTCGGAATCCGAGTCGTAGCCATCGATGTTGACAGCACCACGCTTCGTCGCGGCGCTGCCCCGGATGACGTCGGCATCGGCTTCTAGATACGCGTCCTCGTCCTCTTCTTCCTCTTCTACGTCGGGAGCCAGTGCTGAGGGATTCCTCATGTCGAACTCGACTTTCTTGGAGTTGGGCTCCGCATGATGCACTCGAGCATAGTTTTCGCTGGCGCGCTTTGGGCGCGCGGCACTGAATCTTGAGGACATGTTGGTTGTGACTCAGGAGATACCTAGTGTATGGTGGTGGTGTGCTATTGAAGGCATATGTGGATGTTGAATTTGACGTTGGACCTTTCCCCGTCAGGATGAATCTATAAGTAGCTGTAGCTCATCAGCGGGGCATCAAGCTTAGTACTGAAGCTAGGGCATAATCAGATTGCTATCAGGGATCGAAAATCGCTTATTGGCGGGGCAATTAGCATGGATAAAGTACCTGGCACATCCCTGGACGGGATTACAGTAGGGTACGGATTAATATGTGCGCCGGCCTTTCGTCATCAGGTACGGATTACAGTTGCCTTAGGGATGGAGCGTGAGCTGGAGATCTGAGGAAGGTCCAGATACTGATCCAAAGAAACTTCTGGCACATCCCACCTCCCATTCTTTATTTTCAGTCTCGAACAGTTACCATTTCTTCGTCTCTTTACTTTTAAATACAACGTCCTTTCCCCAACTCGTTCGTTCCTCTTCTAGTTTATCTAGCAACCTCACATAGATATGGTTCGTCACAAAAACCGCCTTCTGCCCCGTGCCTCAACCTTGGAGCGAACCTAGTCTATTGCTAACTGACATACACATCTTATAGTACCGTGGAATGAACGCCTTCGATCCTGATGATCCGGCAGCCATGGCATTCATGGCCCGATCCGGTATGATGCGCGGCCAGCCCATGCGCCGCTTCGACGAGTACTTCCGTTGTTACCCCATAATCATGGCCCCCGGAGCCGAGAGACCCGACCTGAACTACGGTTCCAAAATCTTCCTACCCCCATCCGCGCTTCAGAAGATCTCCCAGATGCACGTTCAGTGGCCTCTCATGATGGAGCTGGTGAACGGTGAGAAGGGACGTCAGACACATGCAGGTGTGCTCGAATTTGTTGCGGAGGAGGGCAGAGCATACATACCGCAATGGGTTGGTTTTGCTATCCGTCTTAAGGGGAGATAGAAGCATATGCTAACATGTACAGATGATGCAAACACTTCAACTAGATGTCGGCGACATGATCCAGATCAAGACCACTTCGCTGGAGCTGGCCAAGATGGTCAAGCTGCAACCTCAATCCACCAACTTCCTCGACATCAGTGATCCTAAAGCCGTCTTAGAGAAGGCGTTCCGAAACTTTGCTACGCTCACCAAGGGCGACGTTTTCAACTTTGAGTATAACGACGAGGTCTACGACGTGGCAGTTCTAGAAGTGAAGCCAGAGACGGACAAGATGGGTGTTTGTATGATCGAAACAGATGTCTCAGTGGAGTTTGCGCCGCCGGTGGGATATGTCGAACCTCAGAAAGGTAGTGGGACCAGCACACCGAGAAGTACGAAAGGTGGCATACCTGCTGGCGGATTGATGCATCCCCAGGGCACCATGGCACAATCCATCAACTATGATTCTATTGCCCCCAATGCTACGGCAGCTGCAGCTGGAGCTCGAGCAGTTTCATCTCACTTCATTAGCGAAGGCCACAAGTTGAACGCCAAGAAAGGGGCCAAGGCCCCTACACCTAAACCTACGACTCCTGTCGCCGGCACTTCTACGAACACCGTGCCTGTTCCACGAAGACGGAAGAATGGTCCTATGCCTCTCCGACTCCCCCCGAACAAGTTGTTCTTTGGCTACGAGGTTAAGCCGCTCAAGACAGACGCAGACAAGGAAGAAGAGCAAGAGAACGCGAACAGGCCTCATTTCGCGGGGCAGGGGCAGACCCTTAGGGGGGCCGTTAAGCGGAAGGGCGACAGTGAAGACAAGGGGAAAGCTCCGGAGAAGAAGCCAAGTGAAGGACGTCGACTTGATGGGCGGAAGACGTGATGACAGTTTAACATACCTCTCACCATGAATCAGGCGTTCCGGCGTTACTAGATTACTCTGCATGCAGGCTTGCTAGACCAATATGATAAGCACGATATCCCATACATCTTTCATTTCACGTGATGCAATTGAAGTGCACTACCTGCATGAAATTGCTATAAGTGAATGTTGGTCAATTTTGGATCAATTCGAAGGTGTTTTGGACGCCAAACGAGTGTCGGTTTGTCCAGCAGCGTAACACGAAGGAAATCCTCCTGTTCCTGAGAAGCTCAAGCAAGCCCTAGTCAGCGTCCCTTACGAGCCTGCCACGATAGCGCCGGGAATCCACCCGTCGCCTTCGCTGCAAAGCTCACGAATGGTACTATCCTTAGAACTCTGATAGTAGATCCTAATGTCGCGACTATCGTTCCAGTCGAGGACACCAGTCGAGGCCCGCTCACGCATCGACTTGAGAATAACTCCGTTCGAGCTCCACCCACTGCTCTCCCACGCGTCCTCGACGAGGCCCTGGTCGTCGTTTTGCCAGTACACGCGTAGCTTGCCGGACCATACTAGCGCGCTTATGGTGGTGAACTGGGGGGCTTCGCCGGGGCGGAATGCGCCTTGGAAAGGGAGGTATGTCAGTGACTGTGACTGTATCTGTAATACAACAGGGGTTTGGACATGGCAACGTACCTGTGGTCCATTTGCCATCGTAGCAATGCTCCCTGAGAGTACGGTCTGGTGCTTGGGTGTACACGCGAAGGTGAACGGAGTAAAGAGGATCTCTCCACTGCCCGGCGGCAATGCTGGACCCGTTGAGGGCTGTGGGTAGAAGGAAACCTTTGTACCACGGGTCTCCGTTGCAGTATTCCTGGATGGCGTTTGAGCCTGCCTCTATTCGTCATGGGAATTGTAGTTAGGATGGATCCAAAGGTGGAACGGGACGTTGATAGGGAAGTGAAGTCTTACCTTGGCAATAGACCCGGATATTGGGACCGTCCCAGTTCAGGGCCGCAATGCGCGTGCTTGGGTTGACTCTGACGCCCAGCTTGCTCAAGTAGCCCGGAACCCAGGGCGAGCCGCCGGACCAAACCCACTCTTGCAGGATGTTGTCATCGGAGAGGCAGTAGACTCGGATCTTCTTCCGATGTTAGTCTTGGGTTTCTTTAGAGCTACACGTATGATGTGCCAGCTGACACGTGCTTTCAGACAGGAAGTCACTTGCCTCGTTTCCTTCTTTCCATGAGATCACAGCCAGGGGCGTGAACAGCTTGGCTTTGAACAGGGTGTTGGATGAGGAGATCCATTCGGCCGATCTGTGGACAGAGTGCCGGATGCCTCCGTCCATGCCCTGGTAGAAGACGGCGCACTCCCACGTCTTGAATGCGGTCGAGGCCACGGATGTGCCGGGGAGAATTCTATCGTCCGACATATTGTGAAGGATTCTGAAGGATAAGCCAGATAGGACTTGGGTGTTGGACGGTACGATGATGGTTGATGCTATGAATCAGGTTGAAGGCCCCAGTCACTGCATCCGAGACCGACATATTTATATAGATTTCCCCGATCCAGCTATAACAGAGAACCGGGGAGCCGGACCTCATGAGTTGCACCATCACAATCGCTTCTACGCTTAGCTGCTTCTTCCCCTGAGAAGGGATGTGAGAAGCGAAGCGAATCGCCTCGCGCAGACTCGTCCACACCGGTCTCGCTCGGCCGGCTACCTACTCGAGAACGACGCGAATGAAGTAATAGAAACCCTCTTCATCTCCCATCTTGCAACCTGCTGCGTGACCTGGTGCGATATACTGTAACTTGGTACGACATGCCACAGATCGGGACGCCGGCAGCAATGTTGGACGATAAACTCGTCTCTTCATCCGAATGCGGCTCTCTCGTTTCGTTGTCCCTGGACTGGACTTGATTTGAAACGTTGCGCTCATTCCACTGCAGAGTAATGGCGCTTCACCGCTCGGGTGCGCTCATGCTGGCTGGATGTAATCGTGGTATGGCTGGCTGCCTAGGTAGTCAGCTTCTAGGTGTGCTGGTGTCGATATTTACCTACATGTAGGTACTGGATGATCGCACTTCTAGAAAGCAGCTACTTACCATAATAATCGTGGCTGATTCCAAGCCTTGGATCCTTGTGGCTTTAGTTGATGTTGTATGGTTATAGTACCTAGTTGTGAGTAGGTACGGATTAGGTGTTGGGGATTGGAAAGCATCATGTCCAATAAAACACAGTTGCCCACCTACATGTATCGGCCCTTGTATCTCTACTATGTAGGCACTCATGCAATAGAGAACGAAGTCGGACTTAATACAGCCGATATACGTACCTATCTGGTATGCCGCGAGGCTCTGCTCTGGGCTGACTGACCGCCACGCCACGTCAAGGGGGCGGAGCATAACAATTGAGCAGCAAACATGCCTTTGGGAATGTACCCCCAGCAACGTTGGAAACTTGATTCTTCTTATTCTTATTCTTATTCTATCTGTTGCTAATGATCACGAAGAAACGCGAAAATGGAGGCTCTTGTAGCTGTCGGACTGGCGTCGAACGTGTTGCAATTCGTTGACTTTACTTCCAAACTCGTTTCAAAGGCTAATGAGCTCCGAAAGGATGCAGCCTTCTCTGAACACAGAGACCACGCTGCTATCGCAGCACACCTGCGAGCCTTGGCTGTCAATGTCAAAGCTTCCGCTCAGTCGATTGTGCAGGCGTCGACGACAGCGTCACTTGAAGAAAAGGTATGGAATAGGAGTTTTATTCCTTTCTCTCTGACTCTCCTTCGTTCCCAACACTACTCATATCCATACTCTTAGAAGAGAATGGTGGGAATGCTGATGGTAGATGGCGGCATTACAGACTCTCCAGCCAGTAGCCGATGGCTGCTGTGACCTTGCAGCAAAGCTCCTTAAGCGACTCGGCGACATTGGTCTCCTATCCACCCAGAACGACAGTATCCTCCGTCGCGGGAAAGTAGCATGGCGATGGGTATGGAACAAGCAGGAAATTGACGAGATCGCCAACAGACTGCACTACTTCGGCAGTCAACTCGCTCTACATATAACGTACCAGATCAGACAAAATCAGAACGAACAGCGGGCGTGCCAGTCGAGTAAGGACGATATTCAAAATGTCCTTACCAAGCTTAACGAGATCATGCCTTCGGTCGAGGATCTGAGACTCAGTGTTCATGAAAAGCTCGATAGACACCACACGGATGTTCTGAACTCACTAACGGATCTGAGATCTCAGAGCTCCCAATTGCAGAAGCAAGTAACACAGGAAACCTTTTCGACTGCACAAACACTCACTGGGAGAATTGGTGATATGGAGACTTCTGTCGGAGCCATGATATTGGACAATAGGGAGGACATGAAAGCATATCACTCTTCTATTCAAGAGAGTCTTGCCACGATTCAAGTTCAGAACACCGAGTTCCACGCCAATGCGACTCAGGTCTCACCTCAAGCTAGCTACCTCGACACCGCATCCTTCCAGGTTGTGTTGAAGTCGATGTTTGATGAACACCAAGAGAAATTACTCTCAGAGGTAAGGAAGGAATTCAGGGGAACTGCTCGAGATGAGATGGAATCTTTGCGAACACAGTCTCTCCAAGCCTTGGGTAGAATACAAAGCGGCTTGCAAGCGAATGGCTCCCAGACCAAAGAAGACTGTTTCCATGCGAGGGAGTCATATTCTTACTGCGAGATACAGAACAGAGCAGAAACATCTGCGAGGGAGTCAACTCCGGATTCGCAAGAGTACCACCGACAACGGAAAAGCAGCTTAACTATGTTCAAGAGGTTTTGGGTGAGATACAGCCGAATAGGGACGTTTCGACTCGCTGTTCAAAATGAGACCACCTTCGACCCGATTATGCCACCGGTCAGTGTATATCGGCTCTCAGTTCAGTTTACCCCCTCGCTCCGCTGGTTCTCAAGGGGCGCCTGCGTCACGTATCAGAGTGTGACAGACGCTCGAGGAGGTCCAAGATTCGGCGTACAGTTTGAATCATATCGAGTACTTGATGATGATGACCATGAAGCCTGGAAAGCCATAAGAAATGGTGACGTTGACTCCATCCGTAACATGCTGTCTCAGCGAGTCCTTTTTCCCTCTGATCGCAAATCGTATGGGTGGACATTACTTGATGTAAGTTCTTATGCTGAAGATTAACAATGTCAAGAAACACTAATGTAGATAGTATGCGGTATTCTGCGGCAGACTAGAGATAGTCAAAACGTTGGTACAAAGCGGTGCAGATATCAACGCGGTTGAGTGAGTTCCATGCTAAAGGTCCAGAGTGCTTATACATGGAGATTACATGCTAACTTTATTTAGTGGAGGAGACTTGAGTGTCATTACCAAAGCACTCTGTCCTGATCGTCTCTACGACAATGATGAAGGCATCGAAATATTCAACTATCTCCGAGGCTTGCCTGGCATTCTTCTAACCGACTTGTGGCAGAATATCTACGCAGGAATATTCATAATAGTGCGCTTTAAAATGGTCTTTGTTTTAAATGCAGACAAAATTGAAGAAGCTCTATCAAACTTGGTGACAATGGGCCGATCTGTGGAGTTTGACTTCGATATCGAAGGCGAGCTAAGCTTTCTGGGACAATTGATCACTGTGGTTGTCGGGCTCAACTGGGACCACACAGATGCTATAACAATATTTGATAAAATCATGAATTACGTTACTAAGACCGACACGCACATCTCCTCAACGATTCCAGTCTATCTTGCGGCGACGTTCCTAATTAAGGGACTAGAACGGGAAAGTATACTATCGATGCACGAGCCAACGAATTGTCCCTATTGCGGTTCATTCATATCTCACAACTTCTTCGTACACGTCATAATGAGGGGCATCGCACAGCGACCCGACTGTGTTTTCGACAGTGATGATGATGTCACCATTTCTGATATGTTCAGAGACGAACATCATAAGGAAATCTGGGATGAGATACTGGAAAGCAGTGGCTTGGACCCGGACTGGGTAAGAGAAGAAGATGAGAGAAGGAAGCGGGTCGTCACCGGGGGGACAACGGCACACGAGGTCAGCGTTGGCACGGATGCGGCCCAAGTGTTGGATGTTCAACGGCGGAGAGGGCACACTTTTACCGAGGAATGAGAGCAAGAAATAACTGGGCAGTTTGGGTCCTTCTTTATCATGTTGGGGTCTGCACTGGGTAACGAATGGATACACTCAGGGGCTCGTGGTATGTGGTTTCCTTGGAAGACTGTATTGAGAATGTGACACCTTAATCATTCTTACGACAAGTTTAAAGATCTAGTTGATGTGAAGCTGCGAGTGAAGTTTTATTCCGGAGAGAAAATTAGTAGTCCGCACAAGTTAGATGAGCGAGTTTACGTCAGTGATACCAGCAAAATCCTCATCCGGCCTACGAATGGAGCCATTATAAGAGGATAATCATTGGCATCATTGAAATAGAGGTTTGACACTGATGTTCTCTCAACCCAGACTCAAACAAGACCTCGGTTCTTACTTTACCCCCTATCTTGGCATTCCATGACCCACCGCTCTCGTGATGCATCAACAAGGACTTGAGGAATGCATCGAAAAGATAAGGAAACTATTCAAATGAAGTGGTTGAGTCATGAATCCTAGTTCATGAGATGGGTGTACAGGTTATCTCTGAGAGGAGAAAAGGGATAGGTACAGGTTGAGTCGCCTGGAATCACCATGTGGGATCTGGTTATAGCTTATCGCTAAAACCTTGATAATGGGACGTCGATCCTCTAAATGGATGCCCCATTGTTAGCGGAGAATACTGAGACTGAAATGCAACCTTGCAGCCATGCAGGACATACAGTACCCAGTTGAGTGGATCTCCAATCATATCTGTGGCCCCACGGAGCTCCCCTGGTCACCAACGAGATACCACGGAGCTTTTGGTGATGTCGATATATTCCTATGATGTAATGTTTCGTTCATCCAGCGAGCCCTAGAGGACAAGCGGCGAATTCGGTCAGAACTCATGCGGCTTACTGCTCGACTCCAAGTTGGAGACCAACCAGGTTGCGATATACCGTTACCGACCAGCCGGAACGCTAGTTTAGATCTCCACACGTGTTGTGAGAATAAGCTTTTTGCTAGATGTTGATTGGTAAAGCGTGATTTATGAAGGATGTTGGCGTCTTAGATGGATCCTGGATTAGGAATGGAGCCGGGCTGATTTATGACTATAGGGGTAGGGGTCAGCAACACCTTATCACCTTATCATCCGAGACAACGAGGTGGTGTCCCTAGGATGATGCAGATGACAATGCACCAGAATCGACTATGTATAGAGGAAGGCAAGCAATCAGGTCTGAAGGAAGAACAGTTTCAGTGATGAATCATCATCAAAGGACTTTTATAACCAAGTGTCACGATGAATGCCAGGCGGACTTGAAGATTCAGGAAGGGGGGAAATCATTCGCATTACTATCTGATTGATGCCTCTTCGTAATTGCTCCGACGAGGTTCCTTATCATCAGTGCCATTCGGCAGCCATCGTAAGAGTCTCAGATCAAAGGAAACCAGAGATAAAGCAAGAAATGAGTCAAAATTGCGCACTTGTCGTACTTCCTCCAACTCCTATTCTTCGCACTCGTCCCCTTCCAAGGAAGGTTACGTCGGACGATGTGGTATCCACCAACAATCAGTGTACCTCACCATTGTCGAAGCCAAAGTCGAGACCTAAGGTCAGACCTGAAATAAACACATGAAAATAGGAAATAGCGAATATGAAACCAGACGCGACTCAAGATATAAAGGCCCCAATTGTGGTGAATATCCCTAGGAATTGGCGATGTGCTGGGCTGATAGTTCCATGGATGTCCCACTGGGGAAGAGAGAGAGAGAGGCTGACTTGATCAAACCTCATATTTCAGCTTCTGGCTGATATCCTCCGTGTAAGCCAAGTTCTCATCGCGATACATAGTGGTGGGATCGAGCATTAACTGCGAGGGTTCCAGACAGTCCCACCACGGAACCTCGCTGTCAGCAACCGTCGTCTGACTAGTGTCCGAGTTGAGAGGTTCTCCACCCACGTGGTTACTAGGAACCGGTCTAGTTATTAGTTAATAAACATCTGCCAAAAGTTTCTGGAGGGAAAGGAAGGGTAGCGTGGGACTTACCCCTTGGGCTTCTTGGTGCGAGCTCTTTTGACAGCTGGCTTGCGCTCCTCCTCCTCGTAGTCATCGTCGAACATTTGAGCCTTGCGCTTGCCTCTGGCTTTGGCGCTGACGCCAGAGGCAGGACGAAGGCCCGCAGTTGGACTAGACTCGTCGGTGGTGTAGTGCTCGGAAGCAGAGGGAGCAGAGCGCGCGGACGCGGTATAGGCTGCTGCGGCAGAAGAGCGACCACTAGCAGCGGGACGACGGGCACCAGAAGCGCGGGAACTAGAGGCAGTAGCGCCACTAGGACCACTGGGACCACCAGGAGAAGAGGCGGCACTAGTGGTACCGGCGGCACCAGCGGCGCCCCTTCTATCATCTCTGATCATCTTCTGTACATGCTGCCTACGGATAATATTAGCTTCAGTAGTAAAGCAAACAAGAAGTATGACGGAAGGTAGGCAACAGTGAGTATTGAACTGTTGATTGGCACATATACTTATATGTTGAGGCCACCCGCAACTTCTGCTGGAAAGGGGGCGGAATGTAACAGTTCTGAAGGATGTGGCATTGTAGCAAATATAAATGAATAAAAGATTCGCGCGATCATGTTGGGGACATAGCCGCGATGAGAAATGGGTTGGAGATGCTAGGTCGGCGACGGTGTAAGTTGAGAAGGAGTGGGGACATGTCGGCGCCGACGACTCTTCTTTGACAGAGAGAGGAAGCTCAAGCTTGAGCAACGATAACCAGGATTCTATCATATACTCATGAAATAAAGGACAAGTGAAAACAATGCATACCTGAGCGCATCTTGAGAGAACGTGTGACCAAAATCGTGAAGTTTGTCCACGATTCGTTCAAGCTGCTCTTTGCTGAGCTTGCCGACGGCGTAGGCAGCCTTCGTGAAGTCTCTGTAGGCTTCAATGCCCCAGACTGTGCCTCGCTGTCTCATGATTACTAATATGCGATATGGGTGTACAGTGTGGATGCTTTGTTGGTTGGTATTTGTAAGGCCAGGGCTGCAGGTGATGATGGAAGGGAGAGTAAAGTGAAGGACTGAGGGTTGTGTCGAGGTTGGGTTGAGTTTGGGGGAGAATGAGCTTGTGTCCAGGTCGACGGCGCGCGGTGGTTAAATACTGTTGAAGAGAGGAGAGTATGAAGGGCAAAGATGGTTGCTGGTCCAAGTGGGGATCAACAGATACCTGCTTTTTGGAGGTGGAAGTCGTCGATTTCAAGAGGCAAGGTAACCTGTCGGTCAGTCGAAGATACGGGCGAGGAAGATATGCAGCCCTCATGTAGATGGCCGAGGAAGATATGTAGCTCGCATGTAGCCCGGGGCCATTCCAGTTTCGGGAGCACGTACATGAAGAAACTTACCCCCAACTTAGGACTTACGGCGTGGGATTTTGCGTCAGTACTTAGATAGTTATCGACGCCCGTAGCCAGGGTAAGAGGCTAACCAGATCGTCGTCTTAGCGACCTTCTAGTCACCAGGTCACCTTGCGTCCCTCGCAACTAGCTATATGAGAATCTTGCATATCGTAGTAGTCTAGAGCGAATCAAAATGTGCAGAAAGGAGGATACCAACAGACTGTACGCACCGAATGATTCCTATAGTTCCTGTGATTTACCGTAATCACTAGCTATCTATGGATCTCGTCCCGATTCTGACCTAACCCGCTCCGAACTCCTAACTACCCATCAAGGCAATGCTGTGGTGTTGTACAGAAGTAGGTCTGGGATGATACTCCAACCCCAGGAGCAGTGTTCGTGGGGCCCCGTCCTCTATTAGCTTCAGGCGAAAAGCAACGCAACTCGATATAAACCAGGATGAGGCGTAAGACGACGAGTGAGGCACACTCTTGCTGCCCCCGCAAGCTTGACAGATGTAGCTTGCGACATAATGGCCCTATCAGGTGACTTTTGACACAGACATGACCTCCCAGTCCGATCTAATCCTCATCCGAAAACTCGAAGAATATTCCTATGCCTCACCGTAGTATCTACCAATCATTAGCACCTATATGTAAGGCTTATGAGAAGAGGGTGTGACACCTACTCAGGATGACCAAACTGGTCTTCGTGCCCAGGTAATCCGTCTGCAGCTAGGGCTAGAACTGCTTCTTCCTCATCATCGCGCTGCGGTTCATCATCATCTAGGCGCTGGCGCTTCGAAGACTGTTCTTCTATTACCACATCGTCGTCTTCCACTAGTACGGAGTCTGGCTCATCGGCAGAGAGATGCTCAGACATGTCAGCCATGGCCGCACCACCTGACTGAGTATCCTGTAGCTGGCCTGGCGCTCCGGAAGAAGATAACTGGTCGAGAGCTCGTGGCTGTTTCCTAGGCCGTCCACGACCCGGACCGGGACGCCGTGTGATAGGATTCTGAGTGGGATCAGCCCTACGCTGGGCTTCCCCATTTGACTCAGTCTTGTGCTGAGATCTACGAAGACCTTGAAAATGTTGTCTATAATGAGTCGATCAGCGCCTATATTCCACGAGAAGGCCAGATACCAGGGTGGGGATATATGAGTATCCATGTAAGGCTTTGCTTCTATCATCTATGGCAACGCACCCGCGACCCGCGACCACATGACGAGGGCTCAGCAGCACGGACACGATGCAAGAGACCCTTGCCATGTCAAGGATGCAGCTCCGGGCCACTGGAGCAGCGATCTGCAGGCGAAGCCTCGATAGATGCAATAATGCGATGGAAGCTTGGGTGCAGATAGCAGCTCGGAGCAAAAGACTCGGTCGCATCTTAAGTGCTGCAGATAAGGGAAAGCAGATGAGAGAAAGTAGCTTAGAGGCTTACCGACATCCCTCATTGGTGAAGCCGTAGCCTAGGGATCGCATGTGGTTGCCAATAGTAGTCCATTCTGCGCCACTTATAACACCAATGTTTTTGACAGAGAGGATTGTGAAGAACAAGTCTTTGTCAGCTCTGTCATTCCAGTTTTTGTTCATGACGAGCCTTGTAGAGAGCTCGGAGCCGTTCAAGGCTGAAGCTTTAGGGAATTCTACTAATAAAACTGCTAGTAAGCCTGGAGATGTGGAAACTCCTATAACAATAAGCAGCCTTTCCACGTGCGAATCAAGAAATTGATAGAGATGGGAGCTTTTGAGAGGTTGAGAAGAATGGGTAAAGGGCTCTGAATTGGAGCTAACAATTACCTGAATTCCTGAATTACGCGGTCCGAAGTATGAGGAAGTATGAGTGGGCCGAGAATCCTTGGCAGCATGGCGCTCGCCTAAGCTGATCAATACCTAGTACATGCATATGTCATAATAGAAATACACAGTATTTGTTATTTGTACATAATAAATCAGACAGGGCATATACAAGATCACGTGAACACGCAGCTTGGGGCCATCACATTGTATGGGGCCACAGGGCTAGGTATAACGCGGATCACGCTTATCACGTTACACCACCGCGCGCCACATCCACGCCCACGACCTCGAGTTGAAAGCAAAAAATCTATGTCATTCTGTCGTAATTGCCCGAAAAAATCTGAGACCCCTACCTGGATTGAACCGGAAAGTAACCGTGGTTTCCGGACAATTATCATAGTTCAACTGTTGTTTGCTTTTTTTCCCCTTCCAGTTCCTCCACTCCGCGTATTCTTTCATATTCCAACCCTAACCAGGTACTCGGCGCATGCACCTAGTAACGCACTTGGCTCCTAAAATGGAAAGGTGCAATCGTTTTTGAAACCTCACGTGATATGGCGATTGGGACGTGAGAAGAACCCAGCGCGTCCATTTACCGACGAAGACTCCGATCCCAGCCACTTTACTTTTTTCAAGTATGTATGTAGTGCTGTACTGCTGTACATGTATCCAAGAGGTAGGTACCTAAGGTACTTACGAAATACATCGACAAGCGCATCGACTATGTCAAATACCTACAATTATCTAAATTCACAGCTGATCTCATTTTCATTCTATCATATTCTGTCCGCACTCCAAGTCGACTCAACACAATCCTGCCACTTCGTCCGAGGAAGAAGCAAGAGAAACGCCCCTTATGCATGTAAGCGGGTACCCGAGCAGCCGAGAACATGAAGTGTCAGGTAGGTGCGTGGTCGTTGTTGGCACAGGCTACTAACTTCGTACTATGTACCTATTTCAGTTCCTCGAGACTTCATGCCTAACCCTTCCAAGTAATAGAGGCGTCCAGGGAGAGGCTAGGCGCAAAAACCTCGACCCATTTCGCCTATCAAGTCAAAAATTTTTTCCAACACTCCTCATCAAACGCGGTCATTCTCTACTTTCCCTCACCGTGTCGCATTTGTATGCTGTCGCCAGACTGCAGCAGACCCATCGTGGTTCAAGCAAAACAAGGCCTTCCCTGAATTGAATGTCTATATGATCAAACGCCGAAATTAGGACCTTTGCAAGCTTTGCGAAACAATTCCTACTGGCTAATTCGGATAACTGGTCAAGAGAGCAAACGGAGGGGAGACGCTATGGCCCTACACCGTCCTTACCTCGACACCAATCGATTGCTCCCCGAGTCCAGATCCCCAACCTCCTCAATTATTGGATGACTCACACGCGTGTTCTACCCCCCCTCATTCTCCTCTACACCCCTCCAACCTTGGAAGTGCCTGGGGGACATGGACGTGTTCCACACACCATTATATGCTCCTTTCGGCACTTTTGCTTGCGAATCTGGTACTAGCCCGTCACTTGGGCATCGGTTCCTGAAGCTAGTTCGTGCTGTTCGTGTTACACCTTTTCTTCTCGCCTCACTTGATTGGTGTGTGAGTGCTGTTTAGTCCAAGATGGATTTTTTTTTTGTTGAGCTTCTCAATTTGCTTCGTGAATGAAATACACACATAAGAGAACATGATAAATCAGTTTTGAACAAACGGTCATCTTATAGCAACCTGCACTATGCATGCCGGCTCCTCGGGACGGCTCGGGGCTTTGGCACTACACCATACCTTTTCACCAGACTTGGTTTAGTCAATCAAGCTCAAGCCACGAACGGTCAGGCCAACCTACAAGCCATTGAAAACATCCTGGCAGGAAAGATTGAAACGAAGCAGGGATTGGAAACCACTTTACGCGGTGTGCCGCGTCCCATCTGCCCATCCCACTCTGGCGCTCCTAATCCCACCCCACCACGCATCCCTTTCCTTGCCTCTTTGCCCCTTCACCCCCCGTTAGCCCAAGACAAAGTCGTGAATAATGCTTGCCTCGTTGGGAGTTTGAGTTGCTAGGCAACCGTGTCTTTTAATCTATTCACCATCTAGAGATTCCTTGGTGATAGATTGGCGATGTCAGCATCCGTGCTTTTCATGCAAGCACTTAAAGCAGTCTTCTCTCATCCTCAATGTAGTTAGAAAGCCGTAACTAGATGGCATTCCCTCCCTCTTTCGTCCTAGACTTAGGCCTTTAACAATGAAAAGAAGTCCCTTCAGCTCCATTATCTCGAATCTGCTTGTCTCCACCCTTCGTCATACCTCCTCACCTCACCATATTTGATCAGCAACTTGGTGTGATCCTTCAAGCCTCCTTCCAAGCTTCCCGGGGGCTTTGCCCAAGAGCTCTGGCATATATTTCCCTTGCCCTCCCTCACCACCTTTCACGAATTCTCCGTGACTCTCCCATTACATTTCAAATTCGCCTGTTCAAACTCTCCTTGAAATTGAAGGCTTCTCTCCAGCCCTCTTCACCTCTGGCTGTGCAATTCTTATTGAGAAGGCCTGGCTCTCTCGTAGCTCTTAGCTCTTTTCAATCCCTCCAATTACCAAGTCGTTGGCCCAGTGAGCATCACCACCACCATGTCGGCCAACAATGATACCGTCATGACCAGGTTCCTCTTCGCCATTCTGCGACAGAAGAATCTCAAGGACGTGAGTTGGATTTTGACCCTGAAGCATGCTGGAACTGACCAGAATTGACTGACATGCAATTCAGATTGACTGGGGTATGGTCGCCGATGATCCAATCCTGGCCCAGCCAATTACCAATGGTCATGCTGCCCGAATGAGATATTCCCGGTTCAGGGGTGCCATGTTGGGCCTTGAGCCGACTCGGCGGAACCGAACGGGTCCCCCAAAGTCCCGAGTCTCGAAGTCGAAGAAGGGATCCAAAGCACGGAAAGATGAACCGATCAAGTCTGAACCCGTCTCGGAATCTGCGGCACCGCGGGAGTCCATCGAGACACCTCCCCCGAGGATCAAGCAAGAAGGTGGCCCTTTTGTCTTCGATACCCGTCTCACTCCCCGTCTGACTCCTGGATTTACTCCTGGACTCTCTCCTGGGCCCAGCCGAACGTCAGTCGGTCCAACTATGCCCAACACTCCGAACAACGTGATTGTACCTCGGTTTCTCACACCTTGTGGCGACGTGGATATGTTTTCTCCTTCGCCATCAATCACAACAAGCCCTACCAGCGATATGCTGAACTCGAACAACTCGTTCGATTTCCGGGATTCGCCATGTCCCGATCCCAGCAACCCGGCGTGGTCGCATGGGCCGCCACTGAACCATTTCGCGAATGCCTATCCGTTTAACTACGGAACTGGGCCATGCGAGCAGCATACTCACATGCAACCTCCAGAGATGGAACTTGGTCGGCCCATTGAATCCAATGCCGACTTTGTCGATGTGAAGCGGGAAGACTGGGATCAATACTGATGTTGGCACACGGGAGATGCGAACAAGCAAGTTCGAGCTTTGCTTTCACCCCCCTATTCTCCTTTTGGTAGTGATCTGGTCCCAGCCTGTCTTTACTAGAGTCATGACTTGGGCAACATTCTGGGACTATTACAAGTGGGTCATGAGTTTCTTCTTTCCGTTAACGACAAAATTAGGGTGCTTGGAAAATGAGATGTTGTTTCCTTAGACCTGTGTGGCTGTGACTTCACATGTTTGAGGGCTTGTAACATTAGTGACCGGTAAGCTTGGTACAGCATCTCAAAGACGTGCCTGGGAATGGTGGGAGTAATGAATGAACGAGAAGTCACTCTCTTTCCCCGCTAATCCCATCTGCTGCTGGGTCTGGGCCAGATTTCAGCCGTTACTGGATTCTAGATCCAGTGTAGGTAGAGATAGCGCTCAGTCAAGGTCTGATAGCCAAACACTTCTTCCATCCCAGCTTTACATTTGCATAAGATGATTCAATTGGCAGTGACAAATGTACCGCACCGGCTTTGGTCAATTGCAACACTGGGGTCGGCTCCGTATCCCCCTTTTACTCTGAGACAACTTGGACTTTGCCATTTCCATCATGAAATTCTGACATGTCGCCTTTGAACTCACTAACCATGCATCTACTAATTATCATGCGGAGTGCTGGCTGTTATTCAGGCGGTGATCGCCGTCACTGCTATCGAATATCCAAAGAAAGTACATGTACCTAAATCTCATTGTAATAAAATTGACATTATTTAGTCCGACCCCGTGTCTAGCCCTAGGGCAGCCTTATGTGTGGCTACGTCGGAATCTGGGCCGGTGGAAATACACAAAGGACCGGGGGTCCGCACCCCGGCCCTCCAGGATTAAGTACATGTCATCTGGTATCACTTTTGTTTCCTATCCCTATCTGTGTACTAATTACATAGTACTCCGATTCATATCGACCAGGCCATATGCCGGGCGTAACGTCAGCGGCTTATAGCCTTACTCAAATAGTCCATGTGACTTCAAGAACCCCGGCATTTCTAGTCGGTCTATGGTAGACTAAAGCATGCTGCATCTTATCCTTCGAGGAATCACATACATAGATATCATACAGTGTTATGTGCGATACACCGAACGGAGGTGGAGGGGGATAATCGCGGAGGAGGATTTGCTTTTGTTTCTTCCTGTCAGATCTCATTTCGCCACGCCACCTAGTGATCTCTGGAAAGGGGGCCGTGCATATTGGGACAGGGCGGAGACTTGCCCGCCTATCTAAGCGATGGAAACTTTCCGGGTTTCCACGAGAATGGGAGACTGGGGTCGGCAGGGTGGGCGCACACTTCTCGGGCGTATTTGAATTGTTATCATGAGCGTACCTGAGCGGGACCCCTGTCGTATACGCATATCGTCGGTGGTCTAGCAATCCCCCGGTACCACTGAGATGATGCTGTTTAAGCCACCATTCTATCGTGGTACGTCTTTTGCATCAAACCCAAACAGTCTCAGAGGTACGGCTAGAAAGTTGCCCGTTTGTCCTCAAAATGCGGTGAATACGTCTGTCAAGCCTGCAGGTCAAAAAGCATGCATTTCGCTGCGTACGTCCCAATACGAAATTTCTACTTCCAGTCTTCTTTTACCTTCCACCAGTGGCGTTCGTCTTAGGTAGGTCGTGTACAGACAGTGGTACAGTACACCTATAGGTACGGTGAGATATTAGCGTCATGTAGAAGGGACATAAGGTGACCGGTTCTGTTCCCCGGTGAAAGTACTGGAAGTTGCACATTCTCTTCTCGTACTAAAGGTGCTGTCATTTCTGATAACCAAGCGAAATAGGGTTCTGGCTTGGTCTTTACCCCCGCGCGCGCACTACTAGGCAGGAAGTAGACCAAATCGTCAAATATTCGTAAGAGGCGGCATATCAAAAAGACCGTGGTGGAATATACGTAGCATAGAACGAAGCTCTCGAAGTCCCTCGCCTTCACGAAACATTCTTGCATACCTAGATAGGTAGTCATTAGTGCGTAGATACGAGAACTACATCCTGTGACCAAAGTGAAGATCCCCGAGGCCCAGAGATAGTCTCTGTAAGATAGCCGTTTCGGTCAACGCACATACCGCGGATGTTCCGCTGTCCTGTACCAAGTCACGAAACGGCGTGTTGTCGACTATCAGACTAGTCTGGACCTGAGGGGGATTCTGGTTCTTGGGTTTTCACACTGCATCTATGTGGAGGATCGGCTCATCTGATGCAATGATGAGATATCCCCATCAAGCCAAGCTTGAGAATAGGGCCCCAACACTTTTTTCAGGCCAAAACTGCAACCATAAGCGGTGAACTCCATGTTAAGGACATTAGGAATAGTAAACAGGTGCCAAGAGTAGTAGTAGTAGTAGTAGTAGTAGTAGTAGTAGTAGTAGTAGTAGTAGTAGTAGAACCGAGCCTGTAAACTCACCCCCCACGGGGTCCACGGACCCCTATCGACGGTGCTAATCACTCTGTTCAAGGACCAGGACAAGCAGATAGATGTCCTACATGCCTCACTTCTGCATTTGTGCTTCCCGGTGATGTCAGTCAAGAGATAAGTAGCAATCTAGACTCGATCGAGTACTCCAGAATGAGGCCATTCTGCCAGGAGAACCATGGATAGGTACCCACCTCCTCATCTAACGCACGACTACATGGCCAAGAACGCGTGTGAAAGAACGACGATGTATGTACATCTCTGCCTCGTTGCTAGACGAACCCCCATAGACCTAATTTTCGGTGTGAAAAGATCAGACTCCCCACGACTCCCCACGCCCTAGTCTGACCGCACGGACTGCCTTCAATGTTCATTGTCCTAATGGGACTGTTATCAGAGTACGCGAGTAGGTAACTTGATAGAAAGAAGTTCCAAAATGGATGGTACATGGAGGCTACTTAACGTATACATAGGCCAAGTATGTAACCCCTGAATGCAGATGGTCCTCTTTCCCCAGGCATAAGGACTTATCCTTGCTATTCCCGGCAGTTACCAGACACGCTACGTAAAACGCAACGCCTTTGGATCAGACATTGTGATATGTGACGAACTTGCCAGACTTATTCGAAGAACATGGAGAGATTTCGGTGAATAGGGGCGCCCGGAGGACTTCCATTACCTTACTAGTCCCCCTTGTTCTGGGTCGGCGATCTACTATCCGTGAAAGGACGACTAGGCACCCACCTGTGTTCGCTGGTACGCTCTTATACATTTCTGTACTTTCTGTAGCGGATCTACTGATGCATATCGGCTCTTGGAGTGGATGCCTTCATCAAAGGAATCGGCTTACGCATCCTGGTTCCAACTTGCGTCAGTCCGGCTAGAGATACCTTCCACGTTGCTATGTGCTAGCCACCTGGAGCTACTACGACCGGTTCTGGATTTAAGTACGATGACAGTCTACTTTGGTACATAGGTACTCATTTATTAGCGGCGTGTAAGGACTTAATGTAAGGTAATATAATAGTGAGAAATTAAGTGTAAAAACTTAAAACATTTACTTAATAATTATAAAGTAAAAAAATAATTAATTATTATTAATTTCGAAATATTTTATTTAATTTATTTATATATTTTATTTATAACTTTTTTTAATTAATTATCGGTAAAATAAAAGTTTTAATATAAAGGATTTTAATATTAAATTATATATATATAAAAAATTTTAATATTAAGTTATATATATATATAATTATTAAAAAAAAGTAATATATTTTATTTAATTTTAATAATAAAATAAAAGAAAATAAAAAATGTTTCATTTTATAATTAACGGTAAATATTTTACCGTTTAATAAAAAAATAAAAGTATAAAATAAAAAATAAATTATTTTAATATTAATAACTTTTTTTTTTATTATAAAATTATTATATATTTATTAACATTTATATATTAATTAAAGGAATTATATTACACGTAAAAACTTTAACGTAAAATTTTTTTTTTTTATTTATTATATTTTTTACCATTTAAATTAATTTTATTTTTAATAATTTTATATTTATAATAAAATTATTATTATATTTTTTTAACGATTAATATTTTATTAAATTATTTTATATTAATAATATTATTATAATATCGTTAATTAACGTTTAAATAATAAAGTTATATTTTATTATTATAAATTAAATTATAAATAATTTTTTATTTTATTAAATATTTTATTAATAATTTATTATAATAATATTTATAAAATATTAACGTTATATTAACGGTTAAAAATTTTACATTTTAATATTTTTTTATTATATATATATTATAAAAATAATTATTAATATTTAATTAAATAATTTTAATACGCGTTTAATATATAATTTTTAAGTTACTTTTTATTTAAATTATATTAATATTTAAAAAAAAGTTATAAAAAATATATAACGAAATTTACGTAAATACTTTTAAAAAATTAAAAACGATAATAATATAAATAAAATAAAAGTAATTTAATAAAAAAAAAATACGTAAAAAAATAATCGCTTTATAAATACAGTTAAAAATGTTTATATTAAATTAAAAAATATTATTATCGAATTATAACACTTTTATAAAATTATTAAAAAATTTTCCGTAAAATTCTTTAAAATAAATAAAATTATATTTAATAATATTTTTATTTTTTATATTAACGTATATATTATAAAAAATTATATAGTTTTATTATTACTTTTAAAGTTATTTTTTTAATTATTCGTTTATTACGTTTTTTAATTTTTTAAATATTTATTAAAAGGTTTTTAACTTTTATTTATTTAACTTTATAATTTTATAATTATTAATATTTAAAAATTTTATAAAACTTTATTTAAGTTAAATTTAATTATTATATTTATTAAATTATTATTTTCGTATATTTATTTTATATTTAATATTTTTTTACGTTTATAAAATTACTTTAAAAACATTATATTAATTATTAATCGTTTTTTTTTATTATATTTAATTTAATAAAACACTTATAAAATAAAAAAAATTAATATATATAATTATTAAAACTTTTAAAAAGTTATATTTTTTAAAAATTAATATAATTATTATTTTAATTATTATATTTATATTTATATTATATATTATAATATATATTTTATTTATAAAAACGTTTTATATAATATATTTACATTTAATTAAACTTTAATATAAAAAATTACCTTTTATTATAAACTTTTCGTTTATATTAATTTTATTCTTTAAAAAAACTTTATATTTAATTTATAAACTTAAATTTTTATTATTTACGAACGATTTATTTATAAAAATAAAAATTTTAATAATAATTAAATTTAAAAACAAGTATTTTAAACCTTATTAAATGTTATTTTTTTATTATTATAATTTTTTATTTAATTTAATAATTTCGTTTTTATTTAACTCGTAATATTATATTATTTTAAATATATTAAAAGTAACCTTTAATTAATAAATAATAATTATATAAACGCCGTAAATTTTTTATTAAATATATTATTAAATAACATTATTAATAATAAACTTTATTAAATTAATTTTTTTTTATTTATTTTTTTTAAGTTAAATAAATGCCTTCGTTTTTATTTAAAGTTATAATATATTCGTTAAAAATTAAATTACTTTTTATTATAAAATACATTTTTAATTTAATTAAAAACTTTATTTTTTTTAACTTGTTTTTTTTAATTTATTTAAACGTTTTATTAAAAATACTTAAAATATTATTAATTTATATTTTTATAATTTTAAAATTATTTTTTATTTTAAAAATAAATAAATAAAAGTTATACGTTAAAGTTATTATATATAAATTATTTTTATAATATTTAAAATAAATAATTTATTAATACGTTTTAACTTTTATAATTTTATATAAAAGTTTAATTATAATTATAATTATATTTTTAAAGTATTTATTAATTAATTTAAATGGTAATTTAATTAAAATTTTTTTATTTAATTAAATAATAAATTATATATAAACTTACGTTATATTTTATATTTATATATATTTTTTTTTAAATTATTTAAAAAGTTTATATTATAATAATTTATTAATTTAAATGTTAAATAATTAATAATTATATAAATATTACTTTTATACTTTTATTATTATAACTTTAAATTATTAATTATAATTTTTTATATAACTTATTTATGTTTTTATTTTTAAATTAAATAATTAAACGTTATTATACTTTATTAAATCGTATTTTTTAAACGAAAATACACCTTTTTTAATAAAACCTTCGATTTTTTTAATATTTAATATTTTAAATAATTGTTTTAATATTATAATTTTACCGTTTTTACGTAATTAAATTATTAACTATTTTACGGTTATATTTTTTTAAATTATAAAAGTTATATTATTAATTATTACTTTAAGTTTATTTTTACTTTTTAATAGTTTTTTTTATTTTTTTTTTAATTTATAACGTAACATTTAATACATTATTTAATAAATTTATATTAAATATATATTTATTTTTTTATCGTTTAATTTAAAATTAAAACTTTTATTATTAAAAATATATATATTTTCGTTATAATAATATAACTTTATAATTATCGTTTAAAAATTAATAAGTTTATTATTAACTTTAATAATATATATTTTATTATTCTATTTAATAAGTTTATATAATTTTTTTTTTTATAATAAACTTACACTTTTAATTATAAAAAAAAGTTTAACGTATTTAATATATTTAAATCGTTTTATATTTTAAATGTTTTTATTATTTATTATTTTACTTTTAATTTATAAACTTTATTTATTACTTTTTTAATTATTATTATATAAATTATTATAAAAAGTGTTAATAATAAACTTTTTATTAATTATAAATAAATGTTAAAAATAAATAACGTTAAAATTAAATTATCGGGTTTTACGGTGTTATTAATAGTTTTTATAATTATTTATAAAATATACGTTTTATTTATTTAATTTTTATAAAAATCTTTAAATATAATTTTATATACGTGTTATACCGGTTTATAATATCGTTTTAATTACTTTATAAAATTATAAGTTTTTATAAACATTTTTTTAATAATAATAATTATAATTTAAACATTTATAATAAACTTTTTTATTTTAAAGTTTATTTTAACATTAAATATTAAATTATTAAATAACTTAAAATAAATGTTTATTTATATTATTTATAAAACGTTTTATATATATTTTACGAATATTTTATTTAAAAATTTAATAGTTTAAAAAAAGGTTACTTTATTTATAATATAAAAAATTAACTTATTATTAAAATATATTATATTAATAATAATATTATAATTAAAATTTATATTATTTTTTACGGTAAATTTAAAATGTTTAAAAAAACCTTTATATATTTAACATTAATAATAAAACTTATTAATTTTTTTAATAATTTTTAAGTTTAATATATTATAATTAGTTTTTTTAAAAATGTAAATAAATTTTTTTACCGTTAAATACTTTTATCGTTAATAAATACATTAAAGTTTTTTTTTTATAAAGTAATAATAAATAATTACGAGGTTATAATTATTTAATAAAAATTATATATATTTTTATTTTTAATTATAAAATATTTTTTACCGTTATAAACCATTATATTATTTATATTATTAAAATAAACGTTATATTAATTTATATTATTAAATAAAAATAAAAACAATATATTTAATTTTATAATTTTAAATTAAATAATTTTAAATAAAGTTAAAATATTTATAATGTTTAAATTATATTATTTTAAATTATTATTAAATTAACTTTATACTTTTTTATTATTAATATATTAAATTTAACGTTAAAATATATATACTATAAAGCTTTAAATTAAAACTTATTATTTAATAAAATCTTTATAATGCCCGTATTAAAT